>CM044565.2:25186536-25681536 GCA_024416835.2 Perccottus glenii | reverse complement strand
TCTAAACCGGGACTAAACCAGGTCTAAACCGGGTCTAAACCAGGTCTAAACCGGGTCTAAACCAGGTCTAAACCAGGTCTAAACCGGGTCTAAACCGGGACTAAACCGGACTAAACCAGGTCTAAACCAGGACTAAACCAGGTCTAAACCAGGACTAAACCAGGTCTAAACCAGGTCTAAACCAGGTCTAAACCAGAACTAAACCGGGTCTAAACCGGGACTAAACCAGGTCTAAATGTAGGAATAACTTCCCAATTCTACAACAAACCAGAACTTAACATCCTTACTTTTTTCATTTTGTCACTAAAATATCTCCTTTTGCTCCTTTTGCCTGCATTACCCAGCATGCCCCTGTCCCTCCTCAGCCCCCTCAGGACTCTCCAGGTCCCTCCTGGTTCCCTCTGGTGTTGAGAGTCTTTGTGCTGGGGGCGTCTAATTGGGCCGTGTTCACACAGAAGCCGGTGTTAAGTGGACCTGGACCTGGTCTTTATTGGACTCGGGACAAAGGGACTAATGGGTTTGTGTTGAAGCAGAAAGACTCTCGAGAGGCGTCACAAGGAGCAGCGTCTGAGAGGAGAAGGTGACGGGGTCGTGTTGTGTGGGAATCCCAGGAACAAAAAGGTCATTATTTGGTCTTGATTCAGTCCTGGAGGTTGAGTCTCAGTTTAGTAAAGGCATTTTTTTGCATAAGTTTGGAGTTTTAAGCAGGTTCAGACTTGGTTTAATCCTTGGTTTAGTAAGATTAGGTCATTGTTTTGACTTGGTTTGGTCTGTCTATGGTTCTGATGTAGCCTTGGTTTAGTTCCAGTCCTGGAATTAAACAGTTTCATTGCTTGGTCCTGGTTTAGTCCCGAGCTCAGGATTCAGTCACATCTGAATCAGATTTGTATCGGTCTGTATCCTGCAAAGAAGAAGCCACATCCAGAAACACCACTGTCTTCTCCGGGTCAAAGGTCAGATTCAGATTCAGGTTCAGATAAATCAAAATCTGACAAGAGCAGGGCTTTGCAGCAGAAAGGTTCAGGTGACTTTATTCGTAGCCACGGGTCAGACTGGTTTGTAGTTGGAGTCCAGGCATCCATAAAAACAGACAAGAGCACATTCAACTAGAAATAAAACAATTTTAGTACTAAAAAAATTATACAATAGAATAAATCAGTAGCTCAGTGGGTAGAGTGGTCGTCCTTCAACCGGAAGGTAAGGGGTTCGATTCCCGCTCTCCCAACAGTTCATACTGACCTGCGTCCTTGGGCAAGACACTTAACCCACCTTGCCTCCAGTGGCTGTAACACTGGTAATTACATTAGAACAATGTAAGTCGCTTTGGATAAAAGCGTCAGCTAAATGAATAAATGTAAATATAAATCAAATAGAATAAAAGTGCTCCAGTGCTGATCTAAAATGTTAAGTTATGATATAGTAAAAGCAAATGAATATCAAATGTCACTGAAATAATAGTCCAGGGGCTGAACTGACCTGTCTACAGTCCAGAAAACATTTGGAAAATCAAAAAAATAAAAGAACTGTTGAGCAGCTGGAATCCTGCGTCACTTTGACAGTGTACAGGTAGACTGAGGAAACAGGTAGAAGAAGAGGAAACATGGTCCTGTTGCTGCCATTCCATTCAAAAGAACCAAAAGGTTTTTTATGTTCTCTTGTGAATAAAATGTGGTCATTAGAGTCTCTTTGTATTTCATAAATAAGTTTGTAAACTCTTACAGCTTTTTTATTATTCGCTCATTTTTCAAAAACGATACACACTCATTATTCGTGTCATCTTGTTGAATATATTTCCAGTGTGAGCTCAGAGTGATGACCAGAGAGTGTTGGAGTATCTTGTGTTTGTCTGATTCACTCTCGTCTCGTCTCTGTCTGTTCCTCGGCACCAGTTTCAGTCCAGGCCTCTCTCTTTCTCTCGGTAAGTGTCTGTGTCTCTAACAGACTGTGGATGTGTGGATTAGAGGAACAAAGCGGACAGTTTTCTCTGGAGAGAGGGCCACTCGAGGCCAGCTCTCCCCACACACAGCGCTGCAGTTCCCATGCGCTCATGGGAAACCCGCCTCCTCTAATACCGCTGTGCTGAGAAAAAAAACTACAACAAATCCAACCAAAACCAAAAGAAATGTCTTCGGAAGGAGCTGTGGACATGGGATTTTATGACAGGAGTTTAGTGGAATAAACGTAGGAAGGATCGTTCTGTGTTTGATTCTGAAAAGCTAAAGTCAAACCCAAACTAAAACAAGAGTAAACCAAGAAACAGATCAGGAATAAACCAGGATTAACTAAGGACTAAATCCAGGATCCAAACAAGAATAAAGCAGAACTGAACCCAAGACAAACCTGGACTAAACCAAGACTAAACCAGAACTACGTCAAGCTTTACTTTTAGTTGCAGCAAAATTAGCAAAAACAACCAAACCCTAACCATTAAGTGCTCCATCTTCAGCAATTATTGATGAAATCCAGGCAAAATCTTCATAGGACTGCTTCATTTGGGGATTTTTTGAGACCATCAACAGGAGTTTAAGTTAGGTCAGGACTAAACCAAGATTAAACCAAAGACTGACCCAGGACTTGTGTTTACAACAAATATCTAAAGATATTCTGCACCAAATAACTGTTTTTCAGTCTGACAATAAAGGGCTACTTAAGTTTCTTTTACAACTTTAAGTCATGTTTTTTCATTTGGTTGCAAAAATAAAATAAAATTTAAAAAATGGTTTAAACTAAAGATTAAACTAAAGACCAGAACTAAAGCAAGAACTAAACTAATCTTGTGTCTTTAATTATTATCTAAACATATTACCAAGCCCTTTTTCATCTGAACAATGGACACCTGATTTAATAAACCTGTTTTTTACATTTCTATTCCAGTCATTCTGTTTTAAGAAAATCAGAAAAACACAAAACCTTTTTGGGACTGCTCCGTTTAGTTGAAGACTGAAGCATGACTAAACCAGGATGTGGTCTTATATTTTCTGAAAGTAGAAAGAAGAAGGCAGTTTTCTCTTACACTACATCATTACTCTCTATCATCTCTTACAAAAATCTGAATACTCTCAGATCAGACAGAATATAATCTTTGATAAACTCAGAATAAAAACCCGGCTCTAAACTCTGGAGGAAAGCGCTCAGCTGAGGTTATTTGTTCTGTTTAGAGTCGAGCTGAAACAGCAGCTCTCCGCAGAAGCATTATTCTTCATTTACACCAAACACTAACTCAGGACATTTATAACACTCTCTGTTCGAGTCTGTGTGGGCCGGCCTTCTTCTACAGGACACTTACAGCACCACAAACTCACTACAGCAAAGGGTTTGTGGCTTTGGGAAAGAAAGAGCGACTCAGCAACTTTTTATGCTCTATATAAGATCCTGACCGTGTTAGAAGGAGAAAAATGTGAAAAAAATTAGATTAATGACCCAAAAAGCAGAGTGGCCTGATGAACTGACACATGAGGAGCATCTCTCTGTTCATCTCTACATCGTTGGGTCCAACTCCAGAGAAAATGGTCTGGAATTTCTTTGGGAATAATCCGTCTCCAGCCTCTCGCTCCGTTCATCGAGTCTCAGTGAATCATAATGACTTCTGTCACAGTCACCGCTCAGAGTCAGAACTGATTCAACTTCATCTGCTGCTGGCTTCAAGGACAATGGTCTGCAATGATAGACTGGAGGGGTAAGTAAAGGTTCACAACAGTATTAGACTTTTATACAAAAAGGTCTAAACTACAGTATCTCCACCAGAAAACAACCCTGCTTAAATTAAGATCCAGGTCAGGATCAATTGGAAGCTGCCATAACCAACAACAGTAACACGTGAAGGACATGAAGACTCGTCACAGAAAGACCGGAGTCGGCCAAGGATGTTTGAGTCAGCCGGGATTTGAACTCATGACCTTCTTGCTGTGAGGCAGGAGTGCTAACCACTCTGCCACGTGCACCCACCACAGCAGTGTTCAAACTCTCACAAACAAGTGGAAAATGTTTGAGATACAAAGAAAACCCCAGAAATAACTTCAGCTAAAATACGGGACTCTCTGAAAAAAAGTGTATGGCTGTTTCAAGATGCACAATGACACTTGACAAAAAAATGTGCTGCATGGTTAAGTCGCCAGAAGAAAACCTATACTTCATAAAAGCCACAAAGCATCCCACTTACAATAGGTCTAACAGCTCAGAGACAAGAGACACGCCTCAAAACTAAACTTTTTGACCACAACCATAAATGTTACATTTGGAGAGGAGTCAACAAGGCCTACGATGAAAGGTACACAGTCCTACTGTGAAACATTCCTCCTGGTCAGGTCCAAAACGCAGGATCCATGTGAACAAAACACTGATACAATAAAAAGCCCGTCCCGTAAAGTGAAACGGGTCTGTGATCTCTTTCTGTAACAGCCTCCCACTGATCAGAACCATTTATTTAAATTAGAGGGTTAAGGCTTTATTTGGATCCTTGTTTCCCGGACTGACTGAAGGTCTGTCCAGTTGTGTCCAGCTGTTGATCTAACCAATAAACAGTTGCATTTTCACCACCTTTTTCTTTTTAAATAAAAAGTTACCATGACCATTAAAGTGTATTTAAGGCGACTGTATATTAACCATAAATCCAGAGCGTCAGTCTTTTTTATATGACATCCATCTCAGGAGAAAGAATATTATTATATACAACACTTATCATATTTGGTTCTCTCACAAGTTAACCTACAGTTGATATTTAAAAGACTAAATTCCTGAATTCCATCAAATATTTGGGCTTTACTTTTCAACTGCAGCAATAAACCTGTCACTTTCTCTGTTTGTCATCTTTACACAGAGTCTATGATTCAATTTCCTGCGACGAAAACGGCAGTTCACATCAGTGACACTTCAATTACGTGACAGTCGACGAGCCCGGCGTGACACCGGTGTAATCTCGGTGGGAATTAAACGCTGACATTTCCCTTCAGACGCACACCGCTCGGCGTTTACAGCCGGCGTTTGGAAGCGGGGCCGGCGCTGGAGCAGAGCGACGCAGGAGGAGGAGGAAGAGGAGAAGTGCTATTTAAATGTAAATAAACAGCTCTTTATCAGCGCTGAAGTTGGAGGGAGCTCTTATCGTAGCTCGAGCCCTGTTTTCTGCAGCTGCCTCTGTGTCTGAAGGCTATTACACCTTCAACACAGGCCACAGCAAACGACAAAAACTCACACCCGGAGTCTGCAGCTGGAGGTTTACAGCCACTAAGAGACTTCAAATGTAGGCTTCAATAAAGACACACAACTATAAAAGGAACATGGAATACTCTCCTGTGGAAAATAGCTCTGTCTTCTGTTTTAAACTTTGACATTTTAGCTTCTTCTTGTCATTTGTTGGAACCATAATTGAGCTAAGTTGCCATAAATGAAGCTGCTTCACTTTCACTTCCTTTTCTCTGTAGCATCCACATCTTCATCTTCTCTTATCCACATTCAAAGACTCAACAGAACAGTGCAGTTATATCCTAATGATGAGAAATCAGTGTCACTTCTTATTTTCTGACCAAAGGGACTCTTTCTGGACAAGCTAATCAAAATCCAGAGCATACGAGTACGGGTCAGGTTTAAATCATGGTCCTGTGTGGTCTCCTGTCGGGCTGGGGTTCAACTGTGAGGAACAGTCACTAAAGGGTGGAGCTAAACACTGCAGATGATTGTGACTGGGACAAAACCTTCCTGCTGTGAGGCAGGAGTGCTACACTTCATGATATCATTTTTCAGACGTGTAAATCTAAATAACTGTATTCTTTGTTTTATGTAACACAGAGACACCATTCAGTTCTTATTCTATTCCAAACATATCACTCACTTCTCTTTTTCTTGTGTACAGAGCCAATACCCATTGACTTTTCATTTTCTGCTTCTTTGTCTGTATCCTGTATGTTTTTGTTCTTTACACGCCGTTCATAAACTTGTCAAATCCCGTCACGTATGTAAATGTTTGTAGTGCGTCGAACGAGGTCTCGACTCATTTAACGGAGCAGAACACAGTGGGCTTAATGCAAACAGACATATGTTCAGTGTTTCGTACACACCGCAGAGCTCTCAGATCAAACACACATCGAGTGACGCTGGAGGAGGAGGTGGAGGAGGAGGAGGTGGAGGAGGAGGGAGATGGTTGGGGGAGCGACGCCGCGGGACACAGCGACAAACGGAGCTAAGACGATTACCACACGTCGTTTGTCATTTGGATGGTGGCAACATATACATTTAATTTAGCACAGCCCTGTCGCCGGGGCTGACCGTGAGCCTGCACGAGGGGGCCTTCATGAGGAGGGTGTGTGTCCCTTTGACCGAATACACACAGCCCTGAGGTATGGACATACAGACAGAGGAACAGAGGGGGGGGGGGGGTTCAGAGACAGAGGATTGTCTTAAACGTATATTCAGTTTTTTTAAGCTAGCTAAAAAGGGCTATACCTACTAATGTTGTCATCAAGACTACACTGGTCGAGTCATGTTCAAGTGTGTGTTTGAAGGAGACAGAGTTAGTCCAGTCTTTGACCAGGTCCAGTCTTAGACCAGGTCCAGACTTAGACCAGGTCCAGACTTATGGAGGTCAGTGACAAATATACCAGGTGTGGTTGGTCTGGATGTCCTAGCACAAGACCTTTACAGAAAGGTCTTGTAAGACCCACAACCAGTCTTGAGTAGGTCACTAATCTTCCTCCTTCCTCAGGACACTGAAGAAGAACCAGCTGTCTTCAGCCATCCTGGTGAACTTTTACCGGTGTGCGATCGAGAGCATCCTGACCAGTTGCATCACAGTCTGGTATGGAAACTGCTCAGTGGCTGACCGCAAAGCACTGCAGAGGGTGGTGAAAACTGCCCAGCGCATCACAGGGACACCACTTCCTGCTATTGAGGACATCCAGAGGAAACGCTGTCTACGTCGAGCTCGCAGCATACTTAAGGACTCCTCTCACCCTGACCATAGACTGTTTAACCTCCTGCCCTCCGGGAGGCGCTTTAGGAGCCTCCGGACAAAGACTACAAGATTCAGGAACAGCTTTTTCCCTACAGCTGTCTCCTTACTGAACTCTGCCCTCTGACACCACCACACACACAGACTCCTCCCCCACATCACCACTGCGTCTGACTGATTTATTTATTTATTTACAAAAAGCAAACAGTAAACTTGTTATTACTTGCACTACATCCATTTGCATAGTTCATAGTTCTGCCTATAGTGTACATACACTTTTACATAATCCATCTGTATAGTATGTTCATAGTACACCTACCTGTATATCATGCTTATAGTATTTAAAATCTGTCAATTATGTCCATAATACTTATCTGTATAGTTATTGTACATATTATAGACCTTGTATATTCTGTACTTACTGCTTATTGCACTTCTGGTTAGATGCTAACTGCATTTTGTTGCCTTGTACCTTACATGTGCAGTGACAATAAAGTTGAATCTAATCTAATCTAATACATTTGAAATTAAAAATACACATACATGTTAGGCTGCATATAGCCTCAAGAATAAGATTCTTTCTAATAAAAGTTGCACCAACTCTTTACTAACCCTCTTCTGCGTGGCATAATAATAATAATAATAATAATAATAATAATAATAATAATAATTGATATGCGTATACCTTTTTAAAAGAACTCAACTCTATATTGAGCGAGCTCCTAGTGGCCGTCAGTGGAATTACCTTTAAGTTACTTTTTCAGAAACAGCTTTTGTCCAAACCCCACAGCCTCGATTCGACTCTCTGCCTCGATTCAGTCCACGTCCCTCACAACACAATAAAACTCAGAAAGAACAGGAGACAAAAGGAGCCAGACCCAGAATCCACAAAACCACACATTTGATCAGCCTCTGGTTCAATTTTTAATCCTTAATAACTTATTAACGTGGACTGTGCTTCGGATCGATACAGGCTCAGAGAAGAGACCAGAGGTCTGTCCAGGTTCAGACCAGCTCAGGTCTTAGTCTGTCCTGTTTTCACCAGAGACTTTTGATGATTTTGTGATGAGCTTCATAAATACATTCAACATGATCAGGTTGGTTTGTTCAAACAGTAGCACTGTTAAAGATTTATATCAAAATGTATTGGAAATGTTGTTTGTGTTGATAAAGATGACAGAGATGCTGATGAGAATTAGATAAGGATTGATAAATCTCTGTTGTGTTTAAAATCATATAACAGACTGATTAATCTGTTTATACTTCGATTATTTGCCATTATTATTAAATAAAGATTTATTGGATTCTTAATTTTACACTGAATTATTTTAGTGTCTTGTCGTGAAGGCTTATAATTTATTGTCAATAGTTATGGCCGTTTCTATAAAATGTTAAACGTGTATTTAAATTGACTGGTTGCAATATTTCACAAAAAAAAAAGAAAAGTTTAAAAATGTGATGCGTTGTATAATTATCTACATAAGAGCAGCTGCAGTATCAGTTAGTACCACTAGATGGAGTAGTGAGGTCAAACTAAAGGTTTTTCCTTTTTCAGCAGAGATTATTAGAGCGTCTGGTCGTCGGTGTGACAGGACAGTGTCGAGGAGGAGGGACATTACACCGAAGTGAACCCTGGGAAAAAAGACTCTAAAAACACCCTACTACTACTGTACAGCCTTAAATAAAAAGACCATGGACGAGGAAATTCTTAAAGATGAGCATTGTGGTGCTTACATCTGCTTCAGTATTTGCTCTAAAGGCCACTGTTTTCAATTAAAGCCCTCGGTTGATCTCTTTTCATTAAACAGATTTCTCGGGTGTATTTTCTCTCCCAGCATGCCTCAGTCTCCTCTCGCTCGAACCCTGCTGTTTTGTGTGTTCTGTTCAAACGGCAGGAGGCCTCTCGCTCGAGCCTCGTTCACAGATTATGGATTATACAGCCGCACAGATCCGCCTTAACCCTCTTACGTCTCACATTACGACATGATTTTACAGGATACTTTTATTTCATTTTTGAAGAGCGGGATTTTCTCCTGACGAACAGACACGATGAAGAGGAGCGACCTGGGATCAGAGAAATACTGCTTTTGTTGGTTTGAGACGGTTTAAGTATCAGGATGAAATTATTTTTCAAAAGGATTTTCAACCAAGAACCCTTGAATACTTACAAACCATACCTGACAAGGTAGAGACATTATGGAAAATAAATGCACAGACATAACTGAAGCTGATGCAACACATTATTTATCTATCAGCAAACGTTGGATTGCATTTTAAGGATAAAATGTGCTTTGCAGTCATCACAGAAGTGTGCAGTGTTTTTGAGCTAAACTAGGTTAGATTTCTGTGTGTGTTAAATGCTTGGACCAGATTAAGAATGAATCAATCCTAAACTTAATATTTCCACTTGAGAAAAACCGTCACCTCACCAACATTCCATCCTCCAGAAAAGAACCACGAACAGCCCCTTCAGACTCTTCCAGTGGTTGATAAGTCCTCATAAGAGTCCTCTCAAACCAAATTACTCTGAAGCAAATCTCTTCATGGTTTCAGAGTAAATGCAGAGTAAAGACAAATACTAAATACTATAAGAGGAACAACAAAGAGGATTTAATAATCCCAACGAGCTCAGGTTAGCAACAAAGAAGAAGCCACTGTAGACAAAAAAGATGTATTTATTTAGACATTGGTTCAAGATGAATGTTCTGTGAAAGTGTAAAGAGTAAATGCTTCAAAAATATTACATCTAACATAAGATTAAAAAAATATGTGCATTTGTTAGGCTTTAGTTCCTGGTTTAATTCTGAATGAAGTGTATTTACACAGTCCTGTCTGGATTTCACAGATAACATTTTAGAAATGTTCAGGACGTCACCACCTGCTCATTAGCTTTAGCTTTAGCATGAATCCGAAAGAAAGTAAAAAATAAAAATTCTAATGAATCTAATAAAGTGGGTAAAGCTGGTTCTTTAATGCTCCTTTTTTTAAGACAAGAATGAGAAAAAAAACATGTCAGTTGTGTTTTTTCTTCTCGTTCTCTCGAGTGAGGATTATCCAGCGTCCAAATGTTGCCTCACTTTTTAGAAATGACTCGAGCCTAAACAGCCATAAGCAACTCACTTACACAAGTTATATTTAAAGCATCACAGAGTCAGAGCTTGTGCTTGTTTGTGATTGGTTTTTAAAACATGCAGCAGGACAGATTCTTGAATAAGATCTGCAAAGGTCAAATCCAGATATTCAGAAGCAGTAACAAGATATTTTACAATAAATACACAATGCAACTTAAAACAATTCAAAATACAAAAAAGAACTGTAGCTAGTGGATTTGTCTTTTGTTTGTGAATTTAATGAAATTAAAGCGCAGTTCTAAAGCCGACTGTGACAAAACACATGACAAAGGCTAAATTCAGAACCTAAATAATGACTAAACCCAGATTATGACCAGGACTAAAACCAGAAGAAAGCCAAAGCTTAAACGGGAATCAGAGCCTGGATTAAAACTAGACTAAACCAGGACTAAAACCAAGACCAGTCCCAAAACTAAAACTTAAATTAAATAAGGACTAACCTTGGATTAAACCAAACATAAAAAACTGTTTAAATCATGAAAATCAAACCCCTACTAGGACTGAACCAGGACTAAACAAAGGTTTTACAAAAATGGGACTGAATCAAAATATAAACCATAACTGAACTACAGGTTAGACCTGGGACTAAAGCAGGACAAAACCAAGACTTAAACACAAAATAACCCACGGCCAAATTAGTATTAGACTTAAAAAAAATAAAAAACGAGTTTAGGGGGGGGGGGCAACAGGACTTCAAAGGTTTCTCTTTTTGATTTTATGTATTTTTAAGTGTTGCACGATTACTGGAAGTACTCAAGTTACAGTAAAAACCAGTACATCATATTTTGGAAAGTGAGCCTAAATGAGAGAAAAGACATTTTCAATGACAACAGCTGACTGTGAGACAAAGAGGAAGAGGAGGAGGAGGAAGAAGAGCCTTGTTAAACCTCGTGTGGTGTTAATGAGTTTGGTCAGAGACTGGAACAGTCTTTAAAGCTGCTCTGTTTCTCATTAACGTCACAACGAGCTGCTCACGTCCGTCACATTAAACCTTTACCTACGCATTCACCTGTTCACGTTTACTCCACAGATTACTCCAAACACATCACTTTCTTTACCCACGAGGTTATACTTATGGGATTCAGAGGAAACTGAATCTGCAAAAAGTCTGTTAAATGAGTAAAAAAACAGAAACTGTGGGAACTAAACTTTAAGTTGTGTTAAAGGCTGGTGTTGTTGGAGGTGGGGGCTCTGTAGTGGAACAAATTGAAAGCCAAGCCTGGTATCAATCACTGTGAAGCTGTTCTTAATTGTCCTGGACACACACACCTCACACAAACACACAACCAAACACACACACACACAGACTCACACACACACACACACACACACAGACTCACACACACACACACACAGACTCACACAGACTCACAGACTCACACACACACAGACTCACACACACACAGACTCACACACACACACACACACACACACACACACACAGACTCACACAGACTCACAGACTCACACACACACAGACTCACACACACACACACACACACACACACACACACAGACTCACACACACACAGACTCACACACACACAGACTCACACAGACTCACACACACACATACACACACATACAGACTCACACACACACAGACTCACACACACACACACACACAGACTCACACACACAGACTCACACACACACACACACACACACACACACACACACACACACAGACTCACACAGACTCACAGACTCACACACACACAGACTCACACAGACTCACACACACACATACACACACATACAGACTCACACACACACAGACTCACACACACACACACACAGACTCACACACACAGACTCACACACACACACAGACTCACACACACAGACTCACACAGACTCACAGACTCACACACACACAGACTCACACACACAGACTCACACACACACAGACTCACACAGACTCACACACACATACACACACATACAGACTCACACACACACAGACACACACACACACACAGACACACACACACACAGACACACACACACACACACACACATACACACACACACACAGACTCACACACACACAGACTCACACACACACACACACACACACAGACTCACACACACACAGACTCACACAGACTCACAGACTCACACACACAGACTCACACACACACACAGACTCACACACACACAGACTCACACAGACTCACAGACTCACACACACACAGACTCACACACACACAGACTCACACACACACAGACTCACACAGACTCACACACACACATACACACACATACAGACTCACACACACACAGACACACACACACACACACAGACACACACACACACAGACACACACACACACACACACACAGACTCACACACACACACACACACACACACACACAGACTCACACACACACACCTAACTAACAGGAAGCGCAGGAGGACAAATGAAAGAATGGATAAAAGGCTGATGATCGAAAGGAAAAGCTGAAATGTGATACAAGCCGACACATCAGACTTTTCACTAAAGTTGGCTTGAACTAAAATAAATGCTTTACTCTAACTCATGGTCTGTATGCTCTTTTCTGATTGGCTGACAAAACCATGTAACCACAATATCGCGGTGAGCATATTTGCAAAAAGCAGCAGAGGAGCGGTGGTGTGGTGTTGCACAGACTCATTTTCCTGTGGTTCTTTCACATTTATAATCGTAGAATCATTAACAAATGCCCAACACTTCATTCTCTCAGCGACGGTGTTCTGCTTTCTCCGATGTACTCTTGGTTTAGCGGCTAACCTCAAACCCAAACACTACCACAGTTTTAAATATAATGATCTGCTATGGCTAACACAAATGTCAACGGAGAGAGGAATCATGAAATGGAATGACTGAAGTGAGAAGTTTCCAAACTCAGAAGATACTTTTAAATGTGAGGGCCATTCTAAACTATTAGGGTTTAAATGCAGGCTATCATTTCCACATTTTAATAAACCTAACTTCAGTAAAAGCACAAAGACTAAAGAGATCAAAGCCAAAGTCTTGACTCAGATCTAAGTATTTTTCTTTAATAAATGACCAGTGCTTCATTTGTGGAGAACACCTCCTGAATCAGAACTGGGACTTATTGGATCTGCCACCTATTTTTTTTTCCAAGGTGAATGTGTTCTGTTTTTAAACATTCATAACTCATAACTCCCAGGATTTATAACCCCAAGCCAATGACCTCAGCACAAATCATCTTTCTTGTTTGGTGACTGACCAGTGTGAGGCCCGCCCCCTCGGATTACAGAGCATTGGGGCCAGATATATTCAGCCCACAGAGAAAAAATTGGGCAAATATCAGCACGTACAGAGAAGTGAGCTACATTCTGTAATCCCGTTAGCATGAGAAAGCTGCATTTAGCATTAGCATAAGAAAGAGTTTACCTTGATAAACAGATGCCTCTCTCTTTTATTTTTCTGTTTCCAGTTTCTCAAGCGTCGAGTCCAAAAAAGAAAAGACAGAACACAAAACCTGTAATAAATAGAGGAGTGCGTGGGAAGGGTTTGTTGCAGTTTCCATTGAAAGAGCATTTAGCTTTTGATGATCCAGCTAGTGTTTATCATTTCTGACAAATGTGTTTAAGAGATAAGAGTTTATTTGGTATAATTTAATTCTGGGAGGGCTACTTTTCGGTCATGTTTAGTTACTGTTACTGTAGTGGCAACTATTGAACACATTCCCTGAGCCTCCATCACACTGCAGTGTTACAAAACCAGTTCAAACTTGAGATAAAAGCCTGAACAGTTTACATGTTCACCTCCGAAACACTCATTTCCATTTGTCGGCTGCTGCTCACATGAAAGACTGCTCCAAAACTGCAACCGTAGCACTTTCCGTTTAAAATATGAACAAAATGAAAACATCAGCTGGAAATTAGGAGCTTTTCACCTGAACACCACCTGATTTATTTATGAGAAAAAGCAGCTGGAATAGGACTTAAACTCAGAGTACTGTACAACACAAGAGTTTTTAAAGGGTGCTCTGAACGCCGAGCTGCTGCCGTCGTGAGTCAAACACGTGGCTGTAGGACAAACCCTGCAGAGGTCGAATAAATTGAACTTTATTGGCATTCACCGCGAGACGATGAGGAGGAACGTCCGGTGTTTTCAATAAGGTCAAACAGCCTCGTGTCTGTGTGTGTGTGTGTGTGTGTGTGTGTGTGTGTGTGTGCGTGCGTGCGTGCGTGCGTGTGTGTGTGTGTGAGCGTGTGTGTGTGAGCGTGTGTCTGTGTGTGTGTCTGTGAGAGTGAGAGTGAGAGTGAGAGTGTGTGTGTGTGTGTGTGTGTGTCTGTGTGTGTGTGTGTGTGTCTGTGTGTGTGTGTGTGAGCGTGTGTGTGTGTGTGAGCGTGTGTCTGTGAGAGTGAGAGTGAGTCTGTGTCTGTGTCTGTGTGAGAGTGAGAGTGTGTGTGTGTGTGTGTGTGTGTGTGTGTGTGTGTGTGTGTGTGTGTGTGTGAGAGTGTGTGTGTGTGTGTGAGTGTGTGTGTGAGCGTGTGTGAGTGTGTGTGTGTGAGAGTGTCTGTGTGTGTGAGCGTGTGTGTGTGTGTGTGTGTGTGTGTGTGTGTGTGTGTGTGTGTGTGTGTGAGAGAGTGTGTGTGAGCGTGTGTGTGTGTGTGTGTGTGAGCGTGTGTGTGTGTGTGTGTGTGTGTGTCTGTGTGTGTGAGCGTGTGTGTGTGTGTGTGTGTGTCTGTGAGAGTGAGAGTGAGAGTGTGTGTGTGTGTGTGTGTGTGTCTGTGTCTGAGTGAGAGTGAGAGTGAGAGTGAGAGTGTGTGTGTGTGTGTGTGTGTGTGTGTGTGTGTGTGTGTGTGTGTGAGCGTGTGTGTGTGTGTGAGCGTGTGTCTGTGAGAGTGTGTCTGTGTCTGTGTCTGTGTGTGTGTGTGTGTGTGTGTGTGTGTGTGTGTGTGTGTGTGTGTGTGTGTGTGTGTGTGAGAGTGTGTGTGTGTGTGTGTGTGTGGCGTGTGTGAGTGTGTGTGTGTGTGAGTGTCTGTGTGAGCGTGTGTGTGTGTGTGTGTGTGTGTGAGTGTGTGTGTGTGTGTGTGTGTGTGAGAGTGTGTGTGTGCGTGTGTGTGTGTGTGTGTGTGTGAGCGTGTGAGCGTGTGTGTGTGTGTGTGTGTGTGTGTGTGTGTGTGTGTCTGTGTGTCTGTGTGTGTGTGTGTGTGCGTGTGCGCGTGTTAAAACATGAGAGCGGGGACATCGATAAGACGACGACCAGTCACTGTCGAATGCTGCTGGAGCATCACACTTAGGCCCAAGACCTTTGTTTAAAACAGGACTACAGAGAGTTTGTTCGCCTCTTCACTTCAATAGGTTTGAAATAATCAAGACAACATTACGTGTTTAAAGTCCTTTAAAAGGCATCCACTGCACGCCATGTTGGATTGAACCTCCCTCCATTTGTTTACTTCTTCGTAGATTGTTGCTTTGCTAATGTCAGGCCCCGCCTCGAGGAAAACAAACTGGCAGCCATCCTTTCAACTTCCCAGGCCTAAAATATCAGCATTAACCCAGACTTAAACCTAGGATTACAAGAGCTGAAGCATCAACAAACTCAAGAGAAATAACCCTAAAGTAAATTACTATTAGACTCATAATCAAAGAAAAAAGATTTAACTGAGAATCGGGACTAAATCAGGAAATATATCTACGTCAGAATCAGGCTGAATGTAGGATGGAAACAAAAGTAAACCAGGAACAGACCAAGACAAAACTACAGGACTACAAATTTAGGAGGTGGCCCAAGAAAAAATAGATGACTGTAGTACAACTGAAAATAAATGTTCTTTTTCAGACTGATTATTTTCATATTAGTCACTGAGGTAGTTGGGAAGCTCCTCGGTGGCAAGGCGCCGGGGGTGGATGAGATACGCCCTGAGTACCTCAAGTCTCTGGATGTTGTAGGGCTGTCTTGGTTGACACGCCTCTACAACATCGCGTGGCGGTCGGGGTCAGTACCTCTGGACTGGCAGACCGGGGTGGTGGTCCCTCTTTTCAAGAAGGGGGACCGGAGGGTGTGTTCCAACTACAGAGGGATCACACTCCTCAGCCTCCCTGGGAAAGTCTATGCCAGGGTACTGGAGAGGAGAATGCGGCCGATAGTTGAACCTCGGATTCAGGAGGAACAATGAGGTTTTTGTCCCGGTCGTGGAACACTGGACCAGCTCTATACCATCTCCAGTTTATGGGAGTTTAAGGGGTTTATGGGAGTTTGCGAAGCGGCGGGGATGAGAATCAGCACCTCCAAGTCTGAGACCATGGTTCTCAGTCGGAAAAGGGTGGCTTGTCCCCTTCAGATTGGTGGAGAGCTCCTGCCTCAAGTGGAGGAGTTTAAGTATCTTGGGGTCTTGTTCACGAGTGAGGGAAGGAGGGAACGTGAGATTGACAGACGGATCGGTGCAGCTTCTGCAGTGATGCGGTCGATGTACCGGTCTGTTGTGGTGAAGAAGGAGCTGAGCTGTAAGGCAAAGCTCTCGATTTACCGGTCAATCTACGTTCCTACTCTCACCTATGGTCATGAGCTTTGGGTCATGACCGAAAGAACAAGATCCTGGATACAAGCGGTCGAAATGAGCTTTCTCCGCAGGGTGGGGGGGCGCTCCCTTAGAGATAAGGTGAGGAGCTCGGTCACTCGGGAGGAGCTCAAAATAGAGCCGCTGCTCCTCCACATTGAGAGGAGCCAGCTGAGGTGGCTTGGGCATCTGTTTCGGATGCCTCCTGGACGCCTCCCTAGGGAGGTGTTTCGAGACCAGTGGCGTTTTTCTTTGATTCTGCTGTTCATTCCTGTATTAGGGGCACAGTGGCTCAGTGGTAGAACGGTTGTCCCTCAACCAGAAGGTTGATGGTTTGATTCCTGATCTTCCCTCAGTTCATACTGTCGTTGTGTCCTTGGGCAAGACACTTAACCAACGATGCCTCCAGTGGTGTTCCAGCTGTAACACTGGTGAATGGAACCTTAATGTTACTCGCTATCAGCTAAATGTAAATGTAAAAATGTAATTTTGTTCAATAAGTTGAATGTTAGAGGTTTGCTATGTATTAGACGGATTCTGGAAAAAAAAATTGGTATGTGACTAAAAAGTAAAAGAAACATTCGGATTATAATCTTTTCTTTTCCTGGTTTTTAATTAACAACCAGAAAACGTTTGTGACTAAACAGATTCAAATGCAAAAGGTAGACTTTAGTATTTAGTGTTTACGGCAGGTCTCTTCTGTTGGTTTGCCCTCAGCTGACGCTCGTTTCCCACTGAGACTCGACTGTGTGACATTTGGGTAAAGCCTGGCCTCATGCTGCTCAGACACGAGTGCTCTTCACTTCAGAGAGCTCACACTGGTCCAGACAAACTCCAGACAGACATTAACCGAGAAACCCTTCTGTCCACCAGTTGTTCCTTATTAAACCTGTGACTTTTTTTACACCAGAGGTTCTCAAACTGTGGGACGAGGACCACTGGAGGGACTCTGGCTTTCTTGAGTGGTACTTAGAAAGTCTTAGAAGTTTTATTTTTCAAGTACAACCCTTTATTGGAGCACATTTTGTTTATAGTCCAGTTTTTCCCTGGACCTTGTTGGTGACAGCACACACTTCATCAACAGGTTAATCTACAGCACACACGTCCAACTCCAGGCCCAGGGGCCAAACGCGGCTCTTTGCAATGTTTGATGTGGCTCCAATACATTTAGGAAATTTTTTGTATTTGAACATGTTTTAGATGAATTTGAAGTTTATTTGTTAATGAAATTCTTTTAATCCAGTATTTGCTACAAAGATATAAAACCTTCCAAATCCATCTAAAACCTGATCAAATCCAACTAAAACCTGTTCAAATCCAACTAAAACCTGATCAAATCCAACTAAAACCTGATCAAATCCAACTAAAACCTGTTCAAATCCAACTAAAACCTGTTAAAATTCAACTAAAACCTGATCAAATCCAACTAAAACCTGTCCAAATCCATCTAAAACCTGATCAAATCCAACTAAAACCTGTTAAAATCCAACTAAAACCTGTTCAAATCCAACTAAAACCTGTCCAAATCCATCTAAAACCTGATCAAATCCAACTAAAACCTGTTAAAATTCAACTAAAACCTGTTCAAATCCAACTAAAACCTGTTCAAATCCAACTAAAACCTGTTCAAATCCAACTAAAACCTGTTCAACTCTGACTAAAAACACGTTTGAATTTTAATAAATAAATAAAAATAAATACAACATAAACCAGTTTTCCTAAAAAGAGAAAACAAATGTCAAAGATAAACTTGTCTCTGATGTTTGATTGTTGTGTAGGCTGTGTTTGTGAATGATTGTTTTGTCTGTTCTATATATTGTGTAATACTTTTATAGATTGTGTGCAATTGCTTTGTAATGTTTTGTAACTAAAAATTTGATTCCTCATGTTTTAGCCTGACTTTTGACATCTGTAATGGGACTACAGATGAAAAATAGCCTGTTGGCTAACTCTGCATATTTACAGTCTTCTTTCTGTCTATCAATATGCACTGTCCCTGAAATAAATAAACTGATAAAACCTCACATTTAAAATTTAGTCAAAGATTCCCTGAAACCCCCGAAAGGGTTCTTATAAACGAAAGCCCCTCAGTACTTTGGGTGTGACAGCACTGGTCTAACTAAACTAAACATTCAAAGAAAAACAAAGCTAATGCATTATTGTAAAAAAATTAATTGATAAAAAAAAATCCTTTGGGGTTTCTGCATTTAAAACATTAAATCTAATTTTGCATCATTGGATTTTGTAAAATAAAATAAAAAAAAAACAACAGATGTGGACAAACTTTAAAAATGTAAAAATAAATAATAATCAGTGGACAATGCAACCAAACAGAAAGGCAGAGTGTAGGAGTTATTTGAATAGTTTAAATGAAAGTAAAAAGTTTTCCAAACGTTTCAGGTTGTGGTTCTGAAAGCCTTTGACTCGGACTAAAGCGCTGTGTGGAGACGAAGACAGAGAGTGTCGACTGAGAAGAGGCTCTGGCAGTGAAGCAGAGGAGGACTTCCTGCAGAAGATCTGACAAGTCCAACTATCCAGGAACTAGAATAAACTTAAGTCTTTCCCTAAAACGCTGAGTCGATACTAATTTCAAACTGAAAAACAGGAAGAACTGGTGTCCATTTGGTCATTGTTGGGTTTTTTGACACAAAAACCAAGCATGTACATTAAAATATATATATATATATATATATATATATATTATATATATATATATATATATTATGAGGAGAAAGGTTTTGTTTCAAGAATGAGGCGCAGAAACAGTATCCATTTATAAATTTAGAAATGACAGATTTGTGAAACATGACAGAGTGTAGAAGTTAAAAGTTTGTGATTAAGAAACATTCATACACAAACATTACCCACGCCGATGACAGCACTCGTTTCTCGTTCCTGAGAAAAGGTTTCATCTTTCAAAACACTCAAAAACAAACAGTAGCTTTTTAACTATTTTAACTTCAACTATTTAAACTTAACTAAAAAATAGATCTGTTTAATAAAGTGTCTAATACTGAGCAAACTACGATGTTAACCTCATAATAAACACAATATAGAGCAGGTCTAAAGACCCTACCACAGCACAGCACAGTCTAAGCAGCCCTACTGCTGTAATAAAGCCCAGTTAATAAGAATTATGTATTAGATTAACTGTTTTAAAAAAGGAATAATAACATGTCTAAAAGTGTTTCATTCACAGCTTTTGTAAAAAGCATTAGGTTAGAAGTTTTAAAATAAAACAGTAATAATTGAGATTTCTATCCAACAAACAGATGCCGTTAACATCAGAGCGGAGTGAGACCAGGTGAGAGGACAAAAGTACGAGCAGGAGTCGGACTAAAGCCTGAGTGTTGAACAGAGGAGCTGAAGGACGAGGAGCTGCAGAGTCAGCGCTCACAGCTGATCACATCCTCGACAACAACAACCGGGAGCCACGTCCACAACAACGCTTTTGTTCTCAACTAAACATGGCCTTTTAATAATCCCAGACCAGGTTTTGTATCAGGACCAGCTGGACTTATGGGACAGAACAGGACTTACAAATGAAAACCAAATAAAACCACAACTAAATTAAATCTTAACCTAACTTGCCTAAAATCTGTTTATGTCAAACTAAAACCACTCAGAACCTGTTAAAGTCCAACTAGAAACACTTTAAACCCGTTAGGGCAAAGTCAAACCACTTAACCTTTATTTAAATGAGGTTTTTGAACAAAGACATAAGCTCTTTTTATTTATTACAACAATAAGCCACTGACTTTTGAGAATTTTTATGAGTGTTCCATAAAAAAATAAAAATAAAAAATAAAAAAAAGGATTAGCTTCCAGTTTGACATATTTGCCCCACGCTCTTCACACAATGGGGCAAAAGAAATACTGCAGGTTGCACTGAAATATTAAAGTTGATTGAATACTTGCTGTAATAGTAATAACCACTGACCTTTTGGTAATAACAATCTTAAGCGTAATAAAAATAAAGTAAGGCCAAAACATTGAAGAAAGCACTGTTGCCTTTTGTTCCGTTTCCTTATTTTGTCTGAATTCAAAGTGTCTGAAGGTTCTCAGTCATCCAGGTCATTGTGACAAAAAGGATTAAAGAAAAAGCATCTGGACTAGGTTCAAGTTTCCTGCTTAAATAAAGATCCAACAACAGAAAAACGCGACATGATTGAAAAAAATAATAATTGTGAACCTTGTGCGAGTCCTTTTTGTGCCGTTACTGTTCCCTGCTTTTTTTTTGCAGCTCAAACCTCCGTCTAGTCTCAGTCGTTACCAGAAAAGAAAAAGCCCATAAATAAAGTGGATGTATGAGCGCGAGCAAACAAAAGCTGCATTAGTTTATGTAAAATAAGACAAACTCTAACAGTGTTCGAGCCGCTCTGCTTCTGAAAAATGCTCCAGACACGTTTCGAGGCAGCAGCAACAACATTTGCATTTTCATACATTTCTCCATCTGGGACAAAACCCAGAGTCCGTGTCTTGGAAATTTACACATTGTTATTTGGTAACGACGTCCAAACTGCCTCCGCCGCCGGACGCACACATTCTTATGCATTCGTTCCCAAAGACAAATGTAAATTCGGTTTGAAAAGCAATTTTGCGACAGACATCAAGCGTCTGAGGGCTGTTTATTTCTCTGATAACCGTGTTTACAGCGCGTCGGGACAAAAGCAATCTATGGAAATCACACGGAGCAACGACACGAGCCAAGACACATTCAAAGTGAACGCAGCGATGGAAAGATTTAGAGAAGTCTTTAAAAGTGAGCAGTGGCAGAAAACGAAACACATGTCAAATCTACGCCGGCTATAGACACTTCACAAAGTCATTAAACCGTGGAAGCATTTTGGAAACTGAAATCCTGGTTCGTTGATCTGACCCCAGAGCGAACAGGAAACTCTGCTGTTACAGGTCGACAGAAAGAATACAGCATAAAGAATGGTTAAAGAAAATAAAAAAATAAGAATTTTGAACAAAAAGACACTTTCTAGTGTTTTGTTTTAACGGTCCGCTCGACAAACATTCTCTCTCATTGATCTTGTCACGTTTTAGAGTGTCACTAATAAACGATAAAGTGACCTGTGCCGTGTTTGAGGTTTTGAGGTCAGAGATTAACTGAGCGACGAGTCCTTCTCTGATTCTGGAAATCATTTTGTCAAAGTTTTACAGAAGGGATATCATCTTAAATGGAAAGTACAGGTTTATTTTATGCTTTTGAAAAAAGACTGGAACAGGAATCATTTGTGGAAAACTTTACTATCAAGGATTTTAACAGAGATGGATTTTTACTTCTGGTCTTTGTCCAATCACAGCTCACGTCCAGAAAAAGGAGGGCTGATGATGATGTCAATAAGACAGTAATGTCTGCTGATAAAACAGCCCTGGATAAGCTTCAGTTTGGTGGAATGTATTAGTGTTCTGGAGGAAACATTTGTCCAGTTTGTCTGTTTCAATGAAAGAAAAGTGGGAGAGGTGCTGCTGTTGGAGGAGAGTGTCTCTGAGACAGGGACAGAAGAAGAAAACCAGGAGGAGCTTTAATGTCAAAGTTACTTACGTCAAACTAATAAACTTTTTGCTTTTAGTTGAAGCCAATGTCTCATGGCTAACAGCGTTCAAGGCCAACACTAAAACATTTTTTGGTTTAAAAACACACAGAAACATCCAGAAACGACCTGCCACTCTTTAATGCAGCAGTACGTTTGCTCCACAATAACTTTAATAACAAATGCTTCCTTTTTGAATCCTTCTCGCGCTCGGTGTTCGGCGGCTGTGTCTGGATGTGTTTCCTAACAACACCTTCAGCTCCGGCCAAAACCTCGAGGTTCTGCCAAAAACCCGCCTGGCCTCCTCCTCGCTCTGTGCTCCCTCTCAAAGCTCTCTAATGGGACGTGTTATTGTGTTATTTGGCCCCTCGGGAGCGACGGGGGCCGGGGGACAGAGGAGGGGGGGTTCAGGACAAAGACCACACTGTGCTTTGTGGTTTTAGTGTTGTTTCTGAATTTAAGCCAAAACCAGCTCCAAACGACCACAGTTTGGTTTATTTTTCTCAAGTTTAAGCTCGGTTTTCTTCACTTTGTCCGAGTCCAAGAGATATTTTAGTTCTAGGAGCGTGTCAGATTTATATTTTGACCCAGGGACAGAAATATTAGGTAGAAACAGGAAAGTAAAATGGAAAAGTGGCCAGCGCTGGCGTTTTAAAGAATAACTTTGGTGATGTTTCAATAAAAAGGTCAAATAGAGAAAATGCTGCAGAAAAGTGTGGCTTGCTTCAAACTATTTCAAACAATCTGTGGCTTTACCAGACTTTTTCCTTTAGTTGTGTTAAAGCTCTCTCCCAACAGCAGCGTACAAACCTTTTCTGCTTCTTATAAATAAAATACATAAATAAATAAATGAAAGGTCAAACAGAACCAATTTTCTGAAGTTTGGAGCTGAGCTGACACTTTTCTCTCCGAGTTTCCCGTTAGACTGTTGGGGTGCTGTGATTGTCTCCGTCTCGTTAAACGTCAAAGCATTTTTAACATTTATCCACTTTTAATTTGCTGTTCTTCTCTCTACTTTTTTTCTTTTTTGAGCCGTTTTACTGTAAAATAAGACATTTTCCAACAGAATAATCCATTTCCTGGTTTATTTACGAAAATCCTTTGTTGTTGACATTAGTGTCGACCAATGGGAGCGCTCCTTCTTCCTGAAGCGAGCTGTGATTGGCTAAACTCCAGCTGTGGGCTGATCATTCTCATCTTTTAGGGATTAAACTAACTTTTGATCAGATTTAGAATCAGTTCATATTCTTCCTCATCCAGACCTTGTTCCTGCAGGACCTGCAATAGAAATATCTTTCTATTATATCTTTGAGTTACAGCAACTTCTTTTGTTGGGGAGTCAACAGAATGTACAACAAAGAGCCACTGAGTTCATGAGAGCAAAACAACTGGAGAACTTTGAGACGTTTGAGTAGAAATCGTAAAAAAATGGCTGACTTCCTGTGCGTCACACTTTGAGGCTTTTTTGACTGAATCTGTGGAAGACAACTAAACAAAGTGTGTGAGTGTTTTAAATGTTTCAAATGGATTTTATTTGACCACACGCCTGGTCTGAGCCAGTCAATGTTTAAAATCTAAATTTACAGTAAAAAGGAGTCGGAGTCTGCAAATAGACCAAGTTCTTCCAGAATGTTCAGGTAAAAGCTCATATTTTAAAGTATCTTTGTAACAAACGTCATGTGATGCTCCTGCCTGCTGCTGATGAACTCGGCGCAGAGTTTTATTGTGATGAATGGTGTGTTTGTGGCAGGTTTTGAGCTGATTTTAAAGAAATAAAACAAAGGAACAGAAAGTGGTGACGTCTGTTGCCTCGAAGGAAGGGCATCAATCTGAAAATGACGCGGCGTTTGGGCAATAAACTGCACAAATTCAACAGTAATCCATCTCTGAACACCTCCTCCTCGTCTCCTGCCTCCAACTATCCACCTGCATCCGTCTCCCATCTGTCCGCAGCAGCCCAGCGTTTGAGCTAAAAGCTGTCGGTTTTGGCTCAGAGGCTGTTTGTCGATCGTTTTCTGGGGCAGTTTGGTGCCAACAGGCTTCTGCACAAGAGCAAACCCATCCTCAGCTTCAGAGTTTTACAGACTGACAGATAAGTCTCTTTAGCCGAGAATCAACGCAACTACTTTGTTCTTATTTAGAAGAAGTTTTCCAGAAGAAAGTATTTAAGGAAAGACTAAAAGAACAGCAGCCAACACCTGAAAAACTGAGGACTTAAAATGCAGCATTCTGATTTTTTTTTTTTTTTTTTGGGGTGGGGTGGGGGTGGGGGTTCAAAAGCTGAGAAACAACCAGAACAAAGTCTTCTGTTTAAACCTTAGATCTGTCCTGTCATAGTCTCGAGCTTTAAACCTGGTTTAGTCATTATTGTGGTCATCAACAAACGGCCCATGTTCAGTCCTGGCTTAGTCCTGATTTCAGTTTTGTTTTAGTCCCTGTTTAAGCCCTGGCTGAGCCCTTGTTAAGCTTTGATTTTCGCTTTGATGATGTCCAGGCCTAACCTTGTGTGAGATCATTCATCGGTTAAGCCCTAGTTTTAGTTCAGTCCTGGTTTTGTCCTTGGTCTATAAAAGTTACACAGTTCTAACCCGGTCCTTGACGTCTCGTCTTTCCTCAGAGCCAGTGTCCGGGTGTAGTTCTAGTCTGATCGTTTAAAACCCTGTCTCTTTCTCAGTGAGATATTTGCCGAGCGTCCGTCCTCGGCGTCGGACTCGAGGCAGAGGTAACATCAGATAAAGCCATTCTGCGACAGCGAGGACTACTTCCTGTCGTCGCTCCGACACAAATTACTCCGTCGTTCTCTCTCCGTGTGAAGAGATCTGAGACGGCGCAGTGTAATTTCAGCTCCACACGTTTGACTTTTGACCCTCGCCACTCGCCGTCTGGCTTTTCAGCTCCACTCTATGCAAATAACCAGCTGTTAGTCTGCTGCACTGAAGAGAAACGAGGAATCTCATCACTTTGTCTGCTTCGAACAGACAGAAAAACAGAGTTAGGAGCTTTTACGCTGCGTTTAAATTTGTAGTTGTCGTCTTTTACTTCAGACCAAAACCGAAAATAAATAGAAATGTGCTGTTGGCTTAACGTTTACAAAGCTGCGGACCAATCAAGAACAGGCTGAGGCTTCTGAAAAAGAATAGATGGTGTTTTTTTTCTAAACTTCAGCTGAGCTGAAGCAAACAGTGATCAGACATGTTACCTCCTCCTTATTGCTCTGTTTGGACTCTGCTCCATTGGATTTATTCCAACGACATCGCTCTTTCTGCTCTCGGGAAGATATCAGGACACAGGATTTTAGCTTAACTTTCTTGTCATCTTCCTATTTTTGCTTGTTTTTGGTGTGTTTTTTTGGTTTCTGCTTAGTCTTAACATGATTTTAGTTTTAGACGTCTGCTTTTGGTTTATTAAAGTAAGTTTTAATAATAATAGTCTGTGGTCCGTGGGCTGTTCACAGTTCCACTGAACTGTCCTTACGAGGGAATTTATTCATTCAACATTTGATTCATAGTGATTTTCACAAGATGCAAAGGCACTCGAGACACTGGGTTCATTTTAAGAGCTTCACAGTGACCCACACAAACTGAGTTCATCTTCACAGAACTAAATATGTCGAGGGTATGCAAAAAGAAAATGTGTGTATAATTTACAGAAACTCATGAAATCTCTTCTTTTTCAGCCGTCAGCACTAACACCCGAACAGGAGCACAAACATAAAAAGCAGCAGAAAAGGCTAAAAGTTTAATTTTGACTATTATGACTCTTGGCTCGTGTATTTGTTGTCAGCACCTGTCTGCGTCTCCATTCACTCAATTAAAAAAAAACATGAGCAGAAAAAACTGGTGAAAATCCAAAAACCTTACACCGTAGACTGTTGCACCTGTACAACTCATAACTGCATAAAGTCTTCAGAACACAGGTAAATTATTTAATGGGAATGTCCAACCCTCACTGCCCCATGTCCCAACAAATATCTGTAAAAACAAATCCTGTCCCTGATGTCAACATTTTAACAAATACCCTGCAGCAAACTTCAAAACAATTGTCCACAGACTTTTGTCTTTTAATTAATTTGAAATGTCATGTTTTATTTTCACAATAAACAGCAATTTAGTTCAACCGGCATCGTTGGAACCATGTGTCTGTAGTTTGCTTTTTATTTAATTCAATGAAACTATCAGTATTTTAAAAACAGAAAACACAGTATTTTTACAATTATTCATTTAGCTGACGCGTTTTGTTGACAGGGTCACATTTCCATCAGAAAAACAGCAGCTCAGTTTAGATTATTTATGAAAATCAATGTAATTTGCTCAAACATAAAAGTTGTATCCACTTTCCAGCATCAAACATCAGTTCAGGTGGGACTCTACCTGTCCAATCAAATTTAGACCAATAAAAACAACAGAAGCTTAATGAAAATAGTGAAAAAGCTGGATTGTATTTTATGTAAAAAATAAAGGTGCTCAGGTTAAGTTCATTCAATTCCAATTTAGACTTATCCAAACTAAAAGATTATTGCACAAATTTAAGAGCATAAAATAAAAAATAAAAAGAGTAGCAGAAAGTACAGGTGGAACAATGTGCATCATCACAGCCAAACATCCGAGAGTCTCTGAGTCCTTCAGGAGCATCACTTTCTAAAGAAACTACATTTACCTTTGTCCAAACAAAATGTTCCTATAAAAGCAGCCACCACAAGCCCCGGAACATGTTTAAACAAAGAGTTTAACTGACAGTCCTATTTTAATTATTATTATATACATCTATAAACACCCCATAGAACTATGGCCTCTAAACCAGACCAGAGACAAGACCAGAGACCAGACCAGAGACCAGAGACCAGAGACTAGACCAGAGACCAGAGACTAGACCAGAGACCAGAGACTAGACCAGAGACCAGAGACTAGACCAGACCAGAGACCAGAGACCAGACCAGACCAGACCAGAGACCAGACCAGAGACCAGACCAGAGACCAGACCAGAGACCAGACCAGAGACCAGACCAGAGACCAGACCAGAGACCAGACCAGAGACCAGACCAGACCAGAAACTAGACCAGAGACCAGAGACCAGACCAGAGACCAGAGACCAGACCAGACCAGAGACCAGACCAGACCAGAGACCAGAGACCAGACCAGACCAGACCAGAGACCAGACCAGACCAGAGACCAGAGACAAGACCAGAGACCAGACCAGACCAGAGACCAGACCAGAGACCAGAGACCAGACCAGACCAGAGACCAGAGACAAGACCAGACCAGACCAGACCAGAGACCAGAGACCAGACCAGAGACCAGAGACAAGACCAGAGACCAGACCAGACCAGAGACCAGACCAGAGACCAGAGACCAGACCAGAGACCAGAGACAAGACCAGAGACCAGACCAGACCAGACCAGAGACCAGACCAGACCAGAGACCAGAGACCAGAGACAAGACCAGAGACCAGACCAGACCAGAGACCAGAGACAAGATCAGAGACCAGACCAGACCAGACCAGAGACCAGACCAGACCAGACCAGAGACCAGACCAGAGACCAGAGACCAGACCAGACCAGAGACCAGAGACCAGACCAGAGACCAGACCAGACCAGAGACCAGAGACCAGACCAGAGACCAGACCAGACCAGAAACTAGACCAGAGACCAGACCAGAGACAAGACGAGACACAAGACCAGAGACCAGACCAGAGACCAGACCAGAGACCAGACCAGAGACAAGACCAGACTAGAGACCAGACCAGAGACCAGACCAGAGACTAGACCAGAGACCAGACCAGAGACCAGACCAGAGACCAGACCAGAGACTAGACCAGAGACCAGACCAGACACAAGACCAGACCAGAGACTAGACCAGAGACCAGACCAGAGACCAGACCAGACCAGAGACCAGAGACAAGACCAGAGACCAGACCAGACCAGACCAGAGACCAGACCAGACCAGAGACCAGAGACAAGACCAGAGACCAGACCAGACCAGAGACCAGACCAGAGACCAGAGACCAGACCAGACCAGACCAGAGACCAGAGACAAGACCAGAGACCAGACCAGAGACCAGAGACCAGACCAGAGACCAGAGACCAGACCAGAGACCAGAGACAAGACCAGACCAGAGACCAGACCAGACCAGACCAGAGACCAGAGACAAGACCAGACCAGACCAGAGACCAGAGACCAGACCAGACCAGAGACCAGACACAAGACCAGACCAGAGACCAGACCAGAGACCAGAGACCAGACCAGAGACCAGACCAGAGACAAGACCAGACCAGAAACTAGACCAGAGACCAGACCAGAGACCAGACCAGAGACCAGACCAGAGACCAGACCAGAGACCAGACCAGAGACCAGACCAGAGACCAGACCAGAGACAAGACCAGACTAGAGACCAGACTAGAGACCAGACCAGTGACCAGACCAGAGACTAGACCAGAGACTAGACCAGAGACCAGACCAGAGACCAGACGAGACACAAGACCAGAGACCAGACCAGAGACCAGACCAGAGACCAGACCAGAGACCAGACCAGAGACCAGACCAGACTAGAGACCAGACCAGAGACCAGACCAGAGACTAGACCAGAGACTAGACCAGAGACCAGACCAGAGACTAGACCAGAGACCAGACCAGACACAAGACCAGAGACCAGACCAGAGACTAGACCAGAGACCAGACCAGAGACCAGACCAGACACAAGACCAGACACAAGACCAGACACAAGACCAGAGACCAGACCAGAGACCAGACCAGAGACAAGACCAGACTAGAGACAAGACCAGAGACCAGACCAGAGACCAGACCAGAGACAAGACCAGAGACAAGACCAGAGACAAGACCAGAGACTAGACCAGAGACTAGACCAGAGACAAGACCAGAGACTAGACCAGAGACCAGACCAGAGACCAGACCAGAGACAAGACCAGAGACAAGACCAGAGACAAAACCAGACCAGAGACAAGACCAGACCAGACCAGAGACCAGACCAGAAACCAGACCAGAGACAAGACCAGACCAGACCAAAGACTGGACCAGAGACCATAAACAAGTTAAGAGTTCACAAGAACAAGATTTCTTTCACTATTTCCAGTCGTGTCTTTGCTCAGAGCGGGTGTGTGGACCTATTGTTCTCTTACAATCTTTACATATTGTTCGTTTCTCGTCTATTAACTCTTGTTGTTTCTTATTTCCACTGAAAACCAAATTGTTGCCATACAGACAATTTAAAAAATTCTTGTCACTTTATGATCTCATGGGATCTTGTGACACAAGCTCTTGTCACACCCTTTACTGTAAATCCAATACATTTTTATTTGCAAACAGCAAAAACAGCTTTAGGACATTGTGTGATCCACTTTCAAATATCTGCCCATCCTTCCCACTAAAACGTAAATCTAAACAAACCAATGAATTGAGACAAGAATTAGACTGCTTTTTGAAATGTACAGCTCAATTGTCTAATATGACAGAAGAAAAAAAACTGTAGTAGTTTTACTTCCTTAGTCAACTGTGAAAATGTCTTTATA
Organism: Perccottus glenii; assembly: GCA_024416835.2. Lineage (NCBI taxonomy): Eukaryota > Metazoa > Chordata > Actinopteri > Gobiiformes > Odontobutidae > Perccottus > Perccottus glenii. The sequence goes on along the minus strand of CM044565.2, from coordinate 25,651,877 downwards.
AAAAAACATCAAAGCTCTCATTTTTAAACCAGTTCAAAACCATTTCAAACCTTCAGTCGATCAAGAGCATAACAGCAAAATATCAAATCCAGATCTAGTATCAGCCATATCTACAGTACAATATACATATATCCATAAGGACCCCATATTCTTACATTTATATAACCATATCTCCAAATCCAATACAGTTCTGCACAAAAACTGCCCAAAGAATAAACCACGACTGAAGACAATGATTCCATTTAAACTTAGGTCAATGAGAAATGATAAGAGCATTACCATAATAAAGCATCGGAGCAAAAATTAGAATGTTCAAAGATATATGTCAATACTTGTCTCACTGGAAAAGTAGCACCTGATGATCTTAATTGTTTAGACTTTAAACCAAACATTCCACATTAAAGTCAGCACCAGACCAATCCCAGAGTCAGACCAGAGTAAGACCAGGGCCAGACCAGAGTCAGACCAGGGCCAGACCTTTGGAAACTAGTGCATCTCTTTAAATCAACAGGTGGAACAATCTGCATCACACAGCAACAGCCAGACTAACTGTGACTCCACACACCTGTTTGAGGACAATTCATTCATTTCCACCTGAAACCGTGTGCTCAGGTGAGAGTGTGTTTGTTCCCATTCAAACTTGGATCACTGCAAACCAATGGAAGCGTCACGCCAATAACAGGACTCCCACATAAACACACAGGTGGCTGGAGGTTTCCCACAACAAGGCTCCACTCCATGGCCTTCACACTCTCACGCGCGGCCAGGTAACCCACACGCACATCCACCAGCGTTTTAGAACCAGAAAGATGCGAGAAGAAGAGGAGGAGGGAATTAGGGGAAACCGACCGTTCTCTGCGAGTGGGATCCTGCTGTACGCTCGGTTTGGTGGGCGCCATCTTCCTGTAACCAGCCCCAATTCTCCACTTTTGGTCCTTTCCTCCACGTTTTCTCCGTTTAATTCTGGTGCGCCGCGTCTTGACAGCAATGCGTCAGGCTCGCAGCGTTAAAACAAAGCCATGTCCCGTGGAAGCGTGTGCGTGCGTGCGTGAGTGTGTGTGTCTGGTCTTTCCTCTGCCTCCCTCCTGCTTCACTTCACTGTTTGTCTCGCCTTAGAAGCAGCGGTGAAGCATCCACATCCACCTCCAGAGAGCGGGCTGCAGCTGCGATGCCATGCCGTGAATAGTGCATGGAAACCCGGCTAGGAAGCTTCTCAGTGACCGCTGTCTCTCCCCGGTTCTCCTCGCTTCACACCGCGGAGGTTTACTCGTTCCGCTGAGGAAATAAACCCCTCACAATCCGCATACTTCAATTGATCACATCCCCGGCAGCTGCAGCTTTCCCCGCGGCGTGAATCCCAGCTCATACCCCCCCAAAGGAGCGTCTGGCTTCGGTCACAGTGTCCGCTCTTCCCCGGAGCATTTTCAACGCGTTAAAAGGACGGAAGGCACTCAGCTTCGGTGCAACAACGCCACTCAGATGCAGTTGGTTTGTGCATGTGTGTGTCCTGTGTGTGTATGCTTTGATTATTTCCTATTTCGCTCCATGTGTTGCTTCCTGGACTGACACTGTTGCACTAAACGCTTGTTTCAATCAAGTTTTAACCCTTTGATTCCTTCAGACAAAGACATCAGTGTGGTCTATGCGTCTTTATCATTGTACATCACACTTTTAAAAAGGGATATGTGCAAAGTGTAAACCTTTAAAAAGATAGTAACATCTCATTATCATTCACAGGATACAATAGTATTATGGATACATCATTAAAAGGGACCGTATGTATCTGACTTTCTGCCACTAGATGAAGTAGTGAGCAACTATAATCTTTAATAAGCACAAACACCAAAAGAAGAAAGTTGTTACACGTTTTTTTAAAGGCTAATACAAATTTGTTTGGATTCTTACTGAACACGAGGAACTGGGCACAAACCGAGGCAGGTGTTTACATATTTGATATTGTGACGTTAACTTTGAGCCCATGTCTTCTCGACTTGTCGCTGCAGCAGTGACTCGTGTAAAAGCACGTGCTACGTCTGCGTTTAGAGTTTGAGTTCTTCTCCATTTGCTCTCTGTCTGATGAAGACAGGAAAATACATAAAAAATAAAAATCACATAACTCAGTTTTAGTTTAGCTGCAGAAAGCGAGATATTGTCCAGTTTCAGTTTGTATCAGTTTTTATGTTAGAGATATAAAGAGGGTAATATAACAACTGACATGCAGCTTTAAATTTCCAGATAAAGCTTTTTGTGTTTCCATTTATAAATTAACTTTAAGTCTAACCAATAAAACATTTATACTTCAAGGACGTGTGTGTGTGTGTGTGTGTGTGTGTGTGTGTGTGTGTGTGTGTGTGTGTGTGTGTGTGTGTGTGTGTGTGTGTGTGTGTGTGTGTGTATACTGTAAACATGTATAAAAGAATATAGTTGTCAACCGTTGTCGTTCTACATCTTTTCAAGAATTTGAATTATTATTTACAACAGTTTCTTCTGCTTTTATATTTGGTTCAGGGAATAATAAAGCACGACTCTGAGTCCTCAGAGACAGTGGTCTGCTGTCAGAGCTACTGTAACACATTTAAGTTTAGTGCCTAATTAGTCCAACCCAGTTGCAGTGTTATTTTCTTTAACATTGCATAATAAACTATTCCTTTGCTCTACACTGGTCCCGTTTGGTCACGTGGCTCACCTGTAAGAGTGTTTAATGCAGGAAAAGTAAAAGCAAGGGGGCATTCTTGTCAGGTTTTCTCGGTGAGATTTCGCAAAAAAAGCCACTTTTAAATGAACAATTCAATACAAATTTCAAAGCCACACATTGACCACTGACAATTTAAAACGCACCAAAAACATGAAGAATGTGTATTTTAACTGTAAAGGGCCAAAAATAAACTGAGCATAAAGGATGATGCTCTGTTTTATTCATTATTGTCATTATCTTCACTGACCATCACTGGCCTCTGCAGATGTTACATTTATTTTTTTGTCACTTTCTCTGTCACAGCTGCTCTAGATCTCAGGCAGAAACACTGTTTTATTCACTTTTCTCCTGATGTTAACCATGCTGCCTTTTACCATAATTACTCTACAGTACATTTATGTTGGAGAGGTTACCAAATTAAAAAAAATAATTTAAACACCACTCTGTTTTGTTCACGTTCTCCCAGCATTTTTCCCATTCCTCTGCAGTTGACCTCCATATCTTTCATTATGGTTGCACACTTTAATCGTTCTTTTTTATTCACCTTTATTTTGCCATTTATCAACCTTACGCTGTTGGATTACATTACATTTACATTTATTCATTTAGCTGACGCTTTTATCCAAAGTGACTTACATTGTTCTAATGTAATTACCAGTGTTACAGCCACTGGAGGCAAGGTGGGTTAAGTGTCTTGCCCAAGGACACAACGACAGTATGAACTGTGGGGAGAGCAGAAATCGAACCGCCTACCTTCCGGTTAAAGGACGACTGCTCTACCCACTGAGCTACTGCCGCCCACATTATTCACAAGACGGAGGCAAAAAGTAAATACAAGCAACTGTTAATGCAGCAGTGAACAAAACAGAGTGAGTGGCCTTTCACAGTCGCTATAAAAGCAGAGGTTTTCTTCAGGGCTCACAATATCATCACAGTCTCTGTATCACAAAGACAAACTGTATTAATTAGAAGAAAAAAAAGTTTAGACCTGGTTAATTATATTTTATTTTTGATCAAAAAGCCAGTCACATTCTGTAATATTTAAAATTGTAACATGTTCTGATAACTCAGCCCCGTTTTAAATGTGTTTGAGACAAATACAGTAAATAAAATAATGCTAACTTGGATTGAATGTGAACAAAACAGAAGGATTATTTGGAGACAGTGTGTATGATACAAATCCTTTTGATCCGAGTCACGTTAACGTCAAAAACACTTAGATCCTCTTACTTACATAAACAATACCAATAGGGTTTAGTTTCTTTGTAAAAACAAACCTTTACCGTCACTAATCGAGTCGTCTACACAAATGTCTCAATCTAAATCCTCCATTTTGCTTCTTTACCATTTCACAAACAATTCAAGAGCTGTGTTATTCCTAAACTCACTGATCTCAATTCATATTTTGTCACATTCCCCACTTGTTTCATTAAAATGCTCTTTTCCTGACGCTCACAGCTCATTATCCTTCGACACAAACGCCTGCTCCCCTCGTTTTGTTCGCCCTAAACGCTGCCGTTCCAGGATCCGCAGCCCAAGCCCCGAGTGATTAAAGCTCTGCCTCTCTGTCTGTGTTTTACACCAATGACCTCTCAAGGTCAGAGGCATGCTGGGTATTCTGCGCACAAACACCGCGGCTCGGCGGCGGAGGGAGAGAGAGGGGGAGGCAGACGGAGAGATGGAGTCACGAGAGAGGGATGGTGTTTAACGACGAGGAAGGACAGGACCAACAGGCTTCAAAGGAAAAGAACAAGATCCAATGAACCCAAAAGACAAGCTTTAATCAGTTTTTCAGCAAAAAGAGACGAATTTAAATTGTGTGCATTTTTACTTTTATGGCTCACGGTATTTTTATACAAGCTTGTATAGTAAAAATACAAAAGGTTCTTCAGTTTTGTAAACAACACAGACGAGCTTTGCTTTGTACAAAAGAGTTTGGAAAAATAAAAAACACCCAAATTCATTTTCATTGGAAAAGAATAGGGTGCACGTGGCCGAGTGGTTAGCACTCCAGACTCACGGCAAGAAGGTCGTGAGGAGTCTGTGTGTCCTCCACGTGTTACTGTGGGTTTTCTCCAGGTACTCCGGCTCCTCCCACCGTCCAAACACATGAATGTACAGGTTAAAACTCTAAAGTGTCCCTAGTGAATGAATGTGAGAGTGTCTCTAAATGTCAGCCCTGCGACTAACTGGCCACTGTCCAGCCTCAGGCCTAAAGCTGCTGGGATAGGCTCCAGTCACCCACGACCCCTAACGGGACGAAGGGGTAGAAAATGAATGAATGGAAAAGAATAGGACCAACAGGCTTCGGGATTGAACAATTAACAGAGATTATATGGATTTTCAGATAAAAGACAAATGCATATTGTTCTAATCACCAAATAGGATGGTTGCACAAATGGGGCAAAGATATCTACGATTAACATATGTAACTCTGAGAGTGTTCATTATATACAGCAGGCTAGAACAACAGTTTAATGTTAGGCTTAGAACAATAAAGTTAGAAAGTATAAAAATGCATAAAAAAGTCCAAATCTTCAGTGAAAAGGACCAAAAGGTTTCAGTTTAATGCAGCTTTCTGACCAGAATAAAGCAAAGACAAGGTTTAAGCAGTCTGAACGAGGTTTCCACAAACAGGGAAACAGCACAGTACAAAAGAGTCTGAAAACACATTTTTTATAAAAGTGCCGTCCTGACAAATTAGTAGAAGATAAATGATGTTGATGGTCCAGTGTGTGTTAATGTGCAACACTAGCTGAATGTACAAATCATTACTACATTTTAAAAGAATAAGACCAACAGGTTTCAGTTTAATGCAGCTTTCTGATGGAACTAAACCTGGTGTTCCTCTTTAGCTCCGCCTCCACTCAGTAAAGACAACAGTTTTATCTGAACACTTTTAATGTTGTATTTTTCTTATTCTAAATCTAGTCTGTGATTTTTAAATGTTTCTTTTATTTCTGTGAAGCACTTTGAATGACCCAGTGTAAGAATTGTGCTATAAATAAAATTACTTTCAGGAGATGGATGAACAGTTCATGACATGTTTTCCTTCAGTGACCTAAAAACATTAACCTAGAAAGAAGCCAAATGGAGAGAGCCATAAGAGTCTCCCTAAACCCGATCCATCACATGATGTCAGTTCTCGGTTGGAAGTACACGTCTGTAACGTCTGTGGATTATTAAAGGAAGCTCAGAAGAAGAAATGACATAACGTTCTAAAAGTGACTGGTTATGTTCAGTGAAGGACAGGTATCTGAGCATTTATGGTTATGCTCAGAAAGAAAACGGTTCAGGAAACATCGGTCTAAACCGAAAGAACAAGGCGTTAAACCACTTCAGGAGTCCCATCCACAGCCCCAACCCTCATCCGGTTCATCCACATTAGACTTATTTTATAAAAGAGATTTAATGAATCTAGTGCTGCACAAAGAAATTACAGATTCTTTTTTTTTAACATTCAATTATTGTCATGCTGTTTATACATTTCTGATCTTCACTTTGAAGATGTTTTATGATCCACAATTTATTTGTTTGAAAACACAAACTCGCAAAGAAAAAGACGAGCCTTTTCAACTTTTACAAAACTTTGTCTCTAAAATCTGAAGAGACCTTTTGTTCTGGTGGAGTTACAAATCAAACATGCCTATATACTAGATTTATTTTGTAAAATATCATTTGTTATTTGTAAAATATATTGATATACGTCACAAACCTCTGGTAAATCTTTCTTTGTTCAACTTTGTTTAGAGCAGACAACTCAATGTCTACTTCCCCAAAAAATGCACAAAAAAACCATCAGAACCCCGGGGACTATCTTGTGGAGGGTCTGAAGGTGTGGTTTTATCACGTTATCAGTGCAGTGGCATTAGAATGACATTAGTTTGACAGGTTTCTACTGGATTTCAAACACTAACTATTGTTGTGGGTTTTTTTTTTTTTTAATCATAAACTAATTAAAGTTTTTGGTATTTGATGTTTTCATGGTTGTGCTCCGCCCGTGCTCCCGGGGAATGCTAAATCTGGTTTCAAAGCATATCTTCTCTCGTGAGATGAATGCATTTGTTCAGAAGAAACTAAACCAAACTGTCCAAGAACAACTTTAAGATTTTAAGATCGGACCGAGACTGAGGCGCCGGAAAAGTCCCGTCTTTTCTTTAAACACGTTAAGACTTAGTAACATGAAATCAGGCAAATAAACCTGCGCTTGTGAAGAGAACTTAAAGCAGGGCTCTCTGTTTGGACCAAGAATGTTTGGTTGTGGAATAAAATTGTCTTGATGAGTTTCAGATGAAGGTTTAAAAAGAGTGTTTGGGAAAACGTTTGTTGAAGATGGATTGTCGGTCAGTGACACGTCTGTCCGTCCTGGGACTGGACCCTCCGTCTGTGCTCCTCCTGAGGTTTCTCCGAGTGTTTCCTCTGATCCTGACGGAGGCTCGAAGGGGGTGTGGTCAGGTTTGTCTTTTTACTGCCTTTTGTTTTTGTAAAGTCCTTTATGGGAACCGTTTTAATGGTGATACTGGCCTAGAGAAATAACATTTAAAACCTATAAAAAGGACCTAAGAGGGGAGTTTGAAGTCCAATTTAAGATGGAGAAAAGGTCAACTAAAAGTGCTCCATTAGAATTATCCTCCTACAGTCTGAACATCAGAGAGCTTCAGCTTCAGTAAAACTCTCCAAACATAGTGTTCGCTGTGAAAAAGGTCAAACCAGTGCTCGACTTACATCAGAACAAACCCAAGCCTTTTGGATTAAAGGATTCACAAATGAATGAGTCAATGAAACAAAAGAAAACAGACAGAATCCTAAAACTACAAATAAACAGTCGAGTTATCATCTGTAGAATTTATATAAACAGATTATTTAAGTATTTACGAGTCTAAAAACAATTATAAATCCTGTCTTTGTGAAGACAAAAGCATTAAAGCACACTTTAAGGCAAGTGTTTTAGTCGGATCCTGAATAAAAATCAAGTAAAAGACATTAAGTTCTAAAGTTTTTGTCAGGGAACACAAGCTACAAAAAAAAAAATAAACTCTTCATGAACGCCACAAAAATGCAAAGATTTCTTATGTTTTCTGCACAATTAAGTGTCTCAGTCCTTCTAGTTTTTTAAAAGAAACTTTTTTTGGGAGAAAATAGCTGAAATATTAGAAGTTCTGTCATAATTTATGAAAGAGCCGGAGGTGTTTTTAGGAAACGTTGTGACGCTCTGATGCAGTGCAACAGGAGAAGAGTGTTTTTGCTCAGTTTTCTGAACATGATTTTGAAAAAGATGTAAATGAAATCCTTAAATCCTTTGACAGTGTGTTATTCTAAAGTAGAGCGACTCTTGGTCAAGAAAGTCTTTTGTGTTTAAATAAAACCATGTGGAGGAACCAAACCGATACACATCAAAACTAAAAACACTATTCAGTAAGTTTAGGAAGTTATTAGTTAGAATTTAGTGAGACTTTTCATAAATCCATGTTCAGAATCAGAGATAATGTTCCTGTCGTTGGAAACAGAACTGGTTTCAAAGAATCAGTGGAACGTGTCTTTGAAGAGTTTTGATCACGTTTTAAAACTCCTCAGTGGAATCCTAAATCCTTTCCGTTACGTCTATCCTGGTTTAAGTCTAAAAAGGAAAAGATAATCATGAATGCATCTCTGAATCCTACAAACCGTTTGTCTTTTTAAAAAGTCGCCTGTTTAGGAGGAATGCTTTTTTAAAAGGAACTAGACAAACGTTTAAAAAACTATTATTTTCTTTTAAATGAGGTTTCAGAGCTGGTAAAAGCAACAAGCTTTATTTTATTTTATTTTATTTTTTTGGGGGTGACTAAAATCTGTCAAATCTTTAATCTAGTGGAGATGTTTTCTGGTTTAAATCCAAAAGGAAAAGACTCATCCTAAACTCGTATTTTCTTTGTGAAAACCCAGGTTACCGTGTGTTTTCTAAACTTAGTGTTTTACAAAGAACCCGAGTTAAATTCCAGAGTAATGCGTTTTAAAAGGACATTGAAAATATAAAGATAAAACTTTTTTAGTGAATATTCTTGAATGTTTGAGAAAAAACCCTGAAGCAAATGTATTGTAAATGTAAAAACAAGAAACCTGTTGTTTTGAGAATATTTGATATTTGTATTAATAAATGTTGAAGGAGTTTTTTTTAGAATCATTTAATGTTCAAAAAGAGAAAGAGATGTTGGTGATATTTATATGAAGCCATAACAAACTTAATCTAAACCTTATTTTTAATTTGACAAATCCTGGGCCATAATATCTCACAGCCAGGTTAAATGTGTTTGTGTGAATACAGTTGATATATTTTGTGTTTGGCAAATTTTAAGTTGGTTGAAAAATGGATAAGAGTTCAAATATGGTGCGTGTTTATGGATCAGTTTGAAGCAAAACCGACAAAACTGTGGCTACACTTGATTATAATCTCATCATTCCTGCTCCGCAGTGTTAAATGTGTTGTCAGTGTTAAATGTGTTGTCAGTGTTAAATGTGTCGTACCTCTGCTGATACGCGCCGAGCCCCTGCACGTTCTGCGGAGTCCCGTTGGTGGCACCGGGGACTGGCACCACGGGCACCCGTCCTAAGGGAGGTCCTGTAGTGGCACCCACCATCCCGGACCCCCCTCCACCTGTTCCTCCTCCGCCGCCTCCCGCCGCCGAGGCCGTCACCTGGACGCTGAAATCCGGGAAGATCCTAATCATCGTCCCGCTGAGTTCTGGGGACGCACTTCCAACTGCTTTCCACCTGTTTCCCCTCCGTCCCGCACTACACACCAACCTTTACTTCAAACACAAACAGCTACACGTCCAACACAAGCTTTTAGTCTTGTTTTCACGCGTGTCTTTTGCTTTAACCTTCGGAAATTACTCTTAAATTAATCCAAGTCATTGTCGCGTCTCCGGTGCGCAAAAAGCCAGCGGTGAAACCCGCGAAAAAAGCAAATTGACAAGGTTTCTATGTAATTCCTGTCAATGTTCCAGTTCAAAAACCTTTAATTCTCTCGGTTTTATTCCTCGCTGGTGTTGTCCGGGCTTTCCTTGAGAGAAACCCCCCGGCGCTGCTCCAAGTCAGTGTCCGCTCATAGCGTCTCCACGCGCCCTCTTGTCCCCCTTCTCCTCCCCGCGCTGTTGGGTAGATCGATGAGACGAGTGGCTCTGAAGGGTGATTGTGACAAGGGTTCAAACCACGCGAGAAGCTGTGGACGAAAAGCTAAAAAGGTGTAGCAACAGGAGCTCCGGACTCACACCGACCCCTCTGCGGGATCTGTATCCGAGAAAGGCGCCTCGTCCCCGGCCATGGTCCGCGCGTCGCCCGCCTCTCACCCCCGGAGGTTTCTGTGGGAGTTGGTGCTGGGCTCTGGAAAGATGGAGGCTGCTGCTGGAGGTGCACGGTCCGCGGTGACATCGGTGTGATCTCGTGCCTCGGTGTGTGTCGGTATGTGAGGCGGGCGGGCGCGTGCGTGGGAGCTGGGGGCGCGCGCCTGTGTGGCTCTCTCTCTTCAGTCACAGAGACTGATAGCGCTGTTTGTTCAAGAGGACGCTGCCATTCAATTAAACAGGCACCAGCACAAGACCCAACCCGGCCTAAACCAGGACTAGATCTGGACTGAAACCTGAATTCAAGCCAGGACCAAAACAGGGACTAATCCTCCTAAAACTAGGACCTAACGGGGACTTGACAATGGTCTAAATCTGGACCAAGAGAACCAGGCTGAGACTAAACCAGGCTGAGACTAACTAAAGTAGATCTAAACCAAGACCTAAACCAGAATTAAACAAAAGAACCAAGACTTAAACTATGACTAAACAAAGCCCGACTGAACGTGGTCCGAATTGGGATTTAACCCGGACTAAATCAGGACTAAACCAGAGCAGACCCAAGACTAAATCTGGATTAAACAAAGACTAATTCTGGAACTAAAGTAAAACCAATAAAACCAAAACTAAACCAGAATTAACAAGGACTAAACAGGGATAAACCAAGACTAAACCGGAGACCAACACTGGGACTAAACAAAAACCAAACACATGAATAAATGTTTTACTGGGACTCATTAGAACTTAGCCCCAGACCCAACCTAAAGTCTACACACGCACATAAAAGGACGAAGCAGACCAACTCAAAACTAAACCCAGTCCACATCTTTCTGAAAATGAGACTAAAGCTTTCTGAACCTAAATCTTGGTCTAAAACCAGGACTTAAACCAGCTTTTGTATCAAACCCATTACAAAAGCAGTTCTTTCATTTTAAATATAAAAAGTATATTCAGTTGCACACTTTTGGTGACTTTATTGTTGGTTAAATGCATCATATAAATAAAACTGGATTGGATTTTAGGGCAGAGAGGTCTTTGGAAAATGAGCTGAAACCAAAAGCTCTGAAAAATGCACGACTGAAGAAGAAGAAGCTGTGGTTTTCCTGCAGCAGGGGTTTGGAGTGTTTTTGGTGGAAGTCTCTCTCCATGCGTCTGTTCCCGGGGCTCGCTGGGCTCTGTGTGTGATCTGACTCTGAATAAAGTCATATTCACTGCCTCCGACTCAGGCTCCGCCCACTTGCTCTCTCTTTTTCTGAACAGCACTCCTTTTAACGAGGTCCTTCTCTGAGCTTTCACACAACCATTTAGATCTGAGAGCTTTTTATCACACGTTTTAATCTTTGTAGCAGAGACTGAAAAAGACACGAGTGCAAAAGACATGGATACTAATGTCACTCAAAAATTAAATGTTGCCTGGTTTAGTTTTATATTTTACCAGCTTTTATGTCTCAAGGAAATGTCTGTATAAAGTATCTATAAAGTTACACAGTCAAGGATTTACAGTGTTCAGCTTTTTCAACAGTTTTTGGAACGTTACAATCCAGATCAAGACCACAATACACTGTAAACAGTCTTAGACCAGGTCCAGACTTAGACCAGGTCCAGACTTAGACCAGGTCCAGTCTTAGACCAGGTCCAGTCTTAGACCAGGTCCAGTCTTACGGAGGTCAGTGTTTGAAGGAGACAGAGTTAGTCCAGACTTAGACCAGGTCCAGACTTAGACCAGGTCCAGTCTTAGACCAAGTCCAGTCTTAGACCAGGTCCAGACTTAGACCAGGTCCAGTCTTACGGAGGTCAGTGTTTGAAGGAGACAGAGTTAGTCCGGTCTTAGACCAGGTCCAGTCTTAGACCAGGTCCAGTCTTACGGAGGTCAGTGTTTGAAGGAGACAGAGTTAGTCCGGTCTTAGACCAGGTCCAGTCTTAGACCAGGTCCAGACTCACGGAGGTCAGTGTTTGGTGAAGGAAACATAGTTGGAGCAAGATTTTCTTGGTCTTGACATTCGAGACTTGACACAGTAAAAATTAGAGACGATGACTAGACCAAGACGTTTACAATGTAATCCTAAGACCTGTCTCGAGTTCTAAAACACTACCTTTCAAAACTAAAGCTCATGCTTCAGACTTTCTCCAAAGCACCTCCTGTTGGAGCAGGTCTCTGGAGCAGGACCAAGACGCCATGTTGACTCGTTAATGTCATGTGGCTGGTGCTGCGAGCAGAGTGCGTGGAAGCCTCGTACTCTCAGCTGTTCATACAGTACTCTCCCATTGTTTGAATATGTTGTAAATTTGGTCAATTACAGGTGTTAATGATGTTAGCGCATCAACCAACATCAGCTCAGCCTCCAGACATGACCACATTTACATTTAGTCATTTAGCAACGCTTTTATCCAAAGCAACTTACAAGTGAGGAAAACAATGGAAGCAATTTTAACAACACAAGGAACAAAAAGCACAAGTGCACAAAAACTATTCAGTTTAAACCCAGCACAGTTTACAAAGCTAAGGATGAGAATTTTTTTTTTTTTTTTTTTGAAGAAAAGGAATCGATAGAAAGGAAGTAGAACTCAGTGTTTGTCAGTCAGGTGTTGACGGAAGAGATGTGTTTTCAGGCGTTTTTTAAAGATGGCTACAGAATCTGCTGATCTTGTAGCAGCAGTAGATCATTCCACCAATGTGGAACAGAGCCAGAGAAGGTACGTGAGAGTGATTTTGTACCTTTTTGGGACGGTACCACCAGACGTTGTTCATTTGCAGAGCGCAGGGATCTGGTAGGAACGTAGGTCTGTATTAGTGAGTGGAGATATGAGGGGGCGGAGCCAGTGGTGGTCTTGTAGGCCAAGAGCATAGCTTTGAACTTGATGCAGGCGTCAACAGGAGCCAGTGTAACCTAATGAATAGAGGAGTTACATGTGCTCTCTTCGGTTCATTAAAGACCACTCTTGCCGCTGCATTCTGGATCAGCTGCAGAGGTTTGGTTGTGCAGCAGGGAGTCCAGCCAGTAGAGCATTGCAATAATCCAGTTTGGACAAGACAAGAGTCTGGACTAGAATTTGTGTAGAGTGCTCTGATAGGAAAGGTCTAATTTTCCTAAAGTTGTAGAGGATGAATCTACAGGACCGGGTGGTGCTGGCGACATGACTTGTGAAGTTTAGCTGATCATCAATTACCACTCCCAGATTTCTGGCAGTGCTGGACGTGTAATGGTTGATGGGCCTAGTTGAATGGAGAGGTTGTGGCAGGTCCCTGGGTTGGCCGGAATCACAAGCCAGTCCTGAACAGCTGTTTTTTTTTTAACAAACGTGCCAAAAGATCCTACTGGAAAAGTGTCTATTTCAGAGCCTTTTTACTGCTGCTGTGACAAACTCTCACGAGATGACACCGCGACTAGATTTCTGGTCAAAGTCTGTCTGTTGAGATCAGCTGAAATCATGACAGTGGCGTACACTGCAGCTAACACCAGCTCTGAGCAAAGACACAGAACAACTACAGCTTTAAGCAGACAAGACTACGTAGAAATTTTGAAGAAATCGTTCTTGTGAACCCTCTCGGGTCTGCCAAGGTTTCGTTTCTTATTCCCCTCTGGGTACTCCAGTTCCCCTCCCCCCCATCTCCCCCCCAAAAAACCTACCACACGTTACACAGATAAGAGTTGCTCATTAAAGACAGAACAGCAATCTGAGTTAGACTTCATTCTTGATGAATAAAGGTCAAGGAAACAGACACAGTTTGTACAGGAAGGCCTGAAACACTGGAGTAATCTGGACATTATTTGAAAACGCAGCAAGTAACAGGTTTTTTAAAAAAGGCATTACTATAAAGACATGAGTTTTTGTCTCAGAACTGAACAAACACCAGAGTAACCTCAGATTGCAGAGTCTGTGCTACACTGAATCCACATTATGTCCAGTGTTTAAAGCACCTGGAGCATCTCGGTTGTATAAGAGTTTAGTCTGACACGGGAAACGCACACACACAGCGCGGCCCGATGCTATAAGGCCCTGCATGTCTCTCCTGAAAGCTGCAGTCCAATTCATTTGATTCCATTAGAGCGCTGGAAAGCAGTGCGTTTTCATTAGCGCCGCTGCTTAGAGCCAAGATCCAATTTACACCGAGGCTGCCACTGCGGCCGCTGCGCCTTTTATTGGTCTTTAATCAGCTCAATTGGGACGTTTTATTAGTGTGAGGCTTTGTTTCGGAGCTGGAGGTTATTAGAGGGGTTTTAAAGCGAGCGCGCGGCCCCTGTGGAGGTCCTGCGGGGAACAGGGAGGGTCCGACCGAGGATGAAATATTGAGAATATGTCCGCAGCGGCTCGATAAAAACAAAGGGAAGGCACCAGAGTGGAGGTTCGAGTCCCAGCGCTCCGGATGTCAGAATGCAAATGAGAGTTTTAGTTCAACAAACAGCCCTCTGTGGCAGGTCCTATCGATAAGCGGTTGATCCGATTGGTCCGATTCATTTGAAAAGGGTGGGGCCAAAAGAAAACTGGAGAAAAGTTGAAAAACAAAATCAAGATTGAGGAGCAGTAAAATCAACATAACTTACTAAAACAAACCAGTGTTAATGATTTTCAAAAGGGGCCATATGCATACAGTACATTCCAATAGCCTTTTCCCTTTGAGATCTTGTGGCTCGTTTAAGTGCTTTGGGTTAAGTCTGTTCAGATACTCCCCAATATTAGAGCCTCTTGTACTTGTTTGAGCTTTTTGAGAAAACTTAAATAATGCTGTATATGTACCAATAATATTAGATTTATGTTTTCTTAAATGTGTTAAAGTACACAGAGACACAGATCAAACGATGCCAACAACACTGAGACCATCCACTGGTTTTACATTTTCCTCATTTTCACAATGTTCCCAACAATACACCTTCCAAATATAATCATGTTAATACTGTTTTGATAAATGTGTCTCCAACACACACAATAAATATTACATTGTTTGTTTAAAAGCCTTAAAATATAACAGTTAGTTATCTTTTCTCTGGAGTTCGGCCTGACTGTTGTCTGATAATAAGTGCTTTTGTTGTTGACGTGATGCATATTCATCATGTTCATGTGTCCTGAGGGGAACAGCAGGCTCATGTCCTGATTCTGTCGGCAGCGTTTACCTGGTCACACACTGTACTCTACCAACACACACACACACACACACACACACACACACACACACACACACACACACACACACACACACACACACACACACACACACACACACACACACACATCTGAACACACACACACACACACACACACACACACATCTGAACACACACACACACACACACACACATCTGAACACACACCAACACACACACGAACACACACACACAACACACACACACGAACACACACACACACACACACACACACACACACACACACACACACATCTGAACACACACACACACACACACACATCTGAACACACACACACACACACACACACACACACACACACACACACACACACACACACACACACACACACACACACATCTGAACACACACAAACACACACACACACACACACACACACACACACACATCTGAACACACACACACACACACACATCTGAACACACACACACACACACACATCTGAACACACACACACACACACACACACACACACACACACACACACACACACACACACACACCTGAACACACACCTGAACACACACCTGAACACACACCTGAACACACACCTGAACACACACCTGAACACACACCTGAACACACACCTGAACACACCAGAGGCTCTTAGAAAAGATACTGCAGAGACAATAAGGGCAGGATTCAAGTTTGTGTTGGACTTGAAGGAATAAAGTAATGTGCGACTAAAGCACAGATACAAAAAGCAGGGTTCCCACTCTTTTCTTGAAATGATTTTCCAGGACTTTTCCAGAACATTTTCAAGACTTTTTCAGCTGCTACAGTGCGAATCAAGTCATCATAACTTAGGCTGGGTGATATAGCGATATTATCACATCGAGATATACTGTATTTTGAAACAGATGTGATATTGTACCTATACCGTTATATCTGTATTATAGTTGTGCAAAAATTGTTGTCTTTCACAATGCCATCTGCTTTCCTCTACTTGCAATGCCACACTACTAAAACAGAAGTTATTTACTACTTTAGTTCATACACTGCTATTTTACTTGCTGATATCAGTTTAAAAGTCCAAACTCTCACAGTCAAACTGTATTCGCAATCAGTCACTAACGTTAGAAAATATTAACTATTATCGGGACTTCTAAATGACTTGCATCTGCTCGCACTTTCCTCATGTACACTGGCTGTTGGTAGCTCTCTGTTTGTTAGACAGCTACTTCCCTCTCCTTTGTCTGTTGAAGTCTTCCTCATGAAATCTGTCATTCTTCTTTCACTGTTTAACTGTCCAGAAATCCTGACATGGCCTTGTCCCCGTGCATGACTCCTGAGTGCTGAGACTCCCATGTTACCGATATCAAAAGACTTCCTGCAGAGCTTGCAATATGCCCAATGCACATCTCCAGACACTTCTCCTAACCAGTCCCTGAACTGGAGTTTTTCCTTCCACTCAGTTTTGAATTTGCACTGTCTTCCTGACATTGTCACTAACTCATGCCTATAAAGGACAACACAACTTTTCAATACAAGTCTAATACTGCTTATATTGAATATTTACTCAATAAATTAGGCCTACTTTTCATACCTTAGCTTAGAACAAGTATGAAATACTGAGTGGAACGTGGCCCGGTAAGACTACCTGTTACCCGTCGCTATCTCAAAGCTGTCGTCGTGCTCGCTACGGCTCCACTAAAACCAAAAATATATTTCATGCAAAGGTATGCGTGACGACACGCCCACAGCTCTCCACTGCTCCTCTGTCACTCAACAGAGAGGGAGGAAAACCTCTCACTCGATATACTACGATACAGCAACACTCTTTAACAGAAAGTCGCTAGCTTTGGCCCTTCTTTGGATAAATAAATCCTTACTTGGGTCTGAAAAATTGATAAATCTAGCAACAAAGACAGATGAAAACACTGGGAAGCAGAACGGTTCTAAGGAAATGTGCAATTTAATTGGTTAGTAGCGTCACCCTATACAGTCAATAGCCTACTCATCTGGATTGAAGCAGCAAACATTCAGTGTAAGGGTAAAAAAAAAAAACTTGACATAACATTATTTAATATTTGAATCACAGCTTATATAGTGTTTTGACATCGACAACCACAACCAAAAAGTGCATTTTACCCGGATTTTACGTCAAACTTGCGACTAAAGAAGGCTCAATCGCTTCTCGGGTCGACATTAACACACTGACAAAATCATATTTAAATTATATTCAGAATTTAAAATATTTTTATACCACAATGTGTGATTGTGTAAAGGTGTTCACGAGATAGAGATACCAACCTCTCGCGAACTTGCTTTCAACGTCGAATGAACACTCGTTCTCATGGAGACGCGGTGTGCACGGAAGGGTGGGGCAGATAAAGAAAATGCAGCTGAATGAATACGCTGCGTGTTTTAAATAGCGTTAAAAATGAAAGACATTGACAACGACGAAAACTAATTTTATTTTATATTTTAGTTAGTTTTGCCTGGGGGATTAATTATTTAAATTTGGCAACCGTGAGCATGAACGCTTGTAAAAACAGAATGTAATGTGTTGTCTCATTTATTCGGCAAAACAAGTGGTTTTGGTCAAGTTTAAAAAATAGTTATTACACATTTCAGTCTCGTCTTATTTCGTCAACGATATTGCATATTAGTCACAGTTATGGTTTAATGACGTGGGTGTCGTCTCTCATCTTCTTGTCTTAGTCAGGGGAAAAAAAAATGTCGTCAATAAACATTTTTCATCATAGTTTTCGTTAACGAAATCAACACTGGTTATCAGACAGGAGTACCGCACGTGCACATTTGTCACAGAACTCACAATGTCCGTAGTTGAGAGGGGCAAACCAGCGTACTGAGATGTCAAATTGCGTACTTGCTTGAAAACAGATATTCATGCGTAAAATAACCTGTTTGCGTTCATCCACAAGAAGGGAAAATTATTTTCCAGGACAACGCAAACGTTTCCAGGACATTTTACTTTTTCCCCCATTTTCCATGTGTTTTCCAGGACTGGAAAATTGGTCTTTCATTTTCCAGGTTTTCCAGGACGCGTGGGAACCCTGAAAAAGTAATTTGTTTATAAACAGTTCATAAAGGTTCTACCAGATTTGTTTTGTTCAAATGTGAGCCTTTTATTTAAGAAATTACAACATCCACCACTTCCTGCTCTGACTCTGTTTTAATGCACGGTTCTGTTTAAATCTGACAAGAACAAAGCAGAGAAGATAAACCTGAACCTCAGAGTCTGGTCTAGACCTGTTCCAAAAATACCAGTGGGGACCAGACCTCACCAAGTCCCGGTCTAGACCAGGACCAGACCGGTCTGGTCCTGGTCTATTATTGCTTTTGATTTCTATTTGAAAAGCTGCCTCCCACTCGTCAGCTCCGACCCACAGCCCAGTCTCTAATCGGTGATAATACCTGTTCTTCCTCCTCCTCTTCCTCTGTGTCTGCAGTGATGGATGGGGTCAGCTGACAGTCCAGAGCTGGGGGTCAGAGGTCGAACCCCAGATGCTCAGACGCAGTAATAGAAGCTGAAATATTAGTCCCTGACGCTCGCCGATGATAAATTAACTGCTCTCAGGAATTATACAGCCGCTTTCTGACGACAAACGAATATTCCCGCTCCCGACGCATGTGATTGAGAAAAGACATCTTCATTACAGCCTTTTCTCTCATTTTCGCACTTTTTCTAAATGACAGGTTCATTCTGAACTTATCCGACGGTTCATTTAAACTAAGTGACATTAGGCTGTGTTTTCAGAAGCATCTCCATCGACAAAGAAAACCACTTACTAACAACCCTAACTCTTTGCATTTGTATAAACCTGGAAACAGACATTTATAGATCCATAGAGCCCTGTGGAAGGAGCCATTTTACTTCCATTACTTCCAAAAACTAAACCCAGAAAAGACAAAGTGATCACTGCTGGAGGAGAAGCACACGTGTCTTTTTGAACACTACTGCTGAAGGTTTATGTTTGTTCTATCGCTTGAGTGGAAACTATGGCAACACTGACCTCCATGAGTCTGGACCTGGTCTAAGTCTGGACCTGGTCTAAGTCTGGACCTGGTCTAAGTCTGGACCTGGTCTAAGTCTGGACTAACTCTAACAGATCAAACAGAAGGTGCTGTGGATGTAAAAGGAGACGAGGGACAGAGACAGTGTCCTCGAGGCTGGAGCAGGCCCTGAACATTAGAGCTGCTGCATCCTTCCAGAGTTTCAAGTCGCTGCTGAAAACTCTTGATTTTTAGTCATTGTTTTAGTCAATTTTATTTAGACAGTTTTTTTTTTGTTTTAGACTAGACTTAGACTTAAACTGGTTACATTTAAAAACACAAAACTGTCTGTCTGGTACTTTAGAAAAATCTCAGAAATGTACAGATGTATCGTTATGTTCTGTTATTTTTTTAATAAACGTAAGTGCTGGACTTTACTTTTTTCAATATATTTAGAATAAGGCTTCACATTATCTGTTCGAAGAGTTAAAAAGACACACAACTGTCTTTTGTTTATGCAAAGCTAATCCTTCATAGTATTTATTTGCCTAATATCATAAATAAAACTCACATTATGATTACACTCAGGTTAGAAAGTGTTGTGAGGTGTAATGAGAGCTGAAATATTAAACGTCTGCAGAAGGACTGATGATGAATTAACTGCTCAGACAAATGACACGACCATCATTTTGACGACAAGCTCCTAACTCCTCCTCAGAGCTTCTCCGAACGAAGACACCCGATTATAGACATCATCTTTGAGTCATTTTCTACTTTTTCTCTCTCTTTATGCTAATGACAGATCACCGTCCGCGTTTCATTATGGATTTATTTATTTGGCCGTTTGCAGCAGCTCTGGCCTCTCGCCTCTTTGTCTTTGGACTAAATTGTTTTTTAAATGCGTTTTGACGACTGGTGGCAGAATGTAATCAGCCCCAAACTCAGACGCAGATACCATCCCTCAGTTTTCATCAGGATCTAATGGACGACAAGGTCAACGCACGGGCAGCGGAAAACTTTAGAAAGAGGAAAAGACAGAGTCTCAGATACAAACAATAAAGACTGTAGCAATAGAGACTTTGTTTCCATAAAGTAAATGCAATTAAAGAATAAATGATGGGCTGTGTCTGAAACCAGTCCCTAGTCCTTCTATAGTGCTCTATGAAATATTAATATTGTTAGTATTTATAATGACTCCGTTTCCCATAATGCATCAGTAAAATCAGTGTCACAGGCTCAGAACAGACCATAATACTGTTTCAGTCATGCATCGGTTTTGGAAGAACACAAATGGTTTATCTGTTTTTGGGATTGAATAAAAACCTCAATTATTTTAGATTTTATTAAAAATCTCGCTCTATATTTGTCTCCTTCACAAACTCTGACCTGAGTCTGGACCTGGTCTAAGTCTAGACTAACTCTGACCTCCGTGAGTCTGGACCTGGTCTAAGTCTGGACCTGGTCTAAGACCGGACTAACTCTGACCTCCGCGAGTCTGGACCTGGTCTAAGTCTGGACCTGGTCTAAGACCGGACTAACTCTGACCTCCGCGAGTCTGGACCTGGTCTAAGTCTGGACCTGGTCTAAGTCTGGACTAACTCTGACCTCCGCGAGTCTGGACCTGGTCTAAGTCTGGACCTGGTCTAAGACTGGACTAACTCTGTCTCCTTCAAACACTGACCTCCGCGAGTCTGGATCTGGTCTAAGTCTGGACTAACTCTGACCTCCGCGAGTCTGGACCTGGTCTAAGTCTGGACTAACTCTGACCTCCGCGAGTCTGGACTGTTTGGATTTTATGTTTCCTTGGACAGTTTCTATGAAAGTGGATCGAACACTGGTTTTGGTCTGGACTCGGTCTGGACCTGGTCCGGACCTGGTCTGGACTTGGTCTGGACTTGGTCTGGACCTGGTCTGGACTTGGTCTGGACTTGGTCTGGACTTGGTCTGGACCTGGTCCGGACCTGGTCTGGACTTGGTCTGGACTTGGTCTGGACTTGGTCTGGACCTGGTCTGGACCTGGTCTGGACTTGGTCTGGACTTGGTCTGGACCTGGTCTGGACTTGGTCTGGACCTGGTCTGGACCTGGTCTGGACCTGGTCTGGACTTGGTCTGGACCTGTGATAGTCTTCAGAACAAAGACTGTGGCTCACATTTGTTTGTTCAAACAGAGGCAGATGAATAATGAGTTCCTGTGTTTCTTCAAAAGCTGCTCAAACATCAAACATTAAGTCTTCCATTTCTTTTGTCTCTTTCTAAACTGAAGCCAGTGTGTTTCTCACCTGGAGCCCGAGTTGTCTGCGTCACGTCCGTTCAGAGAAAACTGAGGCCGACTGAAGGCCGTCTGAAGAGACTACAGTCTGAGTGACACAAGGTTTATCAACACAACTGAGTTAAAAAAGTAAAGGTCTGAAAATGAGCAACAGAAGAATCTTCCTCCAAAAGACTGGTGGTGCTGGTCTGAGTCTGAACAGGTGAATCTGATCAAGACCAATCAGGGATTAAGGGGCGGAGCCAAATACTGAGCTCTGTTTTATCAACCTTCTAAGTTTTTAAGAGCTTTTAAACTTCTATTCTACTATTTCCTTATTATTAGGGACAATAATGTAACCTAATAACCCTGTCTGCCCCAGGGGTAAATGGGGTAAATAGAAACATGAAGAAAAGCACTTTGGTAAAGCCAAGTATAAAAAAGCCCTTCATAAATGCATTTGTATTAATAATAAGTTCAGTAAAAGTCATTTTAAAATGACTTGAAGCAGGTTAAAGAAGGTTGTGTTGAACTGTTTAACGCTGAATTCACGACATGAGCACTTTAAACTCTATAAACACTTCTATAGATCCATGACATCATTTTTAAAGTTGAAATATAAAGAAAATTACAAATTTACATTTAGCAGTAAATGTACAATACAAGAATATAAGTGAAGGTAACACTGGGCGCAGTGTTAGAGCGGTCCTCCTTTAACCAGAAGGTTGGTGGTTCGATTTCCGCTCTCACCCATAGATAGTATAAATATGGATGATATCCGCCCATTGGTCCCCTATTCACCAATATTGTCATTACGAATGGGCAATAAAATGGCCGTTACATCCGGGCTTTTTCCATAGTAAAACAATAGTTTTTAGATAGCATAAACAAACATATTAATCAAAAATTCACCCCCCCCCCCAGAGTTGTCATGTAGTAAAAACTTAGCTCTAGAGACCGGAGCCATCTTTTGTACCAGGCTGTAAACATGAGTTTTACTCTTGTAAAGTCGCCATTGGGTTTCTCCTTATATTTCCGCTTTTGGAGCCTGCCCTCTGGTGGACGGAGGTATATCGCTGTATTTCGCTGTAAAATCACCGTATGGCGGCGCCCTTACACGAGGACCATTTAAGAGGTTCCATAGGAGAGGCTTGGTCAGAACCACAGTTCATACTGTCGTTGTGTCCTTGGGCAAGACACTTAACCCCCCCTTGCCTCCAGTGGTGTTCCAGCTGTAACTCTGGTGAATGGAACATTAATATAAGTTGCTTTGGATAAAAGCGTCAACTCTGAAGGTGAGTTTGCAAATTGTACTTTTGACGTTCACAGGTATACTACATATACATATTTATGCACACATGTACATATTTATACACACATGTACATATTTATGCACACATGTACATATTTATGCACACATGTACATATTTATGCACACATGTACATATTTATGCACACATATACATATTTATACACACATGTACATATTTATACACACATGTACATATTTATACACACATAAATATACAGGTATACACTATTTCAGAAAATACAGCATAAGCTAAACATGTCATATCAGGAAATCAGAACCAGAATATAATTTTCTTATAAATGGTGCAGCTTAAAGTGAAAATGAAGTCTTTAGTTCGATGGTCGTCTGAAGAGTCTGTGTGCGTCGCTCTAATGTAACTCCGACTCATAAACCAATCTGTTTTCAATCTGCTTCTGTTTCCTCCTCGTCCCAGGACTGAACGTCTCATCAGAGGAAACAGAAATGAACGAGGGACTGTGAAGGCTTCATTACGACGAGGGAAATACAGCCGGGTTTGATCCGAACGGTTCCTGCTGCAGAAGTGTAATAACATCAGAGACAATACCGTCACCGCTTTGACAAATGTCCTCAGCGTTTCAGATTGGAAAAGTTCATATGCTCGACTGTGGCGTTAGGTTCAGGTGTAATTCTGCCCTCTTTATTTCCATCAGAGTTCCTTCACATTAGTCCAGTCTCCCCAACAGCCCACACAACAGGACTAAAAAGCTCTTTTAGAGATTGCCTTTGAGGGATTTCAACTGAATGTGTGAAATAGAAATCAAATGTTAATGGGAGTGTATTTTTAGGGACTGCCAAAGGGACACAGGTGGAACTATTTAGTTTAAATATGATAAGAAAAAATAATTATTACACATCCGAGGTAAAAACACGACATGTCCAGGGAGAAGGAGGGATAAAGTAAACAGTAGGTCATGACTAGAGACGTTCTGCTGAACCTGTTGGAGCTGTTCCAGGTCCATGGCCTCGTTTCAAAAGATTTCCTTTTCACCAAAACAAAAAGCCACACTGGATGATGCTTTTGTGCTACTCTTTCAAATAGTTAAATGTTACCTGTAAATTTAAATTTCACTTTGTAATAAACCCCAGAATTGCTGTTATTATTACTTTTCTTGATATCAACAAGAACAATAAGAGTGGAGCCCCCAATCATCGACACAGAGTCATTAATGGGTTTCTCGTCTCCATTCAACGACTCGGACTCTGACCTTCATCAAACAAGGCTCTGTGGGGTTTTACATTATTCTGCAGCAGTGGCTCTGATTGGCTCAAATGATAAACAGACACTTTATGGTCATTATCCAACGAGATTATGTTTACACAAATCACACACAGGTCAGAACAGGAAACAGTGACGATGGAAGAATTACCTTAAAGTCTCTGCAGCAAAGTGTCACGGCTCTCATGCATTTATTTAAATCACAATCATTTCAAACGTTTTTGAACAAGTTCTTTGTGATTGATTGTTGCACCGGATAAAATATCAGTCATCGTCGTGACTTTTTCTGATTTCTGCTGACTCCAGTTTGATTTCCAGGAAGAGGCATAAATGGAAACAGATTGAAGTCCCTTTGAGTGTCATGGAAGACAAGAACTAAAGACTTGAGCGTAAAAGGCAGTCGACGAGAATATCTGAGGCACTGTGGAGTTTGTAACAGTCCTTAATTTAAACAGGGTTACGTTTCCACCAAAACTACCAAACTCACAAAAATCCATCTTGAACTGCTGTTGTCTGAACCCTGGCCTTAGGCTCGTTGTGTTCAGCTCTGACAGGTGTGGACCGGTTTTAGGTTTGGAGACAGCGTTTAACCGTTACAAAAACGTAAACAATGATTGGATTGGACCTCCAGGTTTCATTTAAAAAACCAACAGGAGCCTCCAGATGGTCTGTGGAGCATCAGGTCACGTGGACCTGCTTTCCATTAACTTCATGTGGCCTCATTTTTGACATTTGTGTGACTCTTTGAAGCACTTTCTAAAATGTAATTTCATAAACATACAACCAATCAGAATTCAGGGACACTGTATAAACCCCGCCTCATTTTAGATTAACAGTAATGATTGGTCAAAGAGGATGGATTTTGTTGGAAGCAGGTTTGAATGGGTGCGACAGGACGGGGGCATGCCGAAGTATAAGCTGAACAAAACTGCACATGTCAATCAGAAATCTATTTTATTTACAATTAACGCTGCTCTTTTTGTGTCAGAAAAATGAAAATGTTTTTAAGGTCGTAAAGGTCGTGCGTGACGAAGCAGGTGGCGTCTCCGTCCTGATCGGGAGGAGGGGGGGGGCCGGATGAATGAGTTAACGAGGCGCGGGGCTGTGGGCTGAAAAGATCCGACATGATTAGTGCCGATCAAAGCGACAGCGACGGCTCTGCTCTCGCTGCGAAGACAAACAGAAGCAGCAGAAAACAGACAGTGATTGGTTTAAAGCTGTAAATGTCAGAGGGTTGAGGGTTTGAAGCCTGCTTTGAGCCGTGACAGAGGAGCAGCAGGAGGTCGGACACACTTTAGAAAGAAGAGGATACAATAATACCAAAAAGTTCTCTTCAACTTGAAAACAAGGCTGATGAGGTCAGTGAATGCACCACAGCTCCAGCTCTGAATGGGCTCAGACGGGCTCTTTTTGAGACTGAGGTGGAGCTAAACACAGACGATGTTGATTGGACGATAATCCTCACTGGAGAAAAAGAGAAGAGATAAAAAGACAGACTGGGGTTTGTGAATGAAAGCCACTCCAGTCTCTGTCTCCACTGCATTAAACCAGAAACAGGAAAAAGTCCCTAACCCTGGAGGAACCTGCTGCAGCCTCTGCTTTTAAAGTTTAGGAAGAAAGGATAAAGCAGAAACCTTCAGCCTTACACATCATTAAACTCCAGGATTTATTAACTTCTTTAAATTCGTTATTGTCAACACGTCTTAGTTTGAAGAGTTCACATTAAACATAGTTTTTTCTCGTGTCTCGTCTCTGTTTCTGCAGCAGACGTTTCTCTCTGGACACAGCTCTGTGGAAACACAAGCCTCTTCAGGAAGAACTCAACCAAACGGTCCCGTACTGCCCCGAGCTGTTTCTGTAACATTTACCTGAGGTCAAAGACAAACCCTCTTTGTCTGAACGGAAGTTCTGGAATAAACAGGAAACACCATTTTGTTGCCCCTGTGTCTCGCGACCATAAAAAAAAGTCCTGCTAACACAAAGTCCCATCGAACAAAATCCACTCTGTTACAAGAACAAACATTCGCCGAGGTCTAATTTCCCAATAAATTTATTCATCGTCAGTTTGTTGTACATTGTTTGCAGCAGAATCCATGCATCAAGCTCTTTTTTGCCTAATTCTAATAAATAACATATTCCACGTCACAGTTCACACAAATCAACACAGACGACAAGCATTCATCGATGTTTTACCCTTTTTTAGATTTACACCTCCCAAAACCCGACACACCTCCATCTTTTCAGACTTTTACAGAAAACAGTGTCGAGAAAATAAGAGCAAGGCACACGATTATATTTTCAGAATCAAACCCTATTTTGCCCGAAAGTCCTCCCAAACTTTATTCTCTAAACATTTGGGAAGTTAATGGAAGTGAATATTAATATAATACATGTGAATGGTTCATGAAACAACACAGTCATCGACAACACGCGCAGCTTTCGCCAACTTTGGTCGTGTTGCATAGATAAGAGCGGATTATTCTTGGTTTGACTAGATCCATGTTTGTTTTGCAGCTTCAAGAAAAAGACTTGGTTTTTAAACGTCCACTAGTTTTTCTTCTTAATGGAGAAATCATAGAAGCCTTTTCGGAATCCGATTCCACGGTTTAATCTAAAATATAAATATTTTTGTTGTTAAGAGCCACAAACATTATTAACAAACTTAGATACAAATATAAGGCAGGTCCAAATCTTTTTTTTTCTAGTGTCTAAGAGCTATTGAAGTCTTTCCATAAACTGATTTAATTCATTGTCAGCTTTATCCACGTTTCAGAGAACACTTTTATTTGCCATTTTTCCTACAACAACTCAAAATATTGCATAAAATTCTCTTTATCCGTGTGGTTTATAGCAGATTGTGAATGACGTATTATTATCTCCTGCACATTATCGGTTGGTTATGAGCGGACACACTTTGTCACAACACAGTGTAAGAGCTGTAAATGAGTTAATAAATATATATTTTAGAGATTTAAGTCTGTAGTTTTAACAAGAAAAAGCATCAATGAAGAAGAAGAATGAAGTCTGACTCTGAGTGAAGTCTTTTTGAAACATATTTTCATAATTACTGATTAAATCCTTTTCTGCAAATTACTCAAAACTCATATAAAGTATAATTAAATATAAAAATCATAAAAAAGCCTAAAAACACAAAACTCACGAGTTAAATAATCCAATCTAAAATTGCATTTAATAAGATAAATAGTTAAATTAACCGAAAGTAATCTTTCTTTGCAGCTCCACATTTTCTTCAATCGATTTAAACTTTCAAAAACTATAAAAAAAAAAGTACAAAAAACAGTAAAAACACAAGTTAGCTCTGATTTATCAGTTTACAGTCGATACAATTCATTTTAAAGTTCCACAAACAAAATTTAAATAAAATTGTCTTAAATCGTCTAATACTGGCTTAAAACAAGTTCAAATGTATCTTGTGCCAATTCATTGTGGTTCTAATCAAATGACTCCATTTTGTTTCATTAAAATTATTCCTGTTTTTTCTAAAAGCTCATTTGTTATGTCAATAATGTTTTTAAGCGTCCGTCTAAACACCAAAGTCCCTTTTCTGAAAAGTCAGTTTTCAGTCGAGGTTTAAGCGTGGAGTAAAGTGGTGAGGAGCTCCAGGACCGAGAGGGGGAGTCCGCAGACACACAGCCCAGGAATGAGGTCTCTTCATCGGGGAGAGAATCCAGGAGTCCCCCTCTTTGAGGCTGGATCCTGGAGGATGTTACTCTGAAGGAAACTAAAGAGAACAAAGAGAAATGGTTAGTCACATGACAGAGGTTGAAATGTTGTGTCAGAACTCAAGACTAGTTTTGGACCAAAGAGGGATTTTAAAACCAGACCGGCCAAGAAATGTAAGATTTAAAGTGGTAAGATTAGACCAGGACTAGACCAGGACTAGACCAGGACTAGACCAGATCTAAGCCCAGAACCAAAGCAAGAAATGAACCAGATTCAACAACGACTAAACAAGGCCAAACCCAAAACCAATCCACAAATAAACCTGCATAAAACCTGTACTAACCCTTGGACTGATCATTTTAATGTATTTGAAAAAGTGTTATTTCTGAATATTACTGTTGTTAAGGAGCCTTCTGTTCATCTGTAACTTCATTACAACAGAGATAATAACAGATACAGTATAATTATTCCATGCTTTTAATAAAGCACTGATGTAATTATGCTGCCTTCATGACTGACTCCTGTGGCTCCTGCATCAAATATGGACTTGGGCTGTGTTTTTGTCCAAACTGTGTGAGTCCTGCTGTCGTTCTGGGGTCAGAGAGCGCTTCATGAGCCGCATCTCGATGGCTTTAAAAATACCGACAGTGCACTCTGTAGTCTTCTCATTAGTGCTGCTCTAGTCTTTGTTTCAGACTTAGTTTAAATGTGGTTTAGACACAAACTCTATGCTCTCTTTGTAAAATAGTGTTGTTCATCTGTTGCGTCTGATCCCTGTTTACAGCCAGGAACCAATCAGATCATTTAGAAACTGTTTTTTAAAGTTAATAAAATGGATTTGTGAAAGAATGTCCTCAGAAACATCTAAGCTCGATGTTCTTTTGTCCCGGTTCATCTGGGCAGTTCTTTGTGTGTTTTTTCAGTGTGTGTGTGTGTGTGTGTGTGTGTGTGTGTGTGTGTGTGTGTGTGTGTGTGTGTGTGTGGAACCTGCAGCTGTTGTGCCGTCACTGTCTCTGCCCTGGCCCCAGTCTGTCGTGTGTGTGTGTTACCTGCCCTCAGGTGTGTGTTCAGGTGTGTGTCTGTGATGTGTGTCTGTGCTGAGGCGGGGGCAGAGGGGCTTTCAGAGCCTGGAGGCGCCCCACGGCCAACACACACACACACACACACACACTGTGTACACACTGTCCACTCCAGTGTAACACACCAACAACACACTGCAGCTTTATCTCTGAGGGCTTTGTTCTCTCCACTTTCTGCTTTGTTTTAATGATGATTAAAAAACAACATGAATCCAACCTTCTTTTGTTCTAAAACTGTTCTGTAGTCACTCGGTGTTCCTCTCCAGCGTCTCAGAGAAACAGCGATGATATTTAATGTTAGTTATAAAAGGCCCGACAGATGGAATAATGGTATTTCTTACATTTAACAGTGGTTCTAGTCTCACACAAGTCTTTTTTCAGCTCAGAATCAGTCTCTTTAAATGGAATTCCACTGCGTATACTCCATAATCAAAGTGAATAATCCCACACTGTTTTTCTGTTTGTGTGAATCAGCACAAAAGAGGTCTTCAAAGCAAAAGGGACTTGTTTGGAAGACATTTTCTTTAAATGCTATGGCCTCCACGACTCGCAACTACGTTTCCCAGAAGACACTCCTCTGTGGACGACCATTCTTTCGTTAATATTATTGACTTCCTTCAAAATAAAAGTTACATAGTACCTCAGCATTAACGACAGACATTATACAAATAAATCCACCTCCCGCTCTCTTCGGCCTCAGGTCAAAACCTCCTGGTGACCCCCAGACTCTGAACCCTGCCCCTGACGCTGCGTGAGGTTGGACCTGTTGATTCTTTTAAAAAGCATCTGAAGACACTTTTAGCTTTAAGTTGATTAGGCTTGTAGTTTTATTTAAACTGTTACATTGAGTGTTTTCTATCTGTAAAAGGTGCCAAATAAATAAAGTACACTTTATTAGGTAAAGTCTCAGACAGTCCAGGTTAAACCTTGTCTCATGGATTTGTTGTTGGTTTAGTCCAGGTTTTGGGGCTGGTTTAAGTTTAATCTTAGCTTTAATCTTAGAAATAGTTTTTACTGGTGTAGTCCTGAATTTGTACTGATTTAGTCCAAACATTTAGTCTTTTGGTTTTAGTGTTTGTTTAGTCCTGGTTTATTTGAATAAAGACACATTAGACAAAGTAACACACACAGTACCTGTTGAACACACTTCAGATTCAGAGTTTTATACTCACTGTCACGTCCTCAGTCCTCAAACTGCAGTCTTGACCCCGCCTCTAAACTGTACAGGTGAGATGGCTGACAGGTGTCTGTGAGACACAAACAGAGCTAGCTTTAATTGGTTGTGTAAAGATCCCTCACAA
Organism: Perccottus glenii; assembly: GCA_024416835.2. Taxonomy (NCBI): domain Eukaryota; kingdom Metazoa; phylum Chordata; class Actinopteri; order Gobiiformes; family Odontobutidae; genus Perccottus; species Perccottus glenii. The sequence goes on along the minus strand of CM044565.2, from coordinate 25,621,879 downwards.
ACAGAGAAGGCTTGAGAATAAATTTACTTAAAAGGACAAATAACAGCAAAGATGTGTTTTTTTTTGTTTTTCTGCCTCAAAATCACAGTAGAGCCTTTCCTTCTGCTGCAGACACTTTTACAGGATGTGTTTCCTCCTAAAGCTTCAGTTACACAGTGAGGTCGGTCAGTAACAGTAAACCACTCTCTTTTATAGTTTTTCAGGATGAAGAACCCTGAGCCTGAATATTTTGAAGAACAATGTTTCTTAAAAACTGTGTTACTCTCATTAACATTTATTTCAATGGAATAAAATGACATTTATATGAATGGAGAAAATGTCCACTTGTTTTTAAGAAGCTGCTTTTATCCTGGTCCTGTGCTGTTTTCTGAAAGGTCCTGTATTTATTTGTTGAGCAGCTCTTGGACAGGACGCTCCAGAAAAAGACATTTGTCATTTCAATGGGACTTTTCTGGTTAAATAAAGATTACATTAAAAATAGTATCTCATAATAACAAAACAAATCCATTTATAGGTTTCTTGGTTCTCTCATATTTTACATGACTTTTTTTTACTTTGGCCTTTGCTTCTGTTGAAGAGAGATACTTAGGCTTTGATCCTAGTTTTATTCATTTTTAAGGTCATTGTATTTATTTGTTTTTTTGATCTTAATTTGTTGTTTTTTAATTATGCATGTTTTATTTTAATATTTTAGAAATAAAGTTTGACTGATACTACAGAAAACTACACATCTGTATTAAAAGCAGGTATTATAACCAACTGACTGTGGCCTACTGTAGTTCCTAACCCCTACTCTCCCTCGTCCTCGTGGTTCCTGCTCGGTTTCCTCGGGTGTTGTGGTTCTTTTGTAAAAGGGTCGGTGAACACCATGAGCCTAATGCAGAGAGTCAGCTTCATTAAGATTCTCCTGCGCAGCTCTCCCTCGGCTCCTGTTCATCCGCAGCTGAATTAGCGCCTTTCTGCTCCTTTTAACTTTCTATTTCTTTATGTAAATCACTGACAGTTTGTTCACTTTGCTGCATCCTCTGTTTACCGTCAGCTCCGAGTCTCTGCAGCTGCATTTAGATCTAAAACCCAGGGAGAGGTTACTAAATATAAAAGACATAAAGTGTGTGTCAAAATATGTCAGATATCAACAAATCCTTTCTGTAAAAGCTGTGGAGAACAGTCAAAACTGTGGCACAAATATAAACGGTGAAGCCCGTCTCTGTTGAGCAGCTGCACGTGTCTGGATTTTCTCCTCTCTCCCAACAGCAGCGTAGTAACATGTTCTTCTGTTTTTTACAAAACACTAAAACACTACATTAAACCGAGGTTTAGAGCCGAGCTGAGTTTCCCTGAGTTAGACTGAAGAGCTCTTCTGATTATCTCTGTCTCCTTAAACACAAGCCAACATTTCTCTTCCATTTCATTTACTGCTCTTTTCTTAATTGTTGAGTTGTAAAAGAACAGAATAACACGTTTAACCTTGAGTGAGAAACGTCCTGAGGTCAGCTGTTAGAGGTTAGAAGGTTCCTTATTGGTGAAGGAAAGGAGCAACAGTAGAAAACACCAGGGCAAGTTCCCTCGACACTCAGCAGCTTTATCCAAACTACAAATCCAGAAAAAGGACTACAACTAGCACCTTATTGTTCACTGAGCACCGAGTTTAACAAAGCTCACAAAAAGCACTCTCTTTTTATATAATCTCTTTTTAATAAAGAACTCTGTTCGACACTGAAGATCCTCATCAGACGTTTGGACAAACGCACTGTGGCTTTTATAAACGGGTTAATGTAGATATTTATGGAATAATGGTTGATGCAGAGGAACTTCATCACAAACTCATCACATGGAGATTTGGAAAGGTTCGGGCGGTGACGCAGTTAATTGTGGGATGGCAGTAAGTTCCTTAGCTTTCCTCTTTTATGACAAAATGGTTCTCATCCAGTGTTAATACCTCAAATTAAAACAAGTACGTCCAGTGAATAAACGGTAGAACGTGAGACAAGAACAGTCTAGAAATGTGAATCTAATTTACGTAACTTATAGAAATCCTATTGTTGTGGTGCTGTTGTTGTTTCTGTCCTTTTAAACTCCTTCTCGTCCTGGGACACTTCTCTCCCGCCGCCTGCCCCCCTCCTTCCCCTGTTTCCTATCTGTCGTCTCATCAGCGAGAGCAGTTAATTTTGGGATTAATTTGCGACGGCAGGCTCTTTCCGGGGATTTGTAGCCGGAGCCGCAGACACTTATCTTGGTCATTACGGCGCCCGGATTGGATTGGAGCGTTTTAGTATCGGCCGAACAGTGGAGCAGTCTAACGGGGATTTAGATAAGGAGCGGCTCATTACGGCTCTGCACAGCCACTGCAGCCGAGACTCCGACCGGAGACCGAGTCTGCTCCGGATCTACACGTGCTGGACTTTCCCCGACATGAATGGAGCTTAAACACTGCTCCAAAGTCTTTCAAAGGGCAACATTTACTATCAGTCCTTTTTCCGGTTTAAATATTATTAGAACAAGAGTTTCTGAAGTAAACAATCTTCACAAAACAAATTGGCTTTTGGTTTAGATCAGTAATTCTCAAACTTTTTACACTGAGTACCATTTCGTAAAATATCTGTCTGTAAGCACGACCTAATCTTCTGTTTAACATCACTGCTCATATACAGTAAATACAGTGTAATATAGAAAATAGAGATTAGTGTAGTTCTATAAATATATAAAGTTTTTCTAAAAAACTGCATCTGAGCCTAAATCTTTCTGAACCACAGCCTCATGTTGTTGTTTTCTCGCCTCATTGAACTGTTGTTTTAACCCAGCTTTTATATAAATTCAGTTATGATATGAATGAATCTTATTCACTGACTTGCCTGTTTGTGTTAACATTTGTCTGTCGTCTCTGGTCCATGAAGCTAATGCACCGTTTGAATCTGACACAAGCCTCTGAGAGACTGTGTAGTGGAGACATAGCTAACACAGAAATCTTTCCATCTTTATTCAGAAGATGTTATAAAAACATCACTACAGTATATTCTCTGAAAGAAATAAAGCCTTACCTGGAAGATTACGGCGGTCTATGGGTTCCTCACTGTCGCTGTTTGAGTCGTAAAGGCTCGCCGTTTTCTCATTTTCCTCCAAAACCGTCAGATAACTAACATCTCTCCTGTTTCCAGATTCTAACGTTAGACTTTGAACTGGTTTGGAACAAAAAAAATACGACGACTTTTCAAGTTCAGAGCCTGGTTTTGTTGCAGGCAAATAACCAAGTTTTTCAGCTAAATTCTCCTTCTGTAAAACTTTTTGCTGCTTTTTCGGGAGTGCCATGCTGTAGCAAAGAGGCGGCCCTAGATAAACCTCTTCAGTACAAGCTGCAAACAGCGTCTCCTCGTCACGGATGTCAGGACTTTGAGATGGGACAGAAGTAGGACTGGTCAGTTTCTCCTCAGCCAGAGTTTCCCTGACTAAATCTTGGTTTAGTTTTGAGCTTTGTGGTTTTGTAAAAGGTTCAGGACTTGGTGTGTTGTTGGACGGAGTGGAGTTTTTTTCTTCCAAATGCTGAAGTACTTCGCCACAGTCGCTGTCGTGTGAGGACAGAGAGAGATATGAGTAGAAGTCTCCTTTACAAAGATGAACAGGACGATGGGAGTGCTCCAAGACCTGGGATCAAAAACAAAAACAGCAAAGTATTCAGAGTTTCATTTCAATGTAAAGTAATTGATCTCATCGTAAACATGATTTTGAAAATATATATTTTGGGCTAAAAGTTAAGTTTGACTGTTAATAGTTACATACAATCAAAACTTAGCTTTAGGTTTTTACATTTTATTTTGGCGTTCAAACATTTCATGCAGCATTTTTTTATTGGTTTGTTTGATGACCCTACTCTTCTTCTTCCTTCAGGGGTCTCTACAACAAATCCTCTGCCTCCATCTGTCCCTCTCTTCCTCTTCTCTCAGACCGACTACCTTCCTGTCTCCTTCACTTCATCCATAAACCTCCTCTTTGCTCTTCCTCTCGGCCTCCTGCCTCCTTCCACTGATATATTCACCTCCTCTGAACCGGTCCAAACCAAATGCAGCTGCTTTAATGTCAAATAAAGAAATAAACCAATGTCCAATCAACAGCAAGTCTGAAACTGGAAAAACTAAATGAGTATAAAGCTTGCATTATGAAGCTAACCTTTTTTTGTTCCTTGAAGTCATGGGATTGGACTGTGTTCTGTATGTTTTAACTATTTTAAAACAAAAAACAAAACTGTATTTACATTTAGTCATTTAGCAGACGCTTTTATCCAAAGCGACTTACATTCACCAGTGTTACATTTACAGATGAAGCTTTCATTTAAAGCGACTTACATTAAGGTTCCATTCACCAGTGTCACAGCTGGAACACCACTGGAGGCAAGGTGGGTTAAGTGTCTTGCCCAAGGACACAACGACAGTATGAACTGTGGGGAGAGCGGGAATCGAACCACCTACCTTCCGGTTGAAGGACGACTGCTCTTACCACTGAGCGGTTCTTTTTAGCCTCATTCTTTGAAGCGTCTTCCTTTTGTCTGTGTTTAATTCTGCCTTTTCTATCAGTGACTTTGGCGGAAAACTTTCAGGCTGAATTCTCTGTAAATTCTCAGAAATAATCAAAGACGGTGAACTGATGAGCTTTTAAATGAGTCGACTCGCTAAAGAAACACCAGAAATGAGTCATTACTTCCTTCCAGTTTTGATCTGTGATGCGATTTATTGAATTACTCCGACTCAGCGAACACATTAACGGAAATAACTTTGGAGACTTTTGCATTAATTTGTTCTTAAACGCTACAAAAGACACAGGGTCAAACAGGACTTCATCTGAGAACGTTCAACTTTGGAAGCCTTACGTGACTCTGTTTTACATTAAAGCTGTGATTTACCCTGAAAATCCTTTTAAAATCCAAAACAAACAGATCAAAGTGAAGTGTGCTGTCACTAATTTAGGGCAGTTTTATATAAAAGAGAAAATTATGTAACTTTTTACCCCAAAAAATGGTCTAATACTGTTCCCTTTTATTTATTACTGTGTATCAGACACTGGTTTTGGTTTTTACTCGATATTTAAAGGTTAGGTCTTGTCTTGTCCTTGATACGCTCTGGTCTCTGTCAGTGCGCTCTGTGCGTGTACAGCCTGAAAAGTTATATACTGTAGTGTTGCTTTAATTTCCAATAAATAAGCAAAGGTTACTCCATTTCCTAGCTCTCGCTCTCATGGGGCTGTCAAATGTGTTAGAATATGTCTTTTGCTTCAGACAGGCTTTTACGTTTCAAGCTAACAACTTTTAAAGGTTCTCTTTGATGCTTCAATAATTATAGGGATTTTCGGCTGATGAACTTTGACCATTATTTTTTGTTTAAATCTCTGTTGTGGCCCATTTCTAAGTTTCTAAAACTGGAAAAATTACTTTTATTTATGTGTTTAATCTATGTTACGAGGGCAATTCATGCTCATCTACTTTTTGACTACTTTAAAAAACATACCTTAAAATTGACTAAAATAAACTATTTATTTTCTAAGCTCCATTTCCACTCAAAGTTTAACTCTCTGAACTCTTCAGTAGAAACAACACTAAATGCACTGTACCTTGTCTCTGATCTGTGTGAATGAAGCTGGACTCTGCTCCGCCTTCAGCTCCATTTGCGTCGATTCTTCTGTTTCCTTATTCCTCCGCACGTTAGCCGTCATATCCATAATCTCCATCACAAAGCTGTGCACGTTTTCCTCCGATGCTCCGTTTTCTTCATCAGCAGACTGAAAGCCAGAGGGATGATGGCTACAGCAGTGAGCGCCGTGCCGTCTTTTGGTTTGAACTTCTCTGTCTCTTACTTCCCTTTTCGTTTGCTCCAGTACCAGAGACATAAACTTGAACTGCTCTTGAATCGTTATGGCTTTTCTTCCGTTTGTTTTTGGAAAAGCATCATGGGAACCGGAGTCTTCAGTCGGTGAAGGAGGGGACGGCATTATCGAGTTGTGGCATGGAAGTTCCCCCTTTAGCTGTCCGACTAAATGGTATGCTCTTTTTGAAACGTTACTATCTTGAGGTTTTGTTTCGGATTGTGGGAAAAACTCACTCATATCTTGTCTGATTTCATCTGATTTCCCAAAAACATACGGATCTCTTACCGTCTCTCCTTTCTTGGTAAAAACACTAGACTCTTCCCGAAGCAGCTCATCATCTTCATCTTTACTTTTTAAACAACTTTGATCAACGTTTCCGTTTTCAACATCGTCCACAAACTGGCTAATGTAGCTTCTGGTTAAGCTACGCCGATTTTCTTCTTCTGTGTCTTTTTTATGGCTGTGTTTTGTGCTCATTTCAGTGAATTTGGAGGAATTTAGAAACGTATGCTCTGCGTTTTTATTATTGTGAAGGTTCGAACCGCATGGTAGCTCGTCATTTAGCCCTGCTTCAGATTTGGAAAAAGGAGCTCGGATCCAGTTTTGTAGCTCTCTTTGCATGTAATCCAATCCAAAAGATCCCTCAAACTCGTCTTCGTTCGCTGATGACGTCGCGCTAAACCGTTCCTCTTGTTCGTCTCTAACTCCTAACTCTTCTTCCGTTAGCGTCGAAGATGACAAAAGATCGCTGTCGTCGTCATCGTCATCCGTACAAGCCGACGACACGTTGACCAACATGCTCAAACTTGCTCCATCCACTTCATCCAACCTATTCCCAGGTTTTTTGACGTAGAAGTTACCGTTAGCAGCAGAAGCGGGATCTAAAAACTGCTTGTCTTTTCTGGCGTTAAAATCATCCGAAGCCACAGAGGAATCTTCGGCGCTGCTTAGCTCTGTTAAAGAAGCGTTTGCAGAGCTTTTGTTAATCAAAGACGGTGGACTTAGACGTAAAGAAATCCCAGATACTGGTGAAAGTTTTCCACCAAGAGATGGAGAAACGGAAATACGGTTTGGAGAGATGCTACGTAGAGCCATGTCGGAAACGCTACGTGTAATTTTTCCTGCTAACGGACTTTGAATGTTTTCAAGGCGCTTCAATAAATCGAGTGTTCTTCTGCTCAATTCCCCAGATGAACTTTGGTTGTCTTTTTCTACAACCTCTTCCTTTGGTTCCATTTCTACGTCTCCAAAACCACCTTCGACTTCTCCTTCAAAGTTCCGATTCGGGACCAGTCCACGTTCCGAAGCGCTGCGTTGTATCGGGAACAACTCGCCTCCCAAAGCTAACAGTGACTCTAAAGACGAACCATGCGATAAAACTGGACTAAAACGATTTTCTAGACCCCTTTTCTGCTCAATGTTTAACTCTTGGAACGGCTTTGTAGATTCATATTCAAAATCCGAATCGGAGTCGGCTGGAGTCAGAATTCCTCGTCCGTTTATTAAAATTTCCACCGCTTCTCCTGCGCATTTCCTGTGCCTCCTTTTTCGCTCATCTTCCTTGCTTCTTTCGCTCAAATTATTCTTGATTTGTTCAGTATTGTGTATGCTAAAACCTGGCTCATTTCCCTTTACATCCTCGCTGTTTTCTTCCTTTTCAAACCTCGCTCTGTCTTTCTCAATATTCTTTTCCTCATAAACCTGTTCTTCAAACCCATCTCTGTCTTGTATTTCCGAGTTTGCCGTTTCAGTGTCTCCCGTATCAATTCCACTTTCGCTTTCTGACCTTCCACTATTCACCGACCATCCGCCTTCTCTTCCGTCTTTGCCTTCTCCTTCCCATATTCCTTGTTTACGCTTTATAATCCCTCCCAAAAGGTCCGGTAAGGACTCGACAGAGGAAAATGAAGAATCTTTGCTTAACGTTTTTGTGAGTAACTTGTGTTTTACGACTTTATTTTTCAAAGACAAATGAGGCTGTTTGTACAACTCCACGTCGTGAAGGCTGTAAACTTGGTACACGTTGTTATTCCCTTTTGTTTGAATCCCATTTGGTTGATTTCCATCAGACGTAAAGCTGTTTTGTGTCGGTAGATCATGAGTTAGGTCTGGTTCCTGTGGCTCCTCTTTGGTTTCACTGATGGTCATGTCTGTCTCGTCCCATTCCCACGAGTCGTCTGTTGTAATTCCCGTTGTTCCGGTTTGGATTGAAGTAATTTGGTGGAGATCGACTAAACCAGGCTCCAAAAAGTTTCCAGGGACCTGCAGAAAAGAACAATACACAACATTAAAACTGTTAAAGGGCTTAAGAGAGACATTTTATCAGAGGCATTAAAGTTTTTTTTAACAAATTGAGATTTTTTAGATTTGGAAAAAAGTCACATATATTTTTGGGCTGCAATGTTTTATGCCATTTCCAGTAAAGAGCAAAGCTAAAAGGCGAAAAAAAAACAAAAAACATTTTTTTGGATTTGAGTTGGTTTCGGGACAGTACACAAAACAAATGCAACCAAACAGCATATTTTTAGATGTAGTTACAATTGGGATTAGGATTTCTTTTCAGTGGAAACGGCTGTGAAGGGAAGGGATTGAAAGTGAATGGGTGAGGCTACACAGAGTTGACAAGGAAATGACAATTTAAGTATTTTCTGGGACAAAAAAAAATTTGTTCTTATTTTCAACACATTTTCTTGTTTTCTTGCTGTGTTCTCTTAAGATGCAGTGCAATAAATTTGGCCATTTTAGCAACTCTTAAAAAAAAAGAGTTTGGCTTTTATAATTATTTAACCAACATCTAATTATTAGCAATGTTGTAATTAACATAGGTCTCTACAGTTTTGAAAAGGTCTAAACTAACATGTTTTTGTTTTGGACGTCAAGACCAACCAAGACCACAAATGGCATATTTGTCTGTTCTTCAGATTGAATGAAAACCTCAATCACTTTATATTCAATCTTACTTGGTCTAAGACTAAACTTTGTCTCCTTTAAAAACTCGGCCTTGATAGCAAACAGTCTTGGTCTTGTCTTGGTACTCTCTGGTCTCAAACATGACTTGGTCTTGGTCCATGTGGTCTTGACTACAACACTGGGTCTCTGGGTTTTTGTTAACGTGATCAGAAACAAGAATGAGGACAATCTGTAATATCTGTTTTAGTCTCTTAGAAAGTCTCGTCACTTTGTGCTAATAGCTTGTTCTGTTTCTCTCTGCGCAGAAAATCCAAGTCCATTCTCTCTCAGTTTAAGAGAATGAATAGTCTCTGAATGTCTAATATGTATTTCCCTGTTCTCTTGTTGTTAACGAGACTCGCAGCAGTTTGGATAATTACGTCTGTGTGAGTTTCAGTCGAAGCACATTTCTACTCTCCTTCCCTGTCTTTGATTACGTATTTACTCTTTTTCTCACGAGTCGTCTCTGAATTATTCATGGCTTTGTTCCACAGCGCTTCGTTTGTGTTCAGATTTATGAGCTGCGGGCTTTAGATTTTAGTCAGATGTTTTTTTCTAAAATGATCAGAGGCTGTTTGAATTGGAAGATTTTGTGTCAGTGTCACTTTGAGAACGAGGCTCGAGTCGCTTGCTGAAGAAAGAAAACACAATGCTCCTCTTGTTTTTTAATAAGTCTGATGCTAAATCAGGAGAAGAAACAAAGGGAGATCAACAAAATATCAACTGGGTTTAAGCTCTTTCTAAGGAATATTTTCAGGAAATGTCTGTACAGTTTTTGTGCCATAAAGAATCTGATTATCCAGACTGTTCTCTCCTCACGCCTAAAGCAGATAAAAGAAACTACACAACTAGCCTCAGTGCTATATTCCTCATGTGTGGTCCCATGTCACGGTGCTCTTGTGTGCCCAGTTTGGTTGGCTGTAAACACTGAGCTATTTCCCATTAGCTGTGGTTTGACTGGTCCCATTTGTTCGTGTAGCATCGGTGGAAAGCCCAAGGAGAGCGGCGAGCGGTGATTATTCATGTGGCGTTCTGTCGGGGTTTCTCTGTCAAAACCCGGGGATCCAGGGTTTGAATGAAAATGAACAGGAGCGGGCAGATAAATCACCTCAGCGGCAAAAACACTCTGAATATGAGACACGGGAAACTCTATGTGCCCCGTGTAACTCTGAGAGAGAGGAGGAGGACTATGTGGCATGTTAAGAGGATTTTTGAAGTAAAATGGCAAAAATATATACACTGTAAATATCAGTACAACAACTGACCCGACCACAGTTGGACGAGAAAGCTGACTAAAAAAATGATCATTACAATTGTAAGAAATTTCACTTGAAGGCAAGGGGTTTGTTCCTAAAAGTGTTAATAATGTATAAATATGGTATTGTATAAATCAGGTTCATAAAAGGGTTTTATAAGAAGGTATTAATGGGTAAAACCAAGAGAGGACAAACTGAACACTGCTGAAGGAGGAGGACACTTATGATTATTGTTGATGGTTCAAGAAATTTATGAACCCAGTCCTTTTATGTTTCCACTGGGTTTGTTCATAGACAAAAGCATGTCCCTGCAGGGCCACCATAGTTTCAGAGTGGCCCCCTAAAAGAGTAATGTTGTAATAATGTTCACCTACAAAGCCCTTCACTGCCACGTGAAAGGACAGACGATGATGAGCAATCATAATCCTGGTCCAAAAAGTATAACATTTTTGAAGCTCATGTAATTTTTTGAAATCCTAGACTGGTTATTTGTGTTATTAATGATTTTTTGCAAGAATATTTATCAGATTTTAAAGAAGCAGTGACATTAAATCTACCCGACTGAGCGAACAAACATCCACGTGGCTCCTTAAGGCTCTGAACATCAGGGCTACACATTATGAAGTGTCTGGCTCTGTATCTGGACTCTATTAAAATTAAACGTGTCTTTGAGGTGATTTAATGTGATTGTGTGTGTTTTATAAAGTTTAAAGCGGGTGTTTATCCTCAGGAGCTGGTCTCTCTCTCTCTCAGAGCGACACAGAGGCGGCCATTACACTAGAGTAGAAGACAAATAACAGAGGGCACGCTGCCTGACCTCGCACTCGCCGCAGAGTAATTCCACTTCCACCGCAGCCCCAGACGAATGAAGAATAAAGAGAGGGACCTGACGGACGGTTAGGAGGGTCTGAGGGGGGACGCAGGGGGCGGAGATCCAGGTGTTTTAGGTTTAAATAAACACTGTGATAAAACCAGTGTTGGTCATCTTACTTCAAAAAAAGTAATTAGTTACAGTTACAAATTACTCCCAAAAAGGTTAGTAACTCAATTACCACATTGTAAAAGTAACTCAGTTACTCATCAAAGTAACTGAAGTTATTTTTTATGTTCTATAAGGGTATTACGTTCTATAACAGCTTAAATATCAAAGATGTTTAAATTAACTGAAGAATAAAAACACTATATACAGTATTTTAGAACATTTGGTATTTATTTGAACTCAATAAAAACATATAAAAATAAATATTGAGAATAAAATTTAATGGCAAAATTAAGTCACACAAACTTGTGTAAAAAGAAACAAAGGAGACCTGGCCATTAAGTAGTGCAAATCTCTGTACCTGTAAATTATTGCACAATAAACAAAACACAATCCAACTCTCTCTGTAGATTAACATGTTGTTCATTCTCAAAGAAAATGAATAATACATTAATCTGTTCTAAAATACTCTTCTCTAACAACTAAACCAGTGGTTGTTGCTGACACATAAATCGAGCGTTGTTTGTTTTAACAGTGGCTCTGTCTCCTTCACTGGAACTCACGCAGCTGCCTTTGGGGTTAGCAGCAGCAACAAGTGTCGTGTTAGCATGTGTTGATGTGAGGGGCTTCATAAGATTTGAGTTACTTGAGGCAGACGTGGATAAAGTCTTTTTTCCTGGACATAGCATGTTACAGAAACATTCTTGCCTTTAATTTCAATTAACGAGAAGTATTGCCGGTACTTCCAGTTCGAGAACGCCACCTTTGAATTTCCCCGACTCCTCTCCATTGTTGCTGACGCTGTCTTGTGTTTAGTGGAAGTCAGAGCGCGCAGTGAGACCGTGAGCAGGGCACCGCCCACACACCCCTGCTCTCTCCAGCAGCAGCTGATGTGTAGCCAAAGCATGACACCTCGCGCTTTATTCAACCAAATTGTAGTAACGCAACACTTTACATTCTCAGTAACGATAACGGCGTTACAACGATGGGAAAAGTAATTAATTAGATTACTCCGTTACTGAAAAATTAACGCCGTTAGTAACGCCGTTATACTCTAAAGTCGTTACTTCCAACACTGGATAAAACCCAAACTGGATTTTAAGGAAGACTGGCTGCACCTCTACAGTCACAAGTGTCTAATGTAGGGGCTACCAAACATACTTAGGCTTCGTGGGTCCAGGCATTATTTTATTGTTAAATCGACCAGGACCGTGAACAATGCAGCACATAAATGAATGAAGTCCTAAAGATGGTACTTTTAATCAATCTGCTGTTTCCTCTCACAAAAAGGGAAGTGAAAAGCTTGGAATATTAGAGTTTCAATAGAAGGGACTGGCTTTGAGTCTGATCTTTTTAAAAGGTCTTGTCTTGTCTGGACATCAAGACCAACCAAGACCACAGCTGATTTATTTGACCACATCATTCTTGTGAGTGGGTAAAAACCTGTTTAGCTCTAGTTTAGTGATGGTTTGGTCCTGGTTAAGTCAGACTTAATTCTTGATCAGGTGCTTTGGTTTACTCCTGATTTTATTTCTGGTTTAGTCCAGACTTAGTCCTGTTGGTCGTTGTTCAGTCCAGGTTTATTACTGGTAAAATCTTGTTTTTTGTGTTTAGATCTGGTTTAATCCTATTGTGTTTTAGTTTTGTTTACTCTCCATCCCAATGTATCATACACACTCTTGGTCTTGGACTCATGGTCACTCTCTGGTCTCAGATATAACTCGGTCTTAGTCAGTGTGGTCTTGACTACGACACCAGTGTCGATGTGATGTGCTGTATTCTCTATTAACTGTGCTTCTAATAAACTAAAGAAACCCTTTCTAATGACATAGGTGTATATAGTGACATGTGTAGAGGAGTTGACTCTAACCTGAGATGGTGTTAATGCATTCTTCTCTGGAGTCTCTTCTCTTCATTGTGCTGGTGTTTTAGCGCCTGTGTGTTTGTCTGCTTTTAACGCTTACATAACCCTTTTATCCAAACGCACTGGTACCTCTCTGTCTCTGAGCATATTCATTATAATTATAAATCCATAACAGCTCCATCCCGATGTTTTTATCAGATCTACAAAGCACTGTGCTGTTCTTGGGTCTTCTGAAGGTTCTTTTTATATTCACTGTAGAGAAAATACAGTGACACATCCAGTACTTATTAATATTAGTGTTTTTGAATGTCTGTTTTACCTTTCTTTGATTGATTTATTGATTTTCACCTGCCTATAACCAAACAGGGATGAGCCAGTTATAATGTGAGGTCAAAAACCCATGTAATATGCAATAACTACTAATAACTATTGTGGCATTGTATTACTGTATATATAAAGATATTCTTGTTTCCACTGGTGCAGTTTCTCCTTAAGAGGCTTGTGTTTCTTCTAAACTTTGTGTTAAATGTAATGTAGACAATACATTGTTTTAACTTTTTAATTTGTCAAAAACCAGAAACAGCTGTTAATTATAAACTCTAGTTTTTATGTTTCTAAAAAAGGACATGACGTTTATCACCAGAACAAGCCATGCTTCCATTTCCTATTTCTTATTTCTTTGAATTAGGATTATCTATCGTCCAATCAACAGACGGCAGCTCCACCTTTTGGAACGAGGACCAGGAGCTAAAGTGTCCGTGCAGTGTTAATGCATTTCTGCTTAACCTCCATTGAGCAAGACATTCCTGTAGCAATAACCTTTTTGTACTTATCCTAATATCTCTGACCACTTAGACAGTAAAAGCCCCTCTGTGCAGCCGACACTGGTTATCATTTGTCTAGTGTCTAACCAGACGGCGCTGTTAGCTTCTGTCTCGTCGCTGCCGTGTAGCCTCGATGTAAAACCTGTCAGAGAGAGTTGAGATCTCATTTGCAGTGAGAGTTTGTTTGTGAGCGGCAGACGCAGACAGAGATCTCGTTCTGTTTCAGTGGTTTTTCACATCGTCCGGGCGTCAGACGATGGTTAAATCTACCTCGCACCTGAAGCTGACGGGAAACAGAGGCAGATACTGAGCACGTTTGGAAGGTTTATGTATTTCAGAAATGTTAGAAGCAGCAACTGTAAAAATAGTAAACCAAATACAAATGTGATACAAAGGTTGAGCAGTTTCTTCTCCTTTAATCCAAAGCTTGTTGTGTAAGTCTCAAAGAATAGAAAAAAAAGTCTTTAAAACATTGATTATTATTAAAAATTGCAGCTTTGACACTTTAATCACAGATCAGTTTTTAGTAACATGACTGTCTTTATAATTCAGAACATTCAGAGGCCTGTGATTCATTATTACTTTATACCCTTTACTTTTATTAAATATTGCGGGAAATCAACATGAAAGAACAAAAAGAGTTTAGAGTCAAACAATATTATAGAGACCGAGAGCACAGCTGTTTATTTAATTTGAAACAATATCTATAATAAAGATAATATTATGTGTCTATAATGTCTACAGAAGTTAAATAAACTGATAATCACAGAGAAAGAAGCCCCAAAGTGTCACAGCAGAGTTTTATTATTTCTGCAAATTAGCCATGTGCTTTAACAGAGCCTTTTTTTAATCGTTTAACTTTGTGTTGGAAATGGACAAAAATATATATATTTTTAGGCTAGAATTCAAATAAAAAAATTTTTTTTAATTATTAAAAACAGATAAATGCATTTATTTATTTTTGTTATACTGCTCTGCCCGACTGTAAATGTACTGTATCTGGTAAAGTTTGAGTTTTGTCCTTTAAGCTTTATTCCTGCTGTAATCATACTTAACGCTGCTTTAGCTCTGTTTTATCTCATGTTCAGTCCTGGTGTGGAACTAATTACAGTCCAATAGTGGGTTTGATGTGGAGTTTCTTTTTAGTTTATAAAGGCTGTTATGTGTCTGACCTGCTCGTCTCCCAGCTCCCTCTTGAGCCGGTTCTGCCACTGCAGAGCCTGCATCACGATGGCCTCCCAGCGCCGCTCCAGGTTAATGGACAGCAGCTGCAGAGCCTCCTGGTGCTGCTCCGCCTCAGGGCCCACCTCCGCCGTGGGGCTCGACTGAACACACAAAGAGAGAGTGTTTACTGACAGACATGAACATCTAAATACAGAAGAACAACTCAGACTTTTGACTCGACTTGTTTACAAGAATAAATCTGACAGAATAACCACAACTAAAACTAGAACCAGAAAAGATGGCAGTGAAGTTTAGTTTTTTTTTAATAACAGTAAATGAAGAATAAAGGCGAGCTTGTGTCTTTGTACCTGGTTTGGCTGCAGCAGTTTTTGGCAGAGTTTGAGAACAGAAGAAACACCTCGACGTCGAGCTCGGATCTCCGAACACAGAGACTGGAAACACAAATGAAACACAAAGAGAAGGAAAAGTCTTAAACACACTGGGTTGAACAGATATTTAACTCTGTGATGTGGAACATTCAAAGCCAACAGAGAAAGTATGATAAAATCCTAATTCCAAAACAAATTTTAAACCAAAGTAAATGTTCTGCTAATTATTTAAACTCTAAACCAGAAACTGAGTCCTGTTTAGAACTGGTTTAGCTCTAGTTGGGTCTCGGTTTATTCGTAATTAAAAACTCGCTTCATCTCTAGTTTTGCACAGATGTAGTCTTTGTTAAACTCCTCTTCAGCTCTATTCTCATCTTTCTCAAACTGATTCTGCTGACATCACTTCAGTCAAACGCAGCTCATTCACAACAATCCATTATCCTCGAGGTCATTCATCTCACGACACCTCGATCAGCATCAACACTGTCCAATATTCTCACCCCCCTCTGCTTTTCTCTTTAATAAACGCCGCAAAATCACTTGAAAACACAGCTCTCGTTATAAACCGTCGTATGTTAATGAGCCGCTCTCAAAGGTCAGTCGTGTGCGTGCGTCGACATATGCGCGCATCACTGCCACCAAACACGGCACCAAAACTGTTTATGCAAATAAAGTGCCGGCCGCAAAGCACTTCCTTTACATTCTCTGTACATTTTTCCAATAAATATTAAACACTATTACAATGAAATAGGATTCTCTCTCCGTCTTGTGCCATTTCGCTCTTTCTCATTTGAATAAACACACACACATTTCGTCTTGTTGTGTTTGCACTTAGCCGCCGTCGGTGGATTTTTTTGCCGCTGGAGACGGCTCTGCCCGAAGCCACTACAGTCTGAGGAAAAAGCAAAGGCTTTAAGGAAAGGAACTAAAGCTGAAGGAGACTTCAGCTGTGTTCATGAAGGTAACTGTTTTCTGGGAGAGTTTTGTTAAATAGAAATGATCTAATTATAATTCATTGTGAATTATGAAATATGACATATTTATAGATTTTTTGTTTAATCTTTTATTTTATTTATTCCTACAGTGACTGATGAGGTCCAGCTGCAGTTTCAGCGGTGACCTGTAACGTCCTGACCTCCCTCTGCAGAGCTCACAGCCGAGCATCTTTCTCCAAAATACAAAAATGAAGAAGGAAGAAGACAGAGGCAGCAGGCAAAATAAAAGTGTCTAATGTGTTGATATGTAACAGTAAGTACATTTTGCATTGATGTTATTCAAATGCGGGTCATTAAATCGATGTTTTGACTTATAATTTTACACGAGACCATCTCAGTTGCTCCAATGTCTGCCAGTGTTGAATGAAGCTTGTTAGAAACTGCTTTGACCCTTTTCAGTCGATCCTTTCAAGTGTTCTTTTGCAAAGCAGGATAAACTGTCTGGTTTTAAATGTGTTTTTACAACTGTATAAAAGAGAAGTAGGATCAGTGCTGTTCATTTACATGAACTCTCAGTCGTAAACATGAGACAGAATCTTCCAACAGGATCAAGAACCTCTGTTTATTCTCTGTTTATTCTCATTTAAATAAAATACATTCATTCTTCCTTGTTACCTTTTCCTTGATTTCATTTTATACTTGTTTGATATTTAGCTCACTCAGATGTTTAAGGACTGATCCGTTAACAGATCTGTGCCGAGTTATTGATAGAAGTAGTACATTGTTAAAAATATTTAAATACTGTCAAATGAAAACAGTAAATATCTGTAAAATCAAGAAGACTGGAGTAAATCCACTAAACTACTTTAAAACAAAAACTGATTTTTTTTATAAATGGGTTATTAAAGATGCATAATTTAGTCTGAATTCATAGTAAGATACCAAAATACCACATGCCAGTAATTAATGTAAATATTCAATAATGCTAAATATATATAAAAATACAGTATGTTTTCTTTAGGATTGTGCCAAAAAACAACTTACACTTTTACATTAACAGTATTCTTTTTTTATTCTTATTTTATATTGTCCATTATTTTACAATGAAAAAAACGTGACAGTTTCTTTTCTACAGTGTAAACACTGGTGTGTGTGTGAGAGCTGAGAGTGTGTTGAAGCTGTGGCAGACGGAGACGGACGACACAAACAGAGATGAATTAAAGCCTGAGACGGGACGATAATTCAGAGTCATGGCTGTAACTGTGCATCTGCTTCAACATCAACAGCACTCAGCTGTGTTCACTGCACACTTTTCTTCAAAAGCACATGATCTCAGATTTAACTCTGACATTTGTGTTAAAGCTCAGAGTCACTCTCCTTCAACAGCAGCACCTGCTTCTCTTTCTTTAAAAAAGTCAAACTGGAACAATGTTTCCTCCAAAACACTAATACATTCCTCCAAACTGAAGCTTAGAACTTTTCTTTAGCAAAGCCATTTTCATTAGACACCTGCACTTACTCCTTAACACTCCAGCTTTATCAGCTTGATTAATACAGGGGTTATATATTATATTAAAACATTCATTAATTATATATAAAATAATTAATGAATGTTTTATTTAAAAAAAATAAAATAAAGAAAGACAGTTTTTACAGTTTTAGAAATGTTTCTGTACTATTCATTCTCAACATGAAGACTTGTTTTGGTGATTTTATTATACTATGCTTTTTGCCCAAAATAGACTTTAAAAGATAAAAATAATGACTAAATAACAAATCTCTCTCTCTCTCTCTCTCTCTCTCTCTCACATGAAAAACGGCCCGCAGCAACTGTGTTAAAGTAGCCCGCGGACTTGGCAACACGCCGTCACTTAACTGTCATAATTAAGTTTTACAAAGTTTTACTTTCAGTTTATTTTAATTATCCTAAATTTATACTCGCATCATTACAACCTTTTTAAAAATGTATAAAAAAATAATCATTAAAAAAATAAAAATAAAAAATCTGAAATTATCTGACCGCTTCGCATCGCGACCCCCAGGGTGTCGCGACGCCCACTTTGGGAACCAGTGGATTAATAGATTAGTGACTAATGGAAACACACAGATAATTACTCATAATGTGGGGCATACTTTGAATTTTGTTTAAAAAGTAAAAACGGTTTTAAATCCTAACAAAACCACCTCATTCTGATGCTTTGGCTCAGAAAGTCTGAGTGTATGGAGCTGCAAGAAATGTGATTGGCTCATGGTGTTTGAGGGCGGGGCTTAGCTATACATCTATTGGATATTTAAAAAATGAGTCATTTCTTATGGACTTTAAATCAGTATATGTATATTTTATGCAGATTATGAAACTGCCTTTGTCTCATGTTTTCCCCCAGCCTCCTCTTCCTCCTCATCTTCCTCTCTGCAGCCGCTCTACAGCTTTCCATGTATTTTTTGGGGGAAAAGCTTTAGAGCAAATATTTGTCCCGTGGCAGTGTGTGGAGCTCTGAGTCAATACGGGCCCAGCCAGGCTCGACACAAAGACGACGGATCAGCGCCGAAGAGCAGCCGTGCAGAAACAGAACAGACTTACACCGACCCTGTCCCTCCTCAGGCTCAAACACTGTCTCCCAGAGAAAAGACCGGCGCCCGAAAGTGTCCACGCTGCAGTTTCACCGAAAAGGACCGGATACACTGCAGCATTAGGTCTGTTTTTCTTAACTTTATTAAAGAAATGTCCTGAAAAAGTGACATATGAGTTTGGTTTGCGTTTGTGTCATCAAAGGTGTATTAGTGGAGCAGTCAAGACCTCACTGACCAAGACCAAGACCAGAGAGTATCAAGACCGAATCAAGACCAGGTCAAATCCAGAACCAGTGTAAGATCGACTGTAATAGATTCACTGGAACAATTAGTCCTGGTTTAGTCCTGGTTTTATCTTGATTTAGTTCCAATTTTAATCTTGGATTTGACAAAGGTTTAGTCCAAATTCAGTCCTAGTTAAATCCTGGTTTAGTCCTTCTCTAGTTCTTTTTTATTCACAGATTCAGTTCTGGATTTAATCTTAAATCTGCTTAGTCCTGGTTAACCTACAATTAAGCCCTGGGTTTAGATAAAGGTTTAGTCCTGGTTTTGTCTTGGTTTAGTACCAGTTTTAGATTTACAGGATTTATTACTTCTGCTGTCCTTAAAGTTTTAAATAAATTCACTTCACAATCCATTTAATTTAAAGCCACTATAAAACACATTGCATTTTAACAAGAGCTTTTTTCTTTAATGTTTCGACAACAAAGAGACACTTGTACAGTCCCTATTTTATTTTACATAAACCTTTTCAGAGACGGCTAAATTTTTGTTTTTTTCATGAAGAGTTGAAGCTCAAGGTCAAAGAGAAAAGACAGCAGCGTGATGGAAGTTTGTGAGTGTTTGTGTCTGTCAGTCAGAGCAGGGTGACCGACTCAGATAAACAAAGACCAGGACCTACCCTTCTCTAATTCCCTCCTTCTACCTTTTCCTCTTTAAGCTCACACTCCATCCCTCGGTCCGAACATGCGTCTTTTCGTGCTTAAACCGGCCTCGCTCCTCAAAACCAAATCCTCTTAGCTCTCCTCCACCTTGCCATCTCCACAATCTAATTACCGAGACCTGCACGAAGCCGGACCGAGCGAGGGATGAAGGACGGACGAGTTTTAAATCAAGAGCTTTGGAATGACACTACAGTCAAACGAGGCATATGGTGATGTTCATGTCGGAGATTCTCTTCAGATTTTGCAATAATGGACAATGCTGTAAGATAGACCTCTTTAATAGTTTCTAAAACTGTGACAGCTCCAGAAACCTCACACAAGAGTCTGGTCCTAGAATGTCCAGTAGAATACTATGATCAACGTTTGTGGAGTTACTGCCTCAAACAGAGAAGTATCAGAGGTATCAGAGCCTCCCTCCGATACTGACATGCAAGTATTTTCCATCAAATGAACATGGCTCTCAGATTGGCATAAGGGTTTTACCCACCCTCATGTTCGGACAATGGGCTTAAAGGTGGGACAGAACTGAGATAATAAAGAGAAGTGGCAGTATATACAAACAAAGGAAATCTGAGCTGTAGGTTCACTGGTGGACCAGGTCTGTGGGTAAAGTAAATACAAAAGAAAGTTACATTGAGCCTTCCACAAACTTTGAATGGTGGCTTTAAAGAAAGGACAAGGATTTTAAATGGATAGTCAGAAAAGTCAAGGAGAAAGACATCGGAATGAAATGAAACGTTGCAAAAAAAATGTGAGGAACCCGAAAAGAATTGTGTCTTGGGAACAAACCCAAGGACAAATGTGAGTGTGCAGATGGAGAGAGGCTGTGTGAGCTGTGACCCAGTGGATATTTCAATCAATTAGCATTAATTAGAAATCTCAGATTAATTCTATTTGTTGATTAAGTCAATTAAAAGCACAAGCACTCGTTATCGCGAGCCAAGCCTAATGAAATTCTCTTGACTCGTTCTGCAGCTTCTGCTGCGACACTGTTCTGCTGAGTTTTATCTAAAAACTTCACTGCTATTGTAGACGTTTCAGATTTATTTCTCCAAATTTTAAATTAAAGAACAAAAGCAAGTTTAAATAAGCCTAGACAAGTATTTAAACACAGACTAAACCAGAAGTAAACTATACAGTAAACCATTAAATGAGCACAAAACAGGGTTATACCAGGTCTAAACAAGGACTACATCAAGACTTAACTCAAGAGTAAACTAAACTTAACTAAGGCTGAACTAACAGAGAATAAACCAACACAAAACCAACCAACTCTCGGGTTTAAATCCAGGACTAAAACAAAACTATGCTTTGACTAAACAACAACAAAACCAGAATAAACCATATGGATCCCTGGGTTTTACTCAAACCTAACCATCACATGACTTTAAGGAGGCTTAGAATGTTAGTATGAACGAGTGTCAGGTGTGAAAGACGGCAGTCGACGTGGTTCAGACCAAACAGCTGTTCTTTAGTCTTGGTCCGGACCAAACCAAACCAAGGTCGGGACTTTTGAACTAAATACAAGCCAGAGAAATCCAAAGAGCAGAAGAAGACAGAAAGGCAAATAAAAGTGCTACATTTACAAAATTAAACTTTATTTAGGGCTAGATTTGATGAAAGATTGTACACTGTTTATTTTATCAAATGAACAATAAGCTGCAGAAGAACACAGTGAGACAAGGAAACTATGAAAAATATGTGAGGAAAGTCTTTTAGCGGAGAGTTTAAAAGTGTAGTGTGAAACCAAACGTTAGTGAAACAAATAAATTCAATACAAGGTTTGTTCAGACTTTAAGGAATAAGGGACCAAAAAACGACTAAATCCTGGACAAACGACCAATGAGCACTAACTTGTATCAGGATCTAACCTAGAGAAAACCATGGACTATAACAAAACTAAACCCAGAATTAAAAAGGACTAAACCTGTGTGAATTCTTAAATTCCATTGTTATTTCCAGTCCGAGTTGTTGTGGAGTAAAAACAGCCTCAGTCTGTGTTGGGACTGACCTCCAGACTCGACCCGGAGGACTCTGCTGGGCCCTAAACCCGGTCTGGGAAAACCTTGTCCTTGAGAGTTTTTGGAGGAAAGCAGCACTTCCAGACCTCAGTGTGTTTTTTGTCTCTGAATCAGATCTAACTGTGCACAAAACCTTCACATGCTTTTTGTTTGGGACTTTCCAGGCCCAATAGTCAGGTGTGAAATCTCATCAGCAAACTGTGATTAAGACCAATCAGCTGCTCTTTAACTCGATTTTAGTGACAGTTGGCACTTTTGGAAAAAATACAGAACGTTACAGATAATTCAGAGAAAAGAATAGGACAAAGCAGTAATCCTTCTTGCCCCTAGTGTGGTTCTAGTCATGGGTTTAGTCCGGGTTCCCAGATTAAACCTGGATTATTCCTGAGGGCATGCTTAGTTTAGCCTTAGTATTTGTCACTCAACAGCTCCATTTGTTCTGATCCAGGCTGGATTTAGTCCTGGGTTTTGTTCAGATTTTTTTATTCCTTTGAAGGTTTTGTCCCAATTTAGACCTGGATTAACTGTGGATTAGTTCCCGGTTTAGTCTGGGGTTAGTTTATTCTCGCAGTTCTTTATCTTTATTTGGTTCTGGTTTAGTCTTTGGTTTATTCCCGGATTAATATTTAGTCTCATCTTAGTTTTGCTTTTTGTCAAATCAAATCATGAAAAAAACATACTTAAACCAAGTCTAAGAAACAAGCTTTAAAACTCCAAATCACAAACAAGCTCCTGAAGCGTCTAAGCCCAAAGCCTTTTGATTCAATCTAATATCTCTCTCTTGTTTCTGCTCTAAACCCTGAGCTCTCATTGATCTCTGTGAATTATCAGCCACAGTACTTTAGTCTGGACGAGTGGAAGCTTTAAAATATTCCTGCAGTGAAAGCATTTACACTTGGCTCTAATGATGCAGGTGAATGTGCTTTACTTTCTATCACCTGTACTCACTTCTACTTTGATGCTAGTTTATTATTTCTGCTGTTTCTTCCCGTCTCTCTGCTCTCTGTGTGAGATTCCGTCCGAGTTTGTCTCAGATTAAAGAGCTCGCCGTGGGTTGCTCTCGTTCCTCCTTCGCACAAACAAACCCAGATCAAAGACCGCTCTGGGTTTCTTGTTTACGTCGTTGCCGTGGTAACGCCTCACCTGTTTGTCCGACTTGAAGGCCTTAACGAGCCGCTCTTAACGAGAAAACACCTCTTCAAACGGTCTCTCACACATTCACAGAGAACACCGAGTGTCTGCGTGTCTTTAATCCTCGTTATATGAAAGAACAACGGTTGAGAACAATAAGAGCTGGATTGGATTCATGCAAAACTATTTCATTTTCTGAAAAAGGCAGCAGCAGAAGAAGAGCAATGTGATTAAATTTTTAGAATAACAGTAAAACTTTCAGATTTTTGAAAAGCCTTGTGTAGGTCTTGTTTTAAACTTATCCAAGTTTGTAAATGACCTTTAGGCTTTTTATGGTGCTTTTATTTTGTAGTGCGCTAAACTTAAAAATATGTCAATTGTATTGTAGAAATTTAGCACTTTTGTGAAAAAAGTGTCTTTTCGAGGCAGAAATGAAAAGCTGATGGATAAATGTTTGACTAATCTTTTATTGTTTGGAAAAGCTAAGTGTTTGTTTCTTTCCAAGCTCTTCAGATGTCGTAAATGCTTTTCAAACATTAGTACACTTCCAAATTGACTGGGTCACTACATAGTTTAGGTTTTGTCTGCCTTTGAACACAATGCCACAACAACATAGCAACTGGTTTAATTCTAAGGAAACAGAAACAATACAAATTCAACAGAAATGCAGACACGTTTTCATCAGCGCTCAGTTCAGAAGCCTGCATCTCTGATGGTCTGGGGTTGCATGAGTGTGTGTGGCATGGGCAGCTTACACATCTGGAAAAGCACCATCAATGTTGAAAGGTATATCTAAGTTCTAGAACAACATATGCTCCAATCCAGACGTCGTCTCTTTCAGGGAAGACCTTGCATTTTCCAACAGGACAATGTCAGACCACAGACTGCATCAATTACAACATCATGGCTGCGTAGAAGAAGGATCCGGTTCTGACATGGACAGATCTTTCATCCATAGAAAACATTTGGTGCAACATAAAGAGGAAGACCTGAGACAGTTGAGCAACTAGAAGCCTGTATCAGACAAGAATGGGACAACAGATTCAATAATAAAATGGAGCTAAAAGCATTTTAAAAAGTGAATTGTTTAGTTTAGTTTTGGTTTATTTTGGCCATCTTCAAAATAAAGAAAAAAGAAACAAACAATGCACAAGCAAACATAAAAACAAAAAACAAATTATAGTGTAAGGTGTTGACTGAAGCTTAAGCTTATCGGGTCGATATTTTTTACATTTAATTTATTGTATCATAGAACTTGGTCAAAACCATTCAACCTCGATCCCTCTTGCAAAAATTCATCTTTATACTATTCTGTTCATAAAAGACAAGGCACTGGCTTTGGAAACATAAATAAAGCAACTGGGCAGAAAGACACGGACTCTAACCTTTTCGTAGTTTACATTATTACACAGAACTCAATAGTGGCTAAATTAACATTAACTAAATTGCCTTCTTCTAGTTTAAACCTACTCCATGCTTTTCAACCACTAAAGCTCTAAAGATGAAATAGTGTTGTCGCAAGATGTGTTCACACGAGATGCACAGTTATTCATTCATTCATTTTCTACCGCTTAGTCTCGGTAGACTTAGACAGTTATACCTGCTCAAACACCGGTACAACATATTGTATTGTTATGATTGATTCATAATTGTTCCAAGATTGTTGGAAGATAAACATATTCAAGCTAAAAATCAATATCAGTGTCTAAGAAGTGGTTGTCGTGCTCAGCTGTCCAAGATGGTGGATGGCTTTGGAGTGTGCTTTCAGCTTTGGACACATTTTATTCTGTTTGTGTACAGTTGATGTTTAGGATGAGCAGGTATAGAGGCCATATAGAAGCCAGAGTCAAACTGAGGGTCACAGCTCAACGCCGCAGGAGAACCAGGACAGAGATGTGTTTGTTGTGCGGCCATAGGGCAAAGATGAGAGCAGAGAGGGACACAGTGGGGAGGACGGGTCCATCTACCGTCAGCAGCGGGGGACACACACACCACACGATGGAGACAGACAGAGGGGGAGGAAAACTGAAGAAACAACAACAAAGAGATGAAGGGTTGAGACAGAACGACAGAGAGGACGGATCGAGGCAGATAGAGGCTAATCTATGCTAAACATCTGCTGAGTGTCACCGGGTCGGCTCCGAACAGAGAGGGTTTGTCTGAAGGGAATATGTTTACAAGAAGAAAATGATGGAATAAATGAACCAAAAAAGACTGAGAAGCAGGAACTGAACCAGGGCCGAGAAACATGTTACACAAACTACACATGATCCAGTCCATTTTGATTTACTGACTGTTCATAAGAATGTACATGTTACATTCTGTATGTGTATAAATCCTTCTCCTGATGTAAAACTATTGGACATGATTACTGTCACATGACCACTCAATACCATATGTGAGCAAACAGGATCTGATAAAGGGCTGGATCAAATTACATCTACATTATAGTATTTGTCATTATCAGATCACCTGAAAACTCTGAGAATATTTTCTCTCAAACTCTTCTGGCACCTGAAATTCTGGATGGGACCAAACCTTCCTGTTACATAGTGACATTAGTGACATTAATAAGAAACAAAATTGGCCTCAAGGAATAGTATAGGTTTTTTTTGGCTCACAAGAAACACAAGACTGTTCACAGCCTCGAAACTGCAAAAAAGCACTTTAAATGGTACAGACTTGACACATACAACTGGTGCATCAGCTTCTAAATATTTGGTTTTATAAGTATCTGCTCTTTATAGCCTATAGAGACCTGTTTTGACTCCTGCTGTTTCCCTGTGAGTCGTACAGTAATAATCTCAGGCTTGAATCGAACAAAGCCCAAAAACAGAGACAAAACGATCACTAAAAATGAACCTGACGGCTCTTTTCCCTCCTCTCGGCCTCTCTCCGTTTCGCTCCATACAAATGACTGCTATCAATATTTCCAATCTTCATTTCTGCACAAACCCAAACTGCTTTTTACAGAAATCAATGGCTTCCCGCTGTGAGCCGCGGCGAGGGAGATCTACTCAAATAAAGACGGTTTCTACTCGGTTTCATCATTTGGGCCGTTCACTCTGAATCTGTGGCTCTATCATTCACTGTTTTATCTAATTGGTTTGGCCTTTTTTAGTCTTATCAGAGTAAACTCCACAGTAACCGAAAACCAAATGATTAAATTATCAAATCAAATTAGTGTTTTTTGTGATCAGGTTTGAAATGTTGGTTTAGTTCTGAATTTAACAAATGAAGAAGACGATAGTAAAAAAAAGGTTTTCAATTTAAAATGGTGGGTGTTTCATTTGTAAGTCATTTTTAAGAATGTTAAATACTTCTGGTGCAACATTCAGCACGTTTACTTGATCTCGAGTAACCCAGTTACTAGCCTTATCCCAGTTAGGACAATGGTCAGGATATGACGTTGGCTGTGGGGGGTGGAACCATTGCAACATGCACCATGAAGGTCTCGATCTACGTTTACATGTCTCAGAGAAACACGGTTAATAATATTACTGTTACATGACAAACAATAGTATCAGGATTAACTGAATGGCACAAAAAACACTGTTAAAGTCAAGGAAAAGTGACACAGACGTGGCTTAATTAACACATTTCCAACGAAAGAAGTTCAAGAAATATCCACATAAACATGTTCTGACTTTGACTGGAGTGACACTGTCCCAGAGCAGGACAACGTTTTAGAACAAAACTTTGTGAAGAATATGGCGTCCTTCAGCGACTGTAGGGGGCGATAATTAAAGACTATGAGACCAGCGCAGACTCATTCAGAAATTGCTTTAAACAGGAAAGTGGTCTTGTGATGGACAAACTGCACAGCTTTTGTGAATTAAATCACTTTTAATAATATTTGTTGCTGTATGAAAATCGCTGGTTGCTCCATGTTTTGATGTGAGTTCGCACATGCTCAGTTCATTAGCAACTGTTTCTTTTGGACAATCTGGGTTTCCCAAAACCAGGATAATGTCTTGTCCCAGTTTATGAAATCAGAAAAATATGTTCACATGCACAAAGACAAAAATGGAATGATAATAATAAAGAAATAACCAAGATACTATAGTGTGTGTAAATGCACTCATTGCAAATATTTCATGGTGATAATGAAGTCGCTACAGTTTAAAATTACTAGTAACCTTACCTGTATAACCTTATTTAATAATAATCTAGTCTTCTAACTTCACTATTGACTCCACTCTAAAGCCCAGAGTGGACACTAGAGAGTGTTTTCAGACCCAGGCTTTTGTTTTTCTAATAACTAATAACAAAAGTCAACCTAAGATTGTTTACAATATACAATATAGCTTATATAATTTCATCTAACATCACAGGAAAATCAAACCTGGTCTTTTATGACTAAACACTTCACTCTGTATAAATTTCCAAACTTTGTATCTCAACAAAGCCCTTGATTGATTAAAGTTTACATTTCCATGCGCCACTCATTTGTCTGTTTAATGCTACAGATAAACCTCATTATCCCGCCTCTGGCTGTTTTAATGACTGTCTGATCCATACGTACTTGTGCTTTAGTGTCTTTAGGCCCCGTTTGGGCTGCGGGCTGCTGTCAGTCACGCGGCGGGGCTAAGCTAATCAGAGCAGCTAGCTGTTCTCTGTGTGATGCAGCTGATTAATATCCTGTTAGCGCCCTGTGGAGCTAAGGCTAACTGCTGTTTGCTCTATACATCCATCGTCGGTCCTCATTAACGTCGCGCTCAGACGCTCACTGAGAGATATTTTTATTTACTGCTTAAGTTAAGGAGGAGAAGTTAAATGAGACTATGTGCGCAGAGCAAAAGATTCAGCTTTTTTTAAACACAATCACGCTCATTAAGAGAAGGTCTGGGAAATGTATTTGTCGTTGGAGTATGAACAGGAATAAGTGCAATATTTCATTGGAAGACTTTATTCTGATATTGGGTTTTCCAGTACTGAAGAAGTCTCTCACACAGTTTTACAAAGTCTGCACCTGGTATAAGACTGGATTTTGGACTGTTTCTATTTTATAACTGTTTGGTGGTATTTATTTCAAAGCATCACACACTGGTCTTGGTTTTGACCCAGTCTTGTCTTAGTCTCAATTCTCTCTGGATTTGGACAGGACTTGGTCTAAGTGGGTAATGCCAGAGAATGCATGGCTCCTACTCGCCTCAGGCTCCTTTTATTTTTCTGATGCGACTGAGATTACTGAGATTGGATTGTTTTTACTCTGTATGTTATTGATCACTACAACAGCACCAGAAATCACCAACAGTCCATGTTTTGCAGACAGAGTTTTCACATTTGTTTAAAGCAACACTAGGTAACTTTTAGCCACTAGAGGGCGCAGTTCCCTTTACAGACTGTCTGTGCTGTGTGTTTTCAAGAGGAAACTATCCAAAACCAGCAAGTTTGGAAGAAGAAAACATCTTCTGGAACGGTAGGTGATTTTAGTGCATTTTGTACAAATCCAACTCTGTAGGGTCCAGTGTATCGGCCTGTTTCTGCTCCCAGTGTCTGAGCTGAGTGTGTCTCTCGGGAGAGTTCTGTCCTGGTGGAATTATACTTCATTTATATCAGTTTTCTGTCCATCTGAGGTAGGCCAGATTCTACCAAACAGTGTCTAAAGACCATAAAATCAATACGAGAATGAATATTACTTTAATTTGAAATAACGCAATGCTACAAGCTAAAGGATATGTGGTGTTACTTTAAACTTTCTGTCTTAATGGTATTTGTTGCTAGAAGAATGATTTGATTTGTTTAAAATTTTATTTGATACTTGAGTTGTCAGCAAATTAATTTC
This sequence comes from Perccottus glenii, assembly GCA_024416835.2. Lineage (NCBI taxonomy): Eukaryota > Metazoa > Chordata > Actinopteri > Gobiiformes > Odontobutidae > Perccottus > Perccottus glenii. Next base: position 25,593,214 of record CM044565.2, on the reverse strand, counting down.
ATAGAGACTCATCATCATCATCATCATTATCATCATCCTGAACCGGAAAACTGATCAGCTCCTTTCATTTTCCCTCAGATTTGTATTAAATTCTTAAACTAATATAAACTGATTAAACTTAAATAAAATCTTGTTGGCTTTAAAATTCAGGAAATATTGCCTTAAGTGTTGGCAGTGTTTTCTGAATTCTCACGTGTTGTGTGCGTGTGTTTGTCGTACCTTGAAGCTGCTCAGTTGCTCGGCTGCGTCCTTGTGGTTGCGTAGACAGGAGTTGAAGATGAGCAGCTCGGTGTCTCGGAGCCAGGACTTTAACTCTTTGATGCGAGCCTCCAGCTGCTCCAGGAGCGAGTTGGTGAGAGGAGACAGAGCCGAGCGACTGCAGTCCGACAGCAGCAGAGAGGGGTCCAGAGAGCGGACCGGCCCGGGACCAGAGTGTTCAGACAGGATCTTCTACAGGAATGAAAAAGGGAAAGTGTTAGGCCAATTGCTGTCCTCAAAAGGAATGTCCTTTCTCTTTGAGGTGGACCGCAGACTCTTCTGTGCTGATACATCCTTTCCCGAACAGTGTCACTAACGACTCACCTGAGCCTTAACAACCCTCACATCAGGAGTCACACTGCCCTTTCAGAGTTAACGACTGTGAGACCAGAACAGCCTGGTCCAATCAGGTTTAGTTTCAGGTCAAGCCCCTCCCTCTAGATAAAGCTCAGCTCTCTTAACAGTTGATCTCAGAATTGATAAAGTCTCTTGGAATTAGAGACAAAACGTCATAATCTTAAAAACTATGTTCATATGCTTTTGCTTTAACCTTTTCTTCAAGATGACCTGGATGACTGAGAACCTTCACAGACTTCTGCTACAATAACATTCAAACTGCTGCAATAACACTAATAGTGGTTAAATGACACAAACACAGAACCTCCTAAAGTCATTCAAAAGACTGAAAAATCTCTATTAATCTAGATTTAAGCAGAATATGGGACCTTTTAAAGTGTTCCCATGTTATTACAACTCACTCTAATGATGTGTTTTGAGAGTCTAAATAATTTCCAGATTTAATGAGCGTCTGATGAAACCAAAAGACTATGATCTGTGCTTTTCTGTTTTTCTCAGGTGCATCACAAGCACATCAGTAGCTAATTCAGCTTCTGCAGCAGAGCAACAATTCAGGCCCAAAACAAACAGCGTTTAGCGACAATAGCCGCCTAAAGAGAGCAATCACAAGCCTCAGGATCAGGACCAGGGGCTGGGACCGAGGTAATAATCTGTGAAGAGTCGTTCACAGCAGAGAGTTGAGATAAATGTGGAGAGAGGTGTTTGTTCAGAGAAGAGCTGTCGGTACAAAACAGAGGCTGAAACACAATGAGGTTCGATGTTTAGGGCTTTTGAGGTTTTAAAGGCTCGTTCTGGTCTAATTCTGGATTTATATTGGTTTAAATGGAATTGTAATGAGTTTCTCGCTGATTTGACATTGTCCACCTGACGCAGGTGTGGACTGGCCTAGCACCGCTGTGGACGTTCGGGGCGGCAGTAGCTCAGTGGTAGAGCGGCCGTCCTTCAACCGGAAGGTAGTAGGATCGATCTGCAACCTTAGTGTGTCTTCTATGTATACAATAGGTTGCACCACCCTCTCACATTTCACTGCTGGTTATATATGCTGTATGTAATTTGGTATGTGACAAATAAAGTAATCTTAATCTTAACGTTCTGAGGCGGGGTTTGGACGGATGGAACCCTTATAACACTTGTGTATTTAAAGGAATCAAAGGAACGCGCTATTTGAGATTTATAAGCAGTTTACCCGCTGGAGTAAGTTTGTGAGCTGATGAGACACATCAGAGCAAGGTTTAGTTCTAACTCGGGGCTCGAGCAGAAGCCTGTCCCAGATGTTCTCAGAGTCCGAGGAGGTTCATAAGGAACTGTCAAACGCAGCACTCAAGTCCAACAGAACTAAGACAGTGGCCTGCGTCAGTGTTCAGACGGATGTCATTAGTGACTTTGATAAGTGCAGTCTCAGTCTGTGATGGGGCCTGAATCCTGACTGAAAAGGATCAAAGCAGTTGTTTAGCAATAGAACGTCAATACGTTATAGATATACGACTTTTTCAATGACTTTCCCTAAAAATGTCTGGTTTGATTTTGGCCGATAGTTGTTGAGCACTGTAGCATCAAGACTGCTCTTCTTTAGGAGAGGCTTAATGACAGCAGTTTTACAGTAATCCTGGATAATTGTGGAGACTGAGGGAATAAGAAAAGGGATAACATTAATAATAATAATAACAATAATAATAATACATTTTATTTACATTTAGTGCTTTTAAAGACTCAAAGACTCTAAATGTGTGGATGTCCTCTGGGATGTGTTCACAAAGTAAGTAGCTGCTAAACTTGTATTTCGTGTCAGTGTGGACCATAACTTGACCTGTCAATCAAATATAAACAATCCGCCCGACTTTGCAATGTCCAGCTTTTCTTTAAACAATGGGCGTGGTCTGGACACGCCCTGAAAATAAGTGTGTCATTTAGCCCGAGGTCTGTAGAATCATGTTTGTCTCACTGACACAGCGCCCTCTGGTGGACACAAACCTCCTGTAACTGTCCTGTCCCGGGACGAGGACTCATCTCCGATTAGTGAGGCTCTACCACACGACGCATTTAATAAAGAATACAGGCCGATACACTGGACCCACTAAAATAACCTACCGCTTGGATAGTCTCTACCGTTGACAGTGCAGTTGCACAGAGAGGGGTCTGCGCCCTCTACTGGCGAAAAGTTACACAGGGAATGGTTTGTTTTTTTTGTTTTTTTATAACCCTTGTACTGTTCGTTTTCAACATTTTAATTTTTGTGGTCAACATCCTTTACATCTTTTGTCTTTGACCAGAGGAAAGTGCGGGATTGGGCCCTAGGTCTGGTTCAACCTGACATTGTAAAGTCAGCAATTACTTCTTCACAAAATTCTTCAGAAAGCCTTTTGGTCATTTGTCTCGTACTTTATTTTTTTTACTTGTCTTACAACCTAATTTTCCTGAGACATCTTGCTTTTTATTATCTTTGTGAAATAAACCCCTTTTGTTCATCCTGGAACCTCCTCCTCTCACTGTGTCTCTGATAGATTTCCCCTCACTCTGTTATCTCTCTTCTCTTTAACAAGCCTCTATGATCACACTGAACTTCAGCTCTGATCTGTGTCTGAGCGAGCCCTGCATGGCTCCACATTTATATTTGGATGTGTTTGGACAAAGCGCAAATCGGGAAAAAAAAAAATCAGTCACAAAACACTTGCTTATGTGAAGTGCGGCAGGTAAAACTAGGCCATTAGCCGCTGATAATAGGACCCCTGGCCGTTTCAGAGTGTGCTCACAAAGCCGTCATTACAAGTGCTGTGTTTTTGGGAGGAAAGAGGATGCAGACTCAGGTGGATGTATAGTTGTTTTTTTTTAGTAGTGGAAAACAAAAGATTGATTTGCTAGAAAGTGCTTCGTTACTCGACAGGTGGCACAGACAAAAGAGAAAAATCAGCAGGAACAAACCGATTTAAACTCTTCACAAACGTGTCTCTAATGCTGCAGTTAGAGAAGCATATGTTATTGAGTCGGGAAGTGAGTCTGAGCACATTTCTCTGGGGTTTAGTCCGGGTTTGGCCCAGGCATGTACAAAAGTTGTTGAAAAGTTCAACTAGACGTCAACTCTGACCCATGTGGAGCACATTTTTGGAGGCTGGGAACAAAGTCATATTTAAGTGCTTGCAGCTTGTTCCTGACACATCCTCTGGGCAGAACGTTTTTCTTGTGGATGTCCGAGAACTATTATGTGATTGGTCAGAACTAACTTTGTTCTTGTTCTTGAGGTGACAAGAACAATTTCTCTGTTCTTGTGCTGTTTCTCTTTTAAAAAGACAGAGCTGAAAATACACTCTTTCTGACATCAGTGTCGACCAATGGGACCAACATGTTAGATAAATACTCTCCGTTTAAGGGCATTCAGCGGAGGGCAACGGCACTCGCTCTGTTTCGTGGAATAACCATCCACCACAAGGGGGCGTAATGCTGCGTGGACCGCCCCAAGCTCCCGTTCATTTCTGGGTTTTTTCTTTTGGTAAAACCCACACGTTTAAGGAAAATTCATTCATAAGTTGCTTTAAAATTTCCTGGCCTGAAGAGGGCGCACATTTCCAGGTGGGATTTACAAATAATGATTTGTTGAACATGTGTTTACAAATCTATATTTTATGTCAGATTTTGGCTTTTGAGTGTTCGCAGGTTAAAATAAAAATCCTACACACTTTTAAAAACCAAGACTAAACTAGGACTTCACTAAGATATATTTTAGCCTTTACATTTTTCATTATTAAATTCTGTTCTGACTCTTTGTTTGTCCAAGTCTTGTCTTGCTTTAGTTCTTTTGTCAATCCTTCTTAGGTCTTAGATTTAGACCTGGTTTAAAAAACACAGCAGATCAAAGGTCACGCCTCATATTTCTCAAAAGTCCACTTCAAATTCACTTTTATAGCGACAAACACATTTTTTTTAATAATCCCAGCTCTGTCTCTCTTCACTTTGACCTTGAACATCTTCATGAAACGACGAGCAGCTGCCGAAAAGCACCAGAAAAACAAAGATAATTTACGGGCGCTCTCTTCTCCCACTGCGTCCGTCTGCGGAGTGTGTGTGTGTGTGTGTGTGTGTGTGTGTGTGTGTGTGTGTGTGTGTGATATAAATAGTAGATGCGGACGGGACAGTTCAGAGGCGACGAGCGCGACATCAATTCCACTTAATTTCCAATTTGTGTCAGAGCAGCAGATGCCGACGGCGGCCATGATGGTAATGTGACACCGGGACGCCATGTTTGAGGAGGGGCTTCAGGAGGGGACAGTCAGAGGCGAGAGAGAGAAATGTAGCAGTAAAAACAGACTGGAACTTAATTTCCTATGATTTAGTTGTTTACATGTGGACTATTAAAGCACTATTATAGAGAGTCTTGGGTTATACTTTGTTTAATTCCACAGTTAGTCCAGGTTTACTCTGGTTTTATTCTTTCACACCTTCACTGTTTGGTCAGGACTTTCTCCTTTTCGGTCGAAACCTTCAGGTGAATACTCCAGGACGTGGTTCAGACCAAACAGCTGCTCCTTGGTCTCGGTCCTGAACCAAACTGAACCAAGGTCTGGAACCAAGATAGTTCAGACTTTAGACCAAATGCAGGAAGTCACGACTGATTAAACTCATGAAGAAGACAGATAAACAGATAAAACACGGATTATGTTGATTTCTGTTTTGCATGGCTCTATTTGTATCTTTCCTCTACGACAGAAGTGTTTCCTAAAGAGTGTTACAGTGATTTAAAACATGTCTTTATTAACTCTATATTAATAATAACATGTCTCTATAGGCCCTACTCCAGTCTGATTATTGTATTTCTCCAGTTCAACTGTAAAATGAGCCTCTGCAGAAACACATTCACAGTAAACGCCCTGAACAGAACAGAACAGAGCCACTTTCAAAAAGAGTGAAAACAAAAGTTACTGAACAAATACTATCTGTAGTACTGCCTGAGTTTTTTCAAGTGAGAAAACGCCCTAAAACCGTGTCAAAACCAGGACTAAACATAGACTAAAGTAAGGCTAACCCAAAAACAGTAATGAATATCCGTCCATCCCGTTTCCATGAGGACAAAGTGGAAGCAGGAAGAGTGAGAGATGTCATGGGCATGACTCGACAAAGTTCAGTCCCCGTCTTCGTCGACTCTGGCAGATGTTTGCTGTTTGTGCGACGCTTCGGTAGCTGCTCCGCTCGGCGTTCGCTCGATGAGAGACGCTTTGTTTGGTTTTAGGAACGACGCTGTCTCATCGTTTCACTGGAGCCCGCTGACGAGCAACACCAGCTGTCACCGCACAGACCTGGAATTAATCAGAGCTCGTCCCCCGAGAGAGAGACGAACACCGACGAACATACGAGGGTTAAACGACGCTGACGGGACGAGAACACAACACAAACAAGCAAGTTTCAGAAATGTAGCAGGTAGAAAGTTAGGACTAGAAACAAACATGTCACCAATCAATATTAATGAAGATATGAGTCACAGAAAACTAAACCAGAAATGAACCAGGAATAATCCAGAACTAAACGATGACTTAAGTCAGGACAGAACAAGTATTTAACAGAACTAAGACTGAAAACTCAACTTAAACCAGCTCTAAACTCTTGTCTTGTCTTGTCTGTATTCCTCCCAGGTGAGTACAACACACCACCGTTTAAGGAAACAAACCCAGAGGACATGAACCCAGACAGGTACCATTTCAGGCAGGACGACAGAAATCAGTATAAATCAAATCTACGTGACTCTTTTGAGGGAGACTGCAGACGAAACATAAGCACAGGTCTGTTATTAGCACTTAAGTTAAAGGAAATGTTAAGCCTTTCGTTGTGTCTCAAAGTTCAGGAGGATTGTGCTTCTTCTATGCTCTATCTATGTCACTGTAACAGAAGCCAGACTGATTGACTGAAATGTTTCTGGCTCTGTAGACTTTTCATCAACAAACTAGCCTCGAACTGAGCACCGTACTTAAAGACAAATATGTATGTTTTTTATTAACCCTCACATAACACTGTCTCAGCCATTACCAATTTATTTATAATAAAGCAAAAGTATATGCCACATACTGGAATTTATTGAAAGCCAGAGTAAACCTAGAAATCCTACATAGTATAGACTTTAAACTGAGCAGGAAATAGTTGACCTTTAGAACAATAGTTCTCCAGGAGTTTCTCGGATGTAGTGTGTGTGTGTCTGAACTTTAATCTAAACTCAGACTTGTATTATATTGTGTCTTCAGATGGGAGCTGATCAGTCTTTAGTCTGTGAAGCAGATCGGTTCAAACAGATGGAAAATGAACAGCTGTTTCTGTTTACAACACATGGAACAGAGCAGCCTCCTGTTTGGAAACTGTTGGAAAAGTTTCTCTGGACTCAGTGTAAGATGTAATGGTTCACAGTGTCCATCTACAAACACACGGTGAATAGGTTAAGTTTTCTGTTCATCATGTTCCCCAAGTGTCCCAACTCTGGAAGGGCATCCGCAAAAAACTACCCCAGACTAAATATGCACAAGACGGTTACGAGGTAAAATCACTGACGTTAGCTGAACCTGAGCTCATACAGAACGAGATGTGACAGCTTTCCTCTTGAAGCATAAAAGAATTGTATTGTGCAATAATAGTTTTAAAAACTAGGTTAAGAGAGATACCTTGGTTTTAATCCTAGTCGTATCTAATTTTAGATCACTGTATTTATTTGTTTATTGATCTTAAAATGTTGCATTCTATAATTTTGTAATTTTATTGCTTGTCATATTTTTTTTTCTCCAATGCGTGCAACACTTATGTCAACTCTTGGTCAATCCAATTACGACAAGACTTGTTAAATAAAAACCCAAGGCTTATTTATAATTATACGAACGTCTATTTACCCTAGAGTCATGTCTGACAGAGACAGAGGCCTGTACAGTGACCGAGGGGTCACATTTACGCTTAGGCTGGATTTTATTCATTGCAACCTTAGACCTTAAATCCCAATTTTTTATTTAACTAAGACTGTCCTGTTTCGGGTGCACGTGGCAGAGTGGTTAGCACTCCTGCCTCACAGCAAGAAGGTCGTGAGTTCAAAACCCGGCTGACTCTGGTCTTTCTGTGAGGAGTCTGCATGTCCTCCACGTGTTACTGTGGGTTCTCTCCGGGTACTCCGGCTTACTCCCACCGTCCAAACACATGCATGTTTAGGTTAATCGGCAACTCGAAAGTGTCCCTAGTGAATAAATGTGAGAGTGAATGGTTGTTTGTCACTGTCTGTCTCTAAATGTTAGCCCTGTGACTAACTGGCCACTGTCCAGGGTGTACCCCGCCTCAGGCCCAAAGCTGCTGGGATAGACTCCAGTCACCCGCGACCCCTAACGGGACTAAGCGGTAGAAAATGAATGAATGAATGAATGAATGTCCTGTTTTTGTCGTTGTATCTCAATATGTCAGAAACCTTGTGTCTGAGGCTAAACCTGATTTAAAAACTGACTGGTTTATTCCTCTTGTCTCTTTAGTGTCCTCTGCAGCCTTTTCCTTGTATCTTTTTTCTGTATCTGTGTAAATATCGTGTGAAAAATCCCGGCGCGGCGGCTGCAGAGATCCTTAATTGAGACGACACTAATTACCGTCTCCATGTTGTGGATTAGATCACAGCTGATTAAAATTAGACACACATTAACAAACACAGTATCCTCCTGGTGCAGCCTCGCCGTGACTCGTTTGGCTTAAATCCAGCTTGTTTCTTGTGTGTGCCTCCAGTTTTGGGGGATTTCTGGATGAATTATTCACTGTCACTTGTTTTTGGGGTTTACAGTTAAAACTACAGTAAAAGATAGAAAATACTGTAGTTTTGAGATGAAGCAAAGGACTGTGGGGCGGTAGAAATGAGTAAACATACAAATCTATATTATGTGCCCTATTATAATTACAATTGAATAAATAAATAAAAAAATAATTTAAGTTGAAGAATGTTTTGCTACATTTATTGTTAAAACATGCTTTATTTGGATTTAATACAAAAACACAAAATCAAAACACAATAATGTGAGCTACAGTCAAACCTCAACAGACTTTTATCATTTCCAGTAGAAAAGGTAGTATATTGAATTGAAAAAGTACAGTGTTCTATCCAAGGAGCCTAAAGGGTGTCGCCCACATAACGTACGGTGATGAACAGGTAACATCTCTGAAAGTCTCTCCGAGAGTCTTACCTTGAGCTGGTCCCAGGTTTGGTTCATGTCGTGGATTTTCTGATGTAAGTCTCGAGGAAGTTCAGAGCTGCTTCGTTTCAGAGCCTCGACTCGGACCAAAAGAGCGCTTCTCCTGGGCTCCATCACCTGCAGCTCCATGTGAGAGCTCTGTCCAGAGACAAACAAAGACGATATGAGACGATACAAGGCGATACGAGAGAAAATATCATGGTGTTACAGATACAACGTAAAATACACAAAGGAAAATGTGGAGCTGTGTAAACATTAAACATGAGAACAATGCAAAAGTACAACAGACGAGAACAAACTCTTTTGGTGCAAATTGTACAAATATTGTTGATGAATATGTGCAATTTCTGTGAAATAAAAATAAATATATATCTTATGTGACATTCAGTTTAAATTTAATACATTTCCCAGCCTGGATTCATTTGTACACACAGAATTAAAATGCATGAAACTAGATGTAAATGAACAAAACAGCCTGTCCTAGTTTACTCTGATAACGTCCCATTGAACAGACGTAGACCATGAGAGAAAAAGAGGTTCTTAATGGAATATAGTTTAACACATTCTTTAAAAATCAATGTTCAGAAACACAAGACAGTGGTGCATTTTCTCTAAAAGCGCTCTATTCAAAAAGTCTAATGTATTGTGTCGACTGTGACTGTATTCCATTTAGGATTCATTCAGACTGAAAAAACTTTTAAAAACCAGTGTCTTTCTAAACTCGATGTGACGTTAGTGGAGTTTTCACCGGCTCTGTCCACATTAAACACTCACAGACACTGCTGGTGTAAACAGTCAAGTTCTTATTAAAAAACAATATTTCTTCTGCTTTTTGAGGGATTGTCCCGTCAATCAAAAAAGTTAAAGTTACAATGGAGGAAGGGTTTAGATTTAAAAACATATTTATGACAAATATGGCCAAAGAAAGCCACGTTTCTGCCGCCTAATGCTCTGAGTCACCACTAAATATCACTCTTTGTATTTGTTTAGCTTGGAGAAATACACAATTAAAGATTAATTCATTTATTATTTTGTGAGAGGAAAAAACTGATCACTGCACAATGTTTCTTTTTGAACACATTCTTGAGGACGTTTTGGAACTAAACTGATATTTTGTGTTAAACTCTGACCTCTTCATTGAGTTTGTTGATAGAAAACATCATGTCCCTGCAGGGCTACCGTAGCTGTTCACATGCTCTTCAACACATCTGAAAACCCCGTCTACATTAGAAACACATTCAGTGGGAAACAATGGTGGAGTGTTTTTAGAAACGACTGAGCGTTGGTCAGAAGTTTACAACATGACTTCACCGGCAGCCAGCTGTTAAACGCTCGCACGGACTTCTGAAAGTATCAAACATGACTGTTGTCAATTTCTTGCACCATTTTCGTGAGAAACTAATCCCCCTCAGGAAGTGACGCTTTTAAAGGCCGCTCGCCTTTACATGATTAAAATCTCGTGTCGCAATGTTTGTTGTTGTTTAACAGAACACAGACGTAGATAAAGCCTGACCTAATGGGAGCATAAATGGGGCCTTTAGGTGCTTCTTTTTGCCCAAACTATCACCTGAAGAAAATAAATCCGCTTCAAAAGTGTCTAATAATAAAACCACATTCACAAAATACTGATCTATCCTCTTGAACTTGGCCTAAATCTTGGAGAATAGTTACACTTTTTTAAATCCACATTTTCCTCACATCTTTCCAAATAAACTTTATCTTAACCCTGCTCAGACTCTGGTAACTATCGGCCATCTCTGTTTTGTCCTTGTCCTGAATTCTCCAGCATTAATTCAACACTTCTCCATCTTTATTCTATTTTGCTGTAACCGCGCCTCGTATTAGCATCAATCTTTTTCTGGCCAGCTATCAATCACCTCCGTCTCTCTCTTGTTAGTGTAACCCCCCTTCTCCTTAATTTCCCTCCTCCCTCCTTCAGTTTTGGTTTCCTTTTTTCATTTTCTGCATCGATAGCTACTTGATTCTACTCTTCCCGCGTCGTCCATCATTACGCCTCCATTTGAATATTTAAATGTCTCTTCTTCTTTCTTTTTATCTGCCTTGTGTGTGTGTGTTTTTCTTTTTTGCTGCGCTGTCATCACGGGAAGCGGCGGCCATTTTTCAACGTCGTCTCGGTTTTTGATGGAGATGCTATCGCGCCCATCCATCCCCTTCACTTTAGCTAATAGCCAAGCGTAAAAATCAACCAAAAAAAGAGAAAAAAAAAACAGACAGCCCAGCTAAATACGTCGGCTCATCTCGCACTCGGGAAATGATACGCTTTATTCGCTGATGGCAAATATTGATTTAAAAACAGCTACGAGGGGGAAACGAGGGAGGACGAGGGGATGTTTGTCTGTTTATTTGAAGGATGTCAAAGTCAAAAGGAAACATCGTAAGAGAAAGGAAGGAAAAAGGAAGGAAGACAGACATTAAAATGCATGAGATCTGAAGTTTGCGATAAGTGCTGACGGAGAGAGGGGTCTTAGAGGAAAAAAAAAAGGAAAAAAGGAGGGAGTTAGGGATGGATAGTTGTGATATATTCAAGCCTTGAGTCAATCTCCACGCAACGATGGAGAGAGATGCACAGAGCAGGCCTCGGGACGAACAGAAACACAAGAGCAGTGTTAGAAGAGAGATCTTACAGAGACAGGAGTTGATTTAGTGAAAGAAATGTTGGAAATGTCTTGTTTAGTGGAATAAATATGTTGTGTTTGAAAGAATAAATGTCTGTCCAGGGGACAGGATGACCGCAGGTGTCTCTGTCTGAAATTGGACGTCTGAGAGAAGACAGTATTGTCAGCAGTCTGTCTCTAAATTGACACTTAATTAAATGATTTTTATGTAAAAACTGTTCAAATTAAGTTTGGGCAACACTGCCTTAAAAAGTCCAGACCATATTATTATGATATACTCTAAGTCAACATATAATTTTGGTAGTTTTGTAATAAATTCTGTTAAATAAATTAATAATCTATATCACAAATGTAATTATTTTAGACGGTAACCTTGCTCTGAAAGTGAAGCGTGTGTCTTTAACGGCGGCTGTAACGCAGAAAGGCAGAGCGCTGTGAGGGGAATATTAACGCTGCGTACAGATATTTATGTTGCATATATTTAGTGCGATAAGGCTGAAAAATGGCAGCGCTCACCAAAAAAAAGAGGAAGAAAAACAGAAAAAGGGGGATAAACGCTTGACAAAACAGATGAGAAGCGGGAGAACGAGGAGAGAATCAACAAGCAATCATAAGTTTAATTTGGTCTCCATATTAATGAGCGGCAGCAGAAATGTCAGCAGAACGCACTCAGACATGAACAACAGTTAATGCGTTTTCAACATCAGCGCAGATCCATCTCCTCCTCAAACCAGCGCCAACGCTTCTGTCACAGCAGCAAGTTTAGAAAAGCTTCATCTTCCTCAGCGTCACTTTTTCTACATTTGATCAGTTTTTAGTAAAAAAACACAATGGGTTTAATAAGATACAGTCAAGGAAGAAATGCAAAGCTAATAAACAACCACTGAAGGTTTTGATGGTGGTTTTAATTTCTCTAAAACCTGTAAAAAAACAACTAAAACCTGTTCAGATCCAACTAAAACCTGTTCAAATCCAACTTAAACCTGTTCAGATCCAACTAAAATCTGTTCAGATCCAACTTAAATCTGTTCAAATCCAACTAAAATCTGTTCAAATCCAACTTAAACCTGTTCAAATCCAACTAAAACCTGTTCAAATCCAACTAAAACATGTTCAAATCCAATTAAAACCTGTTCAAATCCAATTAAAACCTGTTCAGATCCAACTTAAACCTGTTCAAATCCAACTAAAACATGTTAAAATCCAATTAAAACCTGTTCAAATCCATCTAAAACCTGTTCAGATCCAACTTAAACCTGTTCAAATCCAATTAAAACCTGTTCAAATCCAATTAAAACCTGTTCAGATCCAACTTAAACCTGTTCAAATCCATCTAAAACATGTTCAAATCCAACCTAAACCTGTTCAAATCCTACTAAAACCTGTTCAAATCCAATTAAAACCTGTTCCGATCCAACTTAAACCTGATCAAATCCAACTAAAACATGTTCAAATCCAATTAAAACCTGTTCAGATAATGTGAATAATCTAGCGCAGTATTTTGAACCTGCCGTAAACCCTGGCTCCTCTCACTGTCGTCTCTGTCCTGAACAAACCCTTGTGTTTGGCTCGAAGTAAAAAAAACAAAAAAAACACTGGAGACTTTTTTCAAATCAAGTCTCGAACAAAAGACCCGGCAACACGTTTTAATTGTCGTCATGGAAACGGGATGAATGAGGCGTTTGATTGGACGATAAAGACCGAGACTGTGAGGTCAGTTCTTTATTAAAACACAGAAGAGTGGAGTAAAAAAGTGAAAGAAGGAATGCAGAAACTACAGAACTGAAAAAAGAAAATGAACTGGATTGGTTTGTTTCTCAGCTTTTAGACTTTTAAAAGAGCTTTACCAGTTCTTCTGAGAGCACAGCAACCTGTCTCCATTTGTTCTTTGACTTAATGTGTAAAAATAAAGTGTTATGTTTGATGTGAATGGAAACTGTGACCTGCTCCACAAAAGAATAGTATTTTATTGTTAATGTTATACGAGTTAAAGCGGCTCATCCAAGTGTCCGTGGGCTAAACACTGACCCTTCCTATGGTTCATTTAAGACGCAGTGACTCCAGGGCCATTCGAACTGTTCCAGGCCCAAGCATGACTGAGGAGGGGTTGGGAAGATTTCCAAAAGATCTTCAATTTCATCATCGGAACATCGTCAACCTTCTCCTGTCATTGTTTAAAAGGACACATTGCATATATGACACAACGACAGTATAAACTGTGGGGAGAGCGAGATGTTGTGATGTTTTGGGATGTTTCGAGCGGGGGTCAAACCGCCCACCCGCCGGTCGAAGGATGGCCGCTCTACCCATCGAGCTACTGCCGTGTGAAATCTAAAATAATATTTTACTTTTCTTTCATTTTGAATTAGGGAAATAAAACTCCAGTAAAAATGTGTTTTTCGATGACACACTATGTACTACTAAAACATTTTATTTTGTTTAGACGTTTGGTTTATACAGCTCTAGGTTTTTTAGATGGGTTTTTGGTGCATTTAGGTTTTTTGTTTATTTATCTGTTGGCTTTGGTTGGTGAACAGCTGAGTGTACTTCTATCATATATGCCGGTCAACTTTAGATTTTATATTGTATTTTGGTAAAAGTTTAAACTTTTTGAATCCAGGTTATATCAGAGGAAAACACTGACGTAATCCACAGAAGCCAAACCCATCGTCTCGTATCGATCCTCGTCTTTGAACTCATTCAGAGGCCTTCGTCACAAAGAGAGCTCTGAGCAGTGACTGATCGTGTTTAACAGTTTCTTAAAGTGAACTCAGTGAAAATAATGTGGACTGTCACCTTCTGTGTGCAGTGTTCATTCATGACCTTCGCTCCGTCGTTAAAATGAAGATGTGTGTTGCTCTGTTGGACACAAACACTGCGGTTTGTTCAGAGTCTTTCACTGTGGAACTATCTGCAGCATTGCTTTTCAACAGACATGATAAAAGCATGTGCATGTTTAATAATGACTTTCATCTGGACAAGATCTGACCAACACATTTGTGACCCACCTTCTAAGCCCCGGAGTGGACCAGAGGATTCATACACCACTGTGTGAGTATGTTTGGTGGTTTACCACCACCAGCGTGTGACTGTGGAGTGAATGGACTCAAAGATTGTGAAGTGCATTGAGTGCCTGAAAAGTGCTATATAAATCTAATCCATTATTATTATATTCACTTTTACAAAAGAAAAGGCCCATGACGACAGTGAACACAGCATCAGGAAAAGTCTGTGAAAGTTCTCAGTCTGTTTCTGATCAAAAGTCTGTTTGCTTTTAAAAACTGTAGAGGGGAAACCAAACGTTACAGAACCATACAAATACTGAGTAATTATTGTTATTATAGTTATTATATTTGAGTTCTAAATTGAGAAGCTCTAACATATTGGACTTGAAAAGTTGTAAAGTTAGTTTTACTGCATTTAGTAAAATGATAATAATTTAATAATCTTCGACTAAACCAAGGACCCTGGAAGGACTCGTCTGGGTATTCCCCCAGATGAGCTGAAAGTGTCTGGGGAGGAAGGAGTGTAAAAGAAGAAGATGGATGAATGGACTTTAGACCAGTTACATATTTGCATTCGTTCAGATCTGCTTCTATAAATGGTGTGCATTTATGAAGCACTTTTTTGTACCAGTCACCACGACCACCTCCAAACTCAGCTCTACACATGCATACACCAGAGCTGTGGCGCTGGAGGCAAGGGGTAAGTGTCTTGCCCAAGGACACTAAGACAGTATGAACTGTGGAGAGAGCGGGAATTGAACTGCCACCCACTGGAATTAAGGGGATGTTAACACTGTGATGACTGTAGCTATGGCTGTTAGAAGCACAAAGAGGAAAAACAACACATACAGCGAGAGAAGAGCAGTCATCTGTCCTCGAGCGTGAGGCTAATGGAGCCGACACTGAGACTGTATGTTGAAATCTGTTCTGATTATCAGTAATTATTGTATTGTTGCCTAAATATTTCCTATAAAAAATATAAATTATGTCAGGTCTGAAATAAACTGTATGAGAACAACAGAAACTAGAATCACTTTGCTTATAATAACTGTAATGGTATAACTAATACAAAAGAGCAGGTATAAGGCCAGACATTGTCTCCTGGTCTCATCTGAAGAACGCACCTGTGAATACACCTGTTATAATAAAGCAGCAGCTTAACTGGGTCTGTATCACCAGATAATTTTGTTGAGTTGTCGTTTCCTGTTTCGAATCTCCGCGTCCTGTTTCCCTCGACCTTGGCCCGACATTGGCTCCTTTCTCCAGTCGTCAGATACTTTTGACGTCGTTCGTTGGTGTTTGGAGTGAAGCTGAGCGCGTCTCTGGAGAAACGAGGGAGTGTGGAGCGAACAGAGGAAGAGGAGAAGGAGGAGGAGTGGAAGTGCTGCTGAGTCGTGTCTCTTTGTTCTAAAGCAGATATATCCCCGACTTTATCAAGACTGACAGAACAAACAGGCTCCCACGGGACCCGCTCCGCAGAGAGCCGAAGACAACGCCGACATGAGCGCTCAGTTAGGTTTCGTATAAACGTAAAGGGAATATGAAGTGATACGGTGATTGAAAAATGTGACTTTGATGCATTTCGAGAGGTGTCTAAACTCGTCAGAGGCTGGAGGTTTAGATTGTACTGTATGTGCTGCTGCAGTAAACAGTAGAAGAAGAGAATTTCTGCTTGTTTTTGGAGCTTTCTTAACTCCAGAGAGCTGCAGCGGTTTTCTACATTTTATTACTTCACTCTTTTATGGCACCTCAGTATGTCTTTAAGAATACACTAGCAATAATACCAATAATATAACATTACAGAAATTCTGCAAAGCAAGACAAGTATTTCTCATATAGTGTAATTTTAGATTAACGGTGACAAACTGTGAAGGCTAACAGCCAATGGGAGCGTCTCTTATTCAAAACTGACCCGTGTGTCTGTGAGACTGTGACTGGACAAAGCTCACAGACACAAACTGAGAGTTAAACACTGACAGTACTCTACAGAGTCATCTCATAACGGGACAGAGAAAAGCCTTGTCCCTTTCAGTCCCTTTACACTTTTCTTCTCTTCAAGTAAACGCCTCGTACAGGGGTTGTTTTGTAATTTTCGAGTATCTTTTGGACGATGAGTTTGTTCATGGTCTGTTGATGGGAGGGATGTTATGTGACTGACAGGTGTTTGAAAGAATTAGAAGAAGACTGAGGTCACATGTTTGTCAAAAGTACTGCCTCCTCATCCATTAAACTGGTTCCCTACAAACAGGAAGTGCACTATTTACATCAAAGAAAAAACAAAAAAAAAGTTTATATATTTGAATATTAATTTAAAACTGACCAAAACCAGACACATTATATAGATAACAGGATTTTTAACTGTTTATTGGCATTATTAATTCAATCATGGTTGTTTAAGTAGCACATGCCGCTGACTTTGAACAAATGTTTGCTGTTTTATACACCTTTTTTAATTTATGTAAATTCAATGTATTTACAGTATTATGTACAGTATTTACAGTTACTATTTGTTGTAATTACTGTAAATAATTCTGACCTATTTAACTTAAAGAAAATGATCTTCGTCCACACAAATAAAGCTTAATTTGTACTTTCAGAATTATCCGTCAATAATTACCTTCTGTGTTCTTCAGTTTGAGTCACCGCTGTCTGTGTCTCACCTGGTTCTCTCTAAACTAATGAAAGCAGGATTAGGATTAAAGCAAGAACGAGAGAAGAAGACGGAGGAAGAGGAGGGAGGAAGAGGAGGGAGCGGTGTTTAATTAGAGCCAGATGAGTTTGCCACGCCTCACAGACCTGGAATTACACCGAGCCCCGAGCCGAGGCTAATTTCACATGTAATTGTTGCAGCAATCCCCCGCTCGCCGCAAGACGCTATGATGGGCTCAGTCCCCCGCCTCACCCCCCTCCTCCCTCTGGGGATGGGAGGGGTGAGGTGAGGGAAGGAAAAGGAGGAAAGGAAATGATAATTTGTTGTAAAGAAGATGAAGTGAGAAAGAATGAAGGAATAAAGGGTCGTAGACGGAAAGAAGTATTGAATGCAGTCTTCAGGGCAAACATTTATTTAGATTTGATCACTTTTGTGATATTTGTCATTTATGTAGATTGATGTTTATTCTGTTCTATCGCTTTTCTCTGAATTATTTGTTTTATTGGACTTTCCTGAGACTAACACCAGGATGAAGCTCTCGTGTAGATTCTGCCTTGAGTTGAGTTTAGGTTTTTATCGGTCACAACATTTATTTAATGAAAGCATATTGGAACATGGAACATGAGTGGCGTGTAATGAAGCCCTGTTTAAGTCTTAAGACTCCTTCAAAACCAGTCACTCAGAAAACATGAGGTTTGACGTATTGTATTGGTTTATGGTATTATGTTTTTTTGTTTGTTTTTTGGTTAGTGCTATTTCTAGTAAATTTTAAACATGATTTAGACCAATATTTACCAAACTTTTATTCATAGGTCTCATACTTTCAAAAGGAAAAAACATTGTGACACAACTTCTCAGTGAGATTTAGCATTGTCTGGTAATTTTATATTTTATTTGAGCCAATTTTAATTTGATTATATTTGAGCATATTTTATTTGAAACTATTTTCTTTAATTTTTTAGACTATTTTCTTTCTTTCAATGTCCGTCTAATGATTCTCAGCACCTTTTAACTTTCCTTTTCTAGATCCTGACCCAGCATTTTTTTCAAGAAAATGACTTTTGCCAACAACCTTTTACTTTATATTTTGAACTGACAGAAATGTGACATTACCCCCTAAAAAAATCTTAGCTCATATACTTTTGTATCCCGAGCAGACTCTGGGAAACATTGAGTTAGAAAATCATACAGAAAGAGGTGGAAAATAAGGTTAATCTGTGAGACGAGTAGGTTTGAGTGAAAGTGATGTCCATAGTCTGTAGCATTTAAATGTTTTGTAAGATTGTTTTTGATCAAATATGGAAAGAATAAAATAGCTTCTTCTTCTTCAGACAAAGACAGACAAAGACATGGAATAAAAGACGGGTTCCAGTAAAAAGTGCCGAGACAGACAGAGACAGAGCTCAGAGGATAGACTTAAGCCGTGTCAGAGGCTGAGAGAGAGAGGTGTGTGCTGCCTCAGGCTTTAACCTGAGACGAGCTGAGGACATACTCCATGTTTTATCTCTCTATGAATCAAACCAACAACAATTAGGTCTTCTGTCAATATTTAGATGCAATGATAAAGAACACAAACACAAAAAAGTTCTTTCCCTTAAATGTAGTTTTTTCTCACAAGATAAGATCTTATTTCTTTTTGATATGTAATCATAAATCTACGTTAAAAACGTGTGACTAAAACGGAATGTCTCTAAATGGGAAGCCAGTCTTGGAAAAAGTGATTATGTCATTCTAGAACAATATGGATCCCAGCCTAAATAACACAAACAAATATAAACTGAGCCAAAATGAGATTATTTCCTGTGATTTATTACAATCTCTACAGTCAGATCCATAAATATTGTGACATTTACACAATTCTAATCTTTTTGGCTCTAAAAGAAGTGGAATGTTATGCAATGGCCAAGTCAATCACCTGACCTGAATCTGATTGAGCATTTCACTTACTGAAGACAAGACTGAAGGGAAAATGCCCAAAAAGCAGGGACTGAAGACAGTTGCAGTAGAGGCCTGGCAGAACAGCACCAGGGATGAAACCCAGCGTCTGCTGATGTCTATGTGTTCCAGACTTCAGGATTAAAAAGTTGTTAATCTGTCCCATTACTTTTGGACCCTTAAAAAGTGGGAGGCACAAGTACAATCTGTTGTAATTCCTACAGCGTTCACCTGCTTTAGATGTAAATACTCTTAAATTAAAGCTAAAAGTCTGCAGTTAAAGCACATCTTGTTCGTTTCATTTCATATCCATTGTGGTGGTGTTTAGAGCCTAAAAGATTGTCCCAATATTTATGGACCTGACTGTATGTCCCAGATCATAGAAGAAGAAAAAGACAGAACAAAACCGAGAGCCATCCAAAGGTAAAGTGCAGTCAATGTTTAAAATAGTCTTTTGTCTTAGCCTGAACTTTGAAGTTATTGCATATTTTCCTCCAAGATTTCATCAAAATGGGACAAAACTGAGCCATGAAATCTGTCATCAAATAAAAGATGATAAGAAAGCTGTTTAGTCAGAAAAATGATGCACATACTGCACTTTGTGGGGAAGAATAGAATAAACATAAGGAATAATCAGTAATGATCCAACTGTGTTTGTTTGATCCCATCTCATTACATTGATACGTTTGACCAGAACGTGTTTGAAAAGAATAAGGTCATTACCCGGTGACCTATAGCAAAGGGTACAAACAATTTTGTCCACGTGTGTATTTACTACAAATTCTGCAAATGTATAATTTTTCAGGAAGATACCTGCTAAAATTGTTTATTAGTTTATTCCAAGGTTAACTTTTAGTTCCGTGAATTTAGTTTGGGTTTAACTCAGTTGAGTTCTGGTTCAGCGCTGGCTTTGGTTATCTTAGTTTGGTCCATGTTTGGACAAAATATTTGTCATTTTATCCTAACTTTTTATTAGATTTTTGGTTAAATGCTGTTCTTTCTTTTCTATTTTGGTTTATTCCTGGTTTTTGCTGCAATAGTTTGTTACAAAAACAAACCTCTAAAATCCAGTTTTTGAGCTGAAAACTTTCCCGGTCGTTCAGTGCCATTAGTTTTATTAGTAAACCAGTGACACAAAGGTTGGTTCTTATTTTAGCCTGCTGCCCTCTCCCTCAGACTCACACAAACACATCTATCTCTGTCCGAACCCCTCGCTCCTTCCTCTTTTCCTCTGAAGCCGATAAGTGGCTCCATCACAAAGAACAGTGGAACCACACTGAGCCAAAGAAACACTGTCACTCAGCTTCTCTTTCCGGAAAAACACACTCCAGTGCAGTAAAACACACACATCTCCACAAAGTTTTTTGTCGTGGGGGGCCAGCCGTTGCCATAGTTACCGGGTTGAGTCCCCGCAGTATTTTGGGGAAAGCACAGTGAGGGCTTTTAATAATGGTTCCAGAGAAAACAACACTGGGTTAGTTTAGGTTTGGTTTCAGCCATATCTACATTTACAATTTAAAAATATAAAACTTTATCTAATAAGGCTTTTAATACTTTTATTAAAAGATTAATGCTCATTTACATCAACATGGTTTAATTAAAACATAACATAATAATCCAAAATCATTTAAACTACAGCAGGAAGTCACAATCTGTTTAGCCTCTTTTAAAAAGCTAGAATAATAAGAGAAGGATGCAACAGTTTTTTTTTGGACCTTTGTTGGATTTATGTCCTGAAAACCTCACTGAAGACCTAGACCTCAGGTCTGCCCCTAGTGGCTAAACAAAGTAGTGCCTGGCTCTTTGTGTGACTCCAGAAAAAGGCACAAGCCGATGATGTTGATGTGTTTTTAAGTCTTGAACCCCAACAAAATAAAGGGTTTTTAATTTAAAATTTTCAAATGTATAAAATATATTTTATACATTTGTTTGTATTTACCTTAATTTAATGCACAGTTAGACAGGAAACAGGGAGAGAGAGAGAGGCAGGACCCAAGTGGGAATCGAACCCGGGTCTCCCAAGTATACAGTTTTTGTTGTATATGTTTTTATATTTTATGTAACACTACTTTAAGTGTGTCTGTCGCTGAACACTTTGTTGACACTGACACTGAGGTGCATCTGTTGAATCAAAACAGTGTTTGGTGACTGTTGTAAAATAATTCTGAAAATAATAAAGAGCCTTTTGTAGCTTCAGTCTGTTTATTCATTTCTGTTCAAACTGTAAACACCAGGCTCTGGCATACTGTATGACATCCTCACATACGTATATATATATATATATATACTCAGAGGCTTGTCTTTGCTGTGTTTAAATATATATATATATATAAACACAGCAAAGACAAGCCTCTGAGTTACACAATTATCAACTTTCAGGTGTAAAAATAGCATTAGATTTTGTGACAAAGGGCATCATAGAAAAGGGAAAGGGTTTAGTCTGGTCATTTAAGAGCAGCCTATCTCCAAGTGTCATAACCAGGATTAAACGTCAAATCCAAGACTAAAACAGAAATAAACTTGGTCAAAACCAAACTTATATACTGTAGGTAAAGGCCAGTCTTCTGCTGCAGAGCCGGCCCCAGACTGTTCTGTGGGAGTCTCTGCTGAGAGAGCGACCTTGTGCGAGAGGAGACACTGTCGACACCGCATCAATATTTCAGCAGCGCCGTTGACACATCAAAAAAACGCCAAAAAAGAAGCCGCAGAATAAGAAGAATCCAGCCTCGTTTAAAATTCATGCGTGCATAATCCGCCTCATGAATATTCAAACATGAATGAATATTTAAGTAAGGCTCCTATGGAGGAATTAGGTTGGTCTTTACACTTATCAATAATTCGCAGCCAGGTGAGTCTCATCGGCCGCTAAATAAATCATAACTGCATTCACCGAGAGGACACGGGAGTTTGGAAAGACACTGGAGAAAAGAGAGCAAACAATACAAAGTTAGGAGAGGGACAATGGAGGGAAAACAGGACTAAATTAGGGTTAAAGTCAGGCTAAAACCAGGACAAGACCAGCTCTGAAGGAGAAAGAAAGCAGGTCTAAAGCAGGGTTAAAGGCAAAGCTAAAACCAGGACTAAACCGAGAATTTAACCTAGACTTTGGCCAAGGACAAGACTAAAGACAAGACCAAACACGAACAGGACTTAAAGGCTCAACTGGGACTAAATACCGGATCAAACCAGGACTAAGCCAGAACTGAATCAAGGATGAACTACAACAAAAGCCAGGATTAAACTTGGAATAAATCCAGAGCAAAAACAAGACTAAATAAGAAGAAGACTAAACCCAGGACTAAATAGAATCAATGAAAATATTACAACAAAGCATTTTCTCAAAGCCAGAAGAAGGAAACCTGAATAAAAATCATATATATTACTCTAAATATGTGCAGCAGATATAGAACTATGACTTTATTTTCTCTAAACATAAATCTCAAGTTATATTAAGAAAGTTATGTTGTCCCGACATTTTCCCATTAATTAAATCTGTCCATAATCTTACCTGTGTCTCTGTGCGATCAGTGTGAACAGAGTGAGTCAGAGGCTGAGGCACTGATGTTGTCTGATTTAACCGCTGTATTAAAGGCAGTGGTGGTGTTTGTGGTTGGGAGCGAGGCCGAGCTGTAATCCCATTCTCCTCGCTCAGGGCCGCACGGTGTGTGTGAGGCTGCTTTTAATACTGTTCTGGGGACTCTTTATAAGACTCAGTGTAAATGAGGTTATACTTGGCTTAAGGTGAGTGTAATTCTGCAGATTTTAAAAGTGAAGGAGACATACAGCAAATGTGTGTGTCAAGAAAAAAATATATACAGATTTTAGTTTGATTTGTTTACTTTATCAAAGTTAATGTGGTTATTTTTCCATTGGTCTTTTTATTTTCCATTTTTTGTCTGGAGTCTGGACTTGGACAAAACGGTGAAGCCTCCAGAGTACGCTGTCATCCGTCGACTATCAATCAGCGCAGCGCATGGGTAGACCTCAAGTCTCTGGATGTGGTGGGTCTTTGCTGAGCCTCTGCAACATCCCGTGGAGTTTGTGGACAGTGGCTCTGGACTGGCAGACCGGCTGTGTTCCAACTACACACCTCAGCCTCCACAGGAAAGTCTAGGCCGAGGACTGGAGCGGAAAAACCTCGGATCCTAGAGGAACAATGCGGTTTTTGTAGTGTTCATGGACTGGACTCTCGGGGCTGGAGGGTGGTTTGTCCAAAGAGTCAACATGTGCAAGTCCTAGTAAGTAAGTATTATTTATATAGCACCTTTCACAGATATAGATCACAAAGTGCTTTACAACGTGCTTACCACTCACCCATTCACACACATTCATACCTGGGGCAGACAGAGATGGCGGCTGCCACACAAACGGCGCTCAACCTCCTCCGACCACCACCAAACACACCTCTACAGTCACACACATTCATACACCAGTGCTACAGACACCTACTACCTTCCGGTTGAAGGACGGCCGCTCTACCACTGAGCTACTGCCGCCCGGATTAGGTGAAAGGACTTGTAATTACCCCCTCACACCTCAGCTCCTCACTCCTCCTTTCTCTTATCCCTCCAAATCCTGAATCCAACCCGAGTTTGACCCCTTTGTACGCCATACGTAAAAAAACAATAAAAAATTTGATTTGTCTACTACTGATAACTGCAACATCAGGAAAGAAATACAGACCTGTCTCTGTTTAGATTGTTTTTAGTCGAGCCTTGAAGACAACACAGATTTTAACAAATACGTACAAGGCCATGATGCTTGTTCAGGAGCGAGGGATTTCACAATGATGAGGTTGATGTTTGGTCTGTTGTGTTACCAAGGCAAAGAGCTCACTTTACCGGTACATTTCTGGTCTCAGCTTTTATGAGCAGGACTGAAAGGACAAAATCTCAGATACAGGCTTGGGAACACCTTGGTATTTTCCTGAAAAAGCTCAGGGAAATCTGGGCATGTCTGCTGCGACCTGGCCCTCGGAACAGAGGAAGAAGATGGAACGATAATCTAACAGTACTCATTGAAACGAGATTATTATAACCTTAATTCACAATATGTGCTCAGTCCAAATGTTTATCAGTACGTTGCCAAAAAAAACCATCTCAATGTATCTCCTACAAACTCACTCAAATACCCTAAAGACATCCAACAACATGGTTATGGTTCTATTCAGTATTTGAGTTATGCCTCCATAGTGCTGAGGTCCGGCGGGTCTTACCTTGAAGAGGTGGTGTCTCTGCTCCTCTGACATCATCAGCTGGTGACTGTCCGTTACCATGGCGTCCATGTCCATCAGCCAATCCCAGAGCTCCTGGCACTCGGCCTCCAGCTCCTGCAAACTGCACCGAACACAAGTCCACACGAGGTTAGAGTCGTCTTCTTCTACTGCAGTCTTCTCACGTTTTGTCAAAATAATGACAAATAAACTATTATATCATGTATCTGTTTGTTTTTTGAAATGTTGTTCTAAACTGGGACATTCTTATTCAGCCATTCCACAGATTTACTCCTTCATTTCAATTTGTATAATACTGTTTTGGATTTATTTATATCACTAACTACAGTTCAATATTGGTTCTTTCTGAAGTTAGTTGGACATGTTGGAGGCGATTGTTTGTTGGTGTCCAGTGACCATGCCCTGGACAATAAAAGCATTATAACTGTGTGTCTTGGGTCTTTAGTTTTTCATGTTTTTTCAGGATTACCATTACACTTTGGGTAATATTAGGCCAGGATTCAAGTGGTTTCTTGTGGTCTGCTTTTGTAAAACTGAGTATTACAGAAGTCTCTTACATTACACAGATTGTTTTTTATTTTAATGGAATATGCGTTGTTCTTGTGATAAACAGCCTCATTCTAAAAATAAAAAAATGCTGAATACTGTACTTTTTGTGAAAACAAAGCTAGCATTGATTACCAATAGCTGTTGTTGGTAATGTTTCTGGTTGTAGTGGGGTCTTCTTACTTTGTGAATGAAACCCACTCCAGTCTCTGTCTCCACTGCATTAAACCGGAGCAGGACAGAGACAGGACAGAGACAGGACAGAGACAGGACAGAGACAGGACAGAGACAGGACAGAGACAGGACAGAGACAGGACAGAGACAGGACAGATACAGGACAGAGACAGGACAGAGACAGGACAGAGGAAACCTGGAGGAAACTGCTGCAGCCTCTGGATTTAAAGTTTAGAAAGATGAGGATAAAGCAGAAACACTCATCTTCTTCTTCTGTTTTCTACAACAACCTCTTGTCACTACACTCCAGAATTTCCTTACATTTCTATTAATTATTGACAACATATTCAAATCTAATTAATATCTCATTTAGAAACAGACTTTTGTGTCTCTGTTTCTGCAGCAAAGGTCTCTCTCTGGACACTGTACCCCACACCCCACATCAGGTAAGTATTCTGTTATTTATCCATAAGTGAGCCTTGTGACCAAACAGCTCAGAAGGTTCGGGGCTGGTCTTCTTCGTCTTAAACACACTGAGCCTTGGGTAAAAGTGAGTTATTCTCCGTCGGGGCCTGGCGTCTTGGTCCTCGACATGAGCGCTGAAACGGTTTGTCAGCTCTGTCAGCCCCGCGGCGTCTCCACGACACACACCAATTTACCCACAATGCAGCGGGCTTTACATTAAAGACTAAACAAACAGAGCGACTGAGTGACAGGGCTTCAGACTAAACTATGAATGAAATTACAGCCTCGGGAGAAAAGACAAGAGTTTAATCCATGGGGCTTCGTTCGGCACCGTAGTCATACATAAATACATGTTTAGGACTAAAGTTACATTCGGGAGATAAACACTGGACTTTTTATAACTTCTCCGCTTTGTTTAGAGTTATTAAAATGTATGTATTCTGTTATAGATTCAATAAAGGAATGTTTCACAAAAGAACAGAGAGGCATTTAATCTGAGGCTCAGACAAAGTATTCCATTTAAACAAACAAAAAGCATGTATCTGTTTATTTCTCATAATCGTTTTATAGATTTTAGTTCAGCCAAACTCTTTCCAAACTAAAAGCAGGAAGTGACGCACAATAAAACACATGAAGAAGAGCAGATGAGGGAAGAGAGATTACGTTGTTTTTTGTTTTGTATGGCTCTATTTTTCTCTCTGCTCTACGACAGAAGCCTTCCTAAAGAGCAATACACTAATTTAAAACATGTCTGTATTAACTCTATATTAATATAACATGTCTCTAGCCTCATTATTGTATTTCTCCAGAGTATTCAGTGAACACAGCGTCAGGGAAAGTCCAATGGGCCGCTTTTATAAACTGTAGAGAAACTGGAAGTTACTTTGGGAGTTCTTTGTGCGGAGCTTGGTACAGACTTTCAGAAGAAAAGGTCCTCAAAGACTGCACTTTGCTCTGTTAGGTCTCAAACGACAGGTCAATTATACACTACTAAAAACAGTTGCATTTTCATTTATTCAACATTTTACACAATGCATTTTGAACTGGCCTTTATTTATGGGACAATTGCATTTTGCAGCAGCACACACAAAAATGTTATTAAAAACTATTCTAATACAAGATATGATCTAAAATACAGATCTAAACTAGACAGTATAAATATAAAAACAGCTAATAATCTGAACCAACAATACTTCATCCACTGCTTTGAACCTTTCATTTATTTGAGTCAACTTTCGGAGAAAAGAAAAAAAAGGCCTGATTAATTGAACACGTGTTGGAACGACTCGATGGTTGTGAGACATTATAAGAAACACCGCCTTCGCGCTGATCTTCCTTTCAGTAATTCTCACTAAAACAAACAGAGAAAGACGTGGAGCTCTTCTCCCTCGAGGCTCGGCGGCTCATTATGCATTAGCCTTTTTATTTTTTATTTCCAGATTCAGATTGTTCCCCCTCCTCCTCTCTCGCTCCGACGCCAACTAAACGCTTTGTAAAACAGATCTCGGGAGGAAGAGTCGGAGGAAGAGGCGACAGAGGCGTTCGGTGTTTGAAGTGTCGCGAGGGGCTTTGAGCTGACGGAGCAACGGGGAGTTTTTATTTTCACAGACAGAAATTACTCGATACATTATTTATCTACAACTCGACGCAGACACAGTGGCATAATAAGACGTAGTAAAAAAAACATCTCAAGAGTCAAATTATATACATCTGGAAATGAAATGCTGTTCTGTCTGTGTTAATAATGATTTCAGAGGCAGCTGGTATTTGTCTGAATGGAGCCGTATTAAAACAGTAGCCTCATGCTGTTAGCTCAGGAGGTTAGGTCTGTTGTCAGCAGTGGATTTTCTTAGATTGACTTTTTTGAAGAAAATGCTTGGCTAAAGACAAATGGGGAAAATAGCTGACAGAAAGTTTTTTTTTTTTTTTAATCTGATGGAGTTTGAGAGAGCTTGTGACGTTAGATGAGATAGTGTCAAATAATCTTAATTTAAATATATAATAAATCACTTTTTGGAAGTAGATTAAGTTGAGGCAAAAACATATGACCAGGTTTTAACGTTGGTTCAGAAAGTACTTGTTAATATCTGGATTTAGTTCTAGGTCTTGATCTATTTAGTGCTTTTCCCAAACTTAAGTTTTTGTATTAGTTTGTGTTGAACAAAAAATTTTTGCTGAGTTGACTAGCCTTTGTCCTGGGTTAAATCCTAGGTTTAGTTCCAGTTTTAATCCTGGGATCAGTCCATACAGCCCTGCCCGGGTAAAGTCCTGGTTTAGACCGGGTTTAGACCTGGTTTAGACCTGGTTTAGACCTTGTTTTTGACCTGGCTTTGTCTGGAGTTTAGTCTTTGGTTTAGTCATAGTTTTATTCCTGGGATCAGTCCATACAGCCCTGCCCGGATAAAGTCCTGGTTTAGACCTGGTTTAGACCTGGTTTCGACCTGGTTTCGACCTGGTTTAGACCTGGTTTCGACCTGGCTTTGTCTGGAGTTTAGTCTTTGGTTTAGTCATAGTTTTATTCCTGGTAAAGTCTGGTTTACTCCTCGTTTTGTACTTGTTTATTTCTTGCTTTCTCTTAGTTTAGTCTCGGGTTTAGCGCTGGTTTAGTCCTGGTTTAGTCCTGGTTTAGTCCTGAGATTGTACAAACATACAGCTAATCAGAGAGAAACAGAGCATCACATTTAAGCCCTGAGATTAGTTCTGATACAGCTCTTAGATCCTGCTTTTCTGGTTTTGGGTCCAGTACGAGGTTTGAATTTTGTTCTGTATTCTTCCAGTTTTAGTCCTTGCTGAGTCCTTGGTTGGACAGTACAATAACAAGGCCTGGTTATGACCTTGGTTTGGAGAGTCTTTTTAAATCTGGACCTTCTTCTAAACCTACATGTCTCATGAGAAGACTGTACAATCAGCACCGACCATGCTGAGGTCTGTAAAAAGGACTCTGAAGGTAAGAATGAATGAAGAAAAAAAAACGTTAAACCTGTAGGAAGTCAGACGTATTGTAATAAAAGTGTGCGGTGCTGAAAAGGTTGAGACGCTGACGAGTGATGCACTTAAAGGTTGAATGAGTCGTATTGGCAGCCGTCACCTTTGAGTTCGACTCTGAGCGGGATTTATGAGGCCATTCACCTGCACTCGTCTCGTCTAATGGTTTCACCGCCTCACGCTTTAAAACCAACGAGGAGACACCGGGCAGCAGCTGAACAGCGCCCCCTAGGTAAGGTAACAGGAAACACAAGGGTTGTTCTTTGAGCAGGTTTTAGAAACGGAGTACTGAGAGTAAAACCAGACAGAGAATACTGAAAATAATGTCATTAAAAGTTGAAATAACTCCTAATAAAAATTATTTGACCTCATTTCTCAGCAGGAAATTAAACAGGGAGTTTTTTATTCTTGTGAGAGAGAACAGGAAGCCACTGAAAAAAGGGACAATTGACAACACATCGTCTGAGACAGGAACAAGAAAATAAAATTGTGGAGTGCACACCTTCAATAAACGATAAGTGCCTAGATTTCTGATGGTTAATTCAGCAGCAGCACAAACAGAAAAGGCCAAACTCTTTCTCAGAGGAAGAACGCACTTTCTCTTCTTCTATTATTATTGGTTCGAACATTAATAAATTCATCGAGTGGTGACGACTTTAACTCCTGCAAGTACATACAATCTCTGTCACTACATCTGGACCTGTTGTAGTGAAAGATTGTGAGGTCATGTTATAATAATTAAAGATTTCCTATAGTTAATAATTACTGGTTAATAATAATAAATAATAATAACAAATGGCAAGTCTTGTGTCAGTAGATGTCAGTTTGGGTCACATACAGTGAGTTTCGAGGTCTATTGATGGATTTTGCAGCAGAAGTCAGCACTCCATTAGTAAACACCAATTGTAACTCAACACTTTACTTCAGTTTTCTCACTCTGTTCACAGTGTCAGTCTCTAAAATCAATGCAAAAACTGGGCTGCTTAACTCTCATTTCATCCTGGTTTAATCCAGCCTTAGTCCTGTTTTAGTTCAGGGTTTAATCCCACTTTAGGACTGGTTTATAAGTTTTAAATCAGTTCATATAAACCAGACCAGAGATCATTGTATTTCACACATTTCCACAGATATCTGCTTTAATTTGTGCCTTTATTTTCTCCATAATACTCCGAATACCTTCCTCTAAACTCAAATCCGAATCCGTGTGTCGACTTGTAAGGTTCTTGTGCGGTACAGACTAACAGGCGGCGGCGGAGCTTCATTTGCGTTTCTCTGAGTGTGAGAGCGAGCGATAACTGCAGACGAAAGTCCTTAAAGCTCAGGATGAAACGTCGACACAGAGCGTGACCAAAGCTCACATTAGCTCCGTTCACTGTGCCGCTCTGGGCCCGGACGATTATTTTGCTCACACGACGCTCGCTCTGCTGCTCGGCCACACTTCGGGCTTGGTTTGGTGAGTGTTATTTTGTTGTTGAGATGAAGAAAAGACTCTAGTAGAAGCAGCGTCATGTGAAGGACAATGGTCAAAGCTGCTGTAACATGGCATTTGACTGGTTTGAGCTTTGTGCCGTGTCTGAAACCACTAGAGGGCTTTACCAGCTGGACCAGTGGCATACAAGCTTTACCTGCTACAAAAAGCTCTTTTTGTCCAGAAGTATACTGTTGGTACGTGTCATGGAAGAATAAAATTATACTGTTTTAGTATTCTTTTTCTGTGTGTGTAAAGTCGGCTTATAATTTCTTCAGGATTTCAGCAAAGTAGAGATGTCCTACACAATCAAGTCAAACTGTCCAAGAGAATCATATCCAAAACTGACTTTAGGTTCTTATTCATTCAGGAATATTTTGAATAAATTGTTGCCAAAAGCTTAAACATATCCTTTCCTAAATCCTCTGTTGTGTCCTGAAACCTGCCAGACTCCATCCTTGGTCACTTTGATGCTTTTATTAGCTCCAAGGACTGCACAGTTTGGGTTTAACACATGTTGTCTTTGCTGTCCATCGCCAGAGCTATTGCTCATTAAGATTACTTATATTTCTCTAAAAATGATTGTACCAAATAAAAATATTTATGTAGGCCATGATGCTTGTGTAATTAAACTTTGCTCCCATGTTTCTAGCAAACTACTGTCCACATCGGTCTGTCTTCTGTTCAAACTGTCTGTATAAGGAAAGGTTAACGTACCCCACAGTGACTGTATGACAGAGCAGCACGTAGTTCACTTTTTCCTTTTGTAGACAAACTGTCACTGTATTTACCTGTTGGTTCTGACGGTCTGTGCACAGCTCCTCCTGTTGGTGGAGGTGTTGTACTGCAGGCTGCTCAGTCTCACTGCCATCTGCTCCAGAGCTGCTCTCTGGGCCCCGAACTGACTCGAGATCAGCTCCACCTGAAGAAACCACACACAGGAACAACCAGACGTGAGACAAAGCCCGGAGTTACAGCAGACACAGGAGCGCTGCAGTTTGTGAGATGGGCGTCTGCTGCAGCTGAGAGAAGGCTACTTTACTTCAGTCATTCTCCCACTTTCCAAAACAGACACTGAAAATAAATCATATCTGGCACTTTTTCTTGGAATTTGTTTTTCAAAAGCCAAACAAAATCATGAACCACTTCCTGTACTAGTTTAACATGTTTAGACATTTTTTAGCTTCTTTTTTATTCCCATTTTTGCTTCAAACATCTTGGTTTTGTCTTCTCTTGATGTCATTCTTCATTTTCTGTTTTGTTGCTTTGTTGCTTTCACTGAAGGCCTACAAACTACCACAAAACTTTTGAGAATGTTTTGGTGACTCACGTTTGGATCTTGACCAGTGTTTTCAGAGAGATAAGAGAATAAAACTGCACAATCACTGGTTCTACTTCTACAGTCAGTGATCACCGGCCAAAACTTCGATTAATTCACTTTTATTTAAGAGAACTGGGTTTGTTTTGATCGTTTCAGGTTAAATAAAGCTTCAGACTCTTTCAGCGTGAGGTAATGCTTTTGTCTGAGCTGCAGAGTAAATCCAGTGTAAGAATCAGACCTTGATGGTTACAACGGAGGACTCATGTTTTACTGTCGTCTCTTAAACCCAGCTCTTGTTTCTTCATAAACTCATCCGACCTGAGCGGAGTCCTACAGCGTCTCTTGTAAAAGTGCGTCCTATTGTGTAGAGTCGAGTGGGATCATCTCCGGAGCCTGATTAGCTCTTTATTGCGGCAGAACGCGGCCAGTCGTGTTGTGTTTTGACGGACGTGGCCTTTTGGAGCCGGCGCGAGCGTGAGACGAGGCACTAGAGCCGCTCTCAGGGCTCTCAGCTCCGATAACGCCTCTGACATGGACGTGCATACGATGGAGAGGAGACGGGAATGATTCACAAATCCACACTCAGACTCTCAGCGAGGAGCGCCTGCCTCTGTAGATATTATTTACATACACAGACAAACTCATTTTTAAATGTCAAACAGAGAAAACGGCTAATTATGTGGCTTTTAACTGTGTTTAATCGCTCCAGTGACATCTGCGCTAAACTCCTGCACAAGACAAGATACTTTAACTAAACTCTTTAAGGAGCTTTTAACATTTGTGGGACCACAGTCCCTTCGATGTCACTAGTGTTGATTGTGTTTTATTCTCAAAGTAAGAAGTCTAAGAAAGAAACAACTGATTACACAAAACATTGATTGAAAAAAATAGTTTCTAATTTATAATACAATGTGTGAAATTGTTTTTTTCCAATATCATTTTTTTCTTTCTGATCCGATACCTGAGCTCAAAGCAGCTGCCGATACCAAGTACCAGTCCGATACCTGGTTGTGTATATACATCTGTATACTGTTACTAGCCCTGTATGCTAGGAACTGAACTGAAATGGTTGAAACATTAAACAAAGCTAGTGGACTTAACTCGGTTCTGTATAACAATATTTTGTAAGGTATTGGGTAAATGGGTTAAAGTACTCACCGATACCTCTCACTGATCAAATGTACGCAGTGCATTCAAACACGTGAACACAGTTATTGAGACACACACCTAACACATTTATTGTATCATATCTACTGATTTTATTTGTCAGTTGCATTATGTGTTGGCAGCTAAAGGGCCTGTTGCAATCAGTCACCCTCCTGGGGTCACACCATGTGGGAGTGAGAGGGAGAGGTTTGGGAGACTATGGGGTCGTTTAAACTATTGTTGTACATAGAGTTTCTAAATGATGTAACTATTATAAAGCACTGCAAAAGAATCTCGCTGGGGTTGTGGTAGTGGTCTAGGAACTTGTGCTTGTGTGTTTTGCCGACAACATGGAATAAAAGAAAGGAAAACTCTGACGGAAAATCCAGGTCTCATTATCTGGTTCAGACACTGCAGGCACAGATTCACTTTCAACAATGAAACGCACGACAAAAAGTAAATTTTTTTCTGTTTGGGCTCGTTCAGACGTCTGTGGAGTTTCACACTTTAAACGAACAAAGAGGGTGTTGGAGCAGGTTGGGTGGCTCTGAGGTTCGTCTGGAATATTCACATTGATCACACTCACAAAGCAACCACCAGAGCCAGATTTAACAGAAACAAACATACTGGCAAAACGTTAAAATGTTCTTTAAGTTTTGTCTCCTGTTGTTATCATGTTTAAGTTTATCATTTGTATTTGAGGTTATATCTCTGTGTGTTTTAGAAAGAAGCACTGGCAGAATATAAAGCCACTTTTGTAAGTTTCACAATAAATTTATTTGAAAGAAAAAGTCTCGTGGCCAAGAAAAGTTTAATTTTTTCAACAAAACAGTCGAGCAGAAGATAAAAGTATTCCTGATGAATATAAAAGATGAAGCTAGTACTTTTACAAACAACAGCCGTGACATGCCTCCTGTTTCTTTCAGAGATGTGTGGGTTAAACACATTTCTTGTCACGAAAGCTACAAAGACAAGAAAGTATCCTATTAGTTCCCAACAAAACTCCTGAACAGCTCTGCAGAATCCAACTAAAACCCACTGTACCTCTCTCTGTCATCTACTTAAGTCCATTTACTTCTCATTGGTTCACGGTAACGCTCCTTATTCACTCAAAATGTATTTTCAAATTCTTTTTATATTTGATGGAAACACAACTAATAATGACACTTTAAAAGCAGTAAACAGCAGTTTTTACAATGTGACACATGCTAAAAGTGACTATTTCTATAAAGAATGCTATTCTATTTGGAAAGTTACAGCTATTTCTGCCTCTAGGGTTGATTTTGCCAAACAGACAAATCTCCATTTGATTGTGTGACTGAGATAGATCTGAACAATGGCAAACACAAAATGGCTGCTGCAGAAGGCAATAAATGATTTAAATAAACATCTCTGAGGCTTATGGACGAGAGCAAGGAGCACCTAAAGCTCTTATAAAGAACCCCACACGCCGTAATGGACTAAGAATTGCTTCGGCAAACGTCTGTATGAGAAAATCAAGGCGCGCGGTCTCACAAATTATCCTTCAAACGCAGCGAGTCGCACTCCAGACAATCATATAGAGCCACTCAGCGCGCGCTCTCGTGTAATTGCATACAAACTATATGGAGATGAGGCTCCGATTGAACCGATGAAGGCCGTGTGTACAAACAGCTCACACAAACGCGACGGAAATAAAACAAGAGAACAACTCGAGTTCTTTTTCAGAAGCGCAGCGGCTTTCGAAACAGTGCGTCCGATCTTCGACTCGACACCGGGATCTGAAAAGGTCATCCAATCTGTGGGAAGCAGAGAGGCTCAATCACGGAGCGACACAATCAACACGAGCCGCTGCGACTGTAGCTCTGTGTGCTCCGCGAATCAGACTAACGGCCTTTGCTCTCACACTTTACTCACTTTGGGCAAATGCAGTCAGGTTTTACCAACTTTACAAACTATGCAGCACTGTACACAAGCAATAAAAGAAATGAAACCCAAAGAATAAAGACACTGAAGATGAGAGAAAAAGGAAACAGCCAGTGAGAAAAAGTCTGCAACCAAAATGAGACAGAATACCATAAAACTATAACACGGCAAAAACATGACCTAATGCAAAAGGACGTAAAAACCAAAAACCTGTAAAAATGCAACTCAACGCTGCCAAATTGTGACTGAACATCAATAAAGCACTTAAGCGTGACAGAATGATGCCAAAACACGACTGAACACGACTGAACGCCACAAAAACGTGTTCAAAAAAGGCACTTTAAAAACTATGCAATGCTGTAAACAAGCAATAAAAACCATAAAAAACAAATCAAACAAAAGAGATTAAAACAAATGATGTCACATCAAAAGCACAAAGGCACTTAAAACATGAGTAACCAAGCAAGCAAGTAAGCAACAGACGCTTTTAAATTCAACATCTAACGCTGTTAAAAAGCCAAAAACTCAATAAAATGGCACAAACACGCAACTGAACTTGGTTTTTAGTGATTTTTTTAAGTGATTTTGAAACAGACAATGTTAAACCTGTAAGTCCAGAGTTTTGGAGCAGGAAATGAAAAGGCACGTTTAGATTTTGAGCCGGGAAAGCGACAGGACGACACCAGGAAAGCCACCTGTAAAAACATCTCACACAAACACGACGGGCATTAATGACTCGAGTTCTTTTCTGTGGACGACTTAATTGTTGCCAGTTAATCTTAGTTGTACCAAGAACTCAATATTTTTAAATCCTCACTAAAAAAACATTTGCTTGCTTTTAAAACAAGTTGCAATTTGACTACCTTTTTTTTTTTTTTATTTGCTTTTTTTGGTTCAGCTATTTTCCTGTTTTCAGTTGTCTTTATTCATTCTTTTAAAGTCTTTATGACTTGTTTGTTTTTGGACTGTGAAGCACGTTGGGAAGATGGTTGTTTTAAATGTGCCATATAAATAAACTTGACCTTGAAGCTTGAAAAACGAGGAGGTGGCCTCAGATTCATGTTCCTAGTATTTATAACAGTGTTCTGAAACCTAAACCAAACAGTTTCACTCTAGAACAACAACAAGCTCAGCTCTTGTACCAACTGAAAATGTTTTTTAGACGAGGAATGAAACCTTTGCAACTTTAAATCTTTGTCCAGATGCTATTGTTTTAACCCTCTCTTTGTAAAATAACTGAACATTTCTCAAACCAGTCTGTGTTTGTCTCAGAACGTTTTCACACAAAACAAACCCTTGTCTCAGCGTCAGCCCCCGCCACACGCCTCCCGTCCCATCTCCATTATCGATCGAGGATTATTAAGGCGCAGGCTCCATCAGGACAAAAACATCGAACGGCACCAACAAAGATGTCGGAGCGAGTTAGGATCAGCCGCGGATCACAGACGGAGAGTGGCCGAGACAGAGTTTATTAAAGATATGACGAAACACAGATGGAGGCACAAGAACTGGTCCCTTTAATAAGGGACGCTCCCATTGGTCGACCCCGAATAAACAGATAAAGTGTCTATTCCATTTTTTTACAGACAGTAATAACAAAAAAAGACGCAAAGTGAAATTTGGTAAAATATTAGCAACACAACTAAGATAATTTACAGTTTTACTTCAGTTTGATGTAATTATTGTAAATATTGTATTTTGTGGAGCTGACTTGGTTCAGTTTGACAGTTTTTTAATGAGTAAAAAGCAGCTCAGGTTGCTCTGCTGCTGTCGGTGGTGAGGGGTGGGACAGAATTCCATATTTAGTCCTAGGTTTAGTCCTGGTTTAGGGTGTGTGATGGATTTGGTTCAGTCCTGGTTCAGTCCCACATTTAGCCCAGATTTAGTCCAGGTTTTATTTTTTGTCATGGTTTAATTTTTGTTTAAGCGCTTAAATTGATCCAAATTTTGCTCAAGTGAGTCTCTTTAAATCTAAAATAATTTGCCCGACATTAGCCACATTAAACCTCAGAATTCCTGGTGTCTAATTTAATTTCCAGTGTGACCTCAGAGTTTATTGGCTGTGGGGTTAATATGTGTGCAGATACCACAGGTGCATTATGGGAAAAGCCTGTCCATGGTGATAAAACCAGAAGGGTCTCTGAGCTGGCGTTTCGGTGAAGAGGTGTCGCTCGAGGCAAAACAATCGGCTCCAAAAAGTGTCCACGGCCGCCGCTGCCACAAGACGTTCGAACAGACGGATTAAAAACAGGAGCTACTGCAGGCGACGCCGGACACGAGGTTTTAACAACAACAAGAGGCAGAAAGACAACAAAAAAACAAGAGTAGGCTGTATTCTCCTTTAAATGGCAGTGGTTCTGTGATTTATTATGGGACACTCAGCGAATTATCCTTGACACAAAAATACACATTAATGTATGCCTGACTAAATTCTCAACTAAAAATAGATTTAATCCAGTTTTACCAAAATTTTAAACCACTTTTAAACTGATTTAGGTTTTACTTAATAGAGACCGTGGAGAAGTATAACTTTTCAGATAAATTTATCATTGACTGTGTTCTTATTGTAGTTTCATGAGTGTCTTACAGCTTTAACAGAACTATATCAGAGTCAACTAAAGAAAAGCAACTGAGAGTGTAAAAAAAAAATAAAATAAAATGCAGATGTTTTTTTCATCTTCAACATTGCTGCTGGTGTCCACACTATCTTATTTTAATAATAAACATAGAGGAGGAAAATATGGGGCAGGTTTGAAGGTCCTAAACAGACACTGAGTGAAGAGTTCAAGCAAAAAACTAAAATAACAGTGAGCAGCTGGGGTTAGCGTCTCTCGTAGAAACAGAATGAGCACAAAGCTAAATTTGGTCCAGTGCCTTAATGAATCTGTAAAACTGGGAGTTCTATCAGTGAGTAGAATCTAAGACAGAGAAACAACTCACAACTGAGAGATACGATCGTTTGTGGAGGAAAGACTGCTGTTATTCGTGCAACGATGAAGCATGGGAAAAGTGAAATAATCTTTTAAAAGGATAAATATGTAACCGTACAGTGATGATTACCACATTTGAAGCTGATGACAACAGATACACGCACCTGCCCTGGTCACAGCCTAGACAGCAGCTGCTTTTCTTTCATTAAAACTTCCCACCACTAAATACTAAACCCTAAACTTCTGTCTCTGAGTTCAGCTTCAAAACCATGTTAAACTGTGTAAATGTTTTGCCAATATAAATCCTTTGGTTTACGTGTTTTATTCTCATCTTTTAAATTCCTTGATAATAAAGCCTTTTGAGGATTCCTGTTACAATCTGAGATATGGGAATTTAATTGTTGTTTTCTCACATGGATAACAAATGCATCCTCTTGGTTTAAAGGGTGGAATTCAACAAGTTGAACCTTGATCCCACTTCCTCTCAAACATGTAAACTGCCCTATTCCATTTTTTTTGCTTTTGTATAATTGCTTTTCATCTTCTAGAATATCTACTTTTTAATCTTTTCTACCTGTTTGTAAGATAAATGACTCTTTAATTTGATAAATGATCCCTTATGTAGCGTGTCAAACTGAGATTATGGTTGGTAGTTTCAGTCCTGGTTTAGGTCCTGTGTTGTTGAGCTCTGTTTTGGCTCCTGTTGTGAGATCGTCAGCTCCTGCTTTCGCTGCGAACACTTTTTTTTTTTTTTGATTGGCAGTTATCGCCGCGGGAAAACCCCAGGAGACCCACATTCACTGAACACACGCGTCTCTAAAACATGAAAACATACACGGGACACGCACACCTCGAGGGAGACGGCCGAGCGCGAGCCTTTCAGGGGGATTCTGGGTAAATTGGCCCTGACATATAAACAAAAAGGCCCAAAATGACTGGAGAAGGCGTTCGTGGGTCTGAGTGCGTCGAGGGAGTGGCTACATATTCATCAAATGAGGCAGATTCTTATTGATTTGAAGCCGTTTGGAGCTAAAGACACACATCACAGGAGTAATCCAGCGTTCAAACAAGACTGAGGGGAATTTATCGAAGGGAAAAGCCCAATGAGAAGCTGCAGGAGACCACCTCAAACAGGACCAGACTTTCAGGAAAACCCACTCTCTCAAATCAAATCTATCTTTGTGATGTTTCCTTGAACCACCAGCAGAAAAAACTAACATCAGCTCTACAAATATAAAATTTGAATATTTAACCTCATAATTTGAATATTATTTGAATAATTGTTTATTTAAATTAGGTTTAATGAGAGAGTGTTTTGGGGAATATATTCAGAAACAAACTTACAAGCTACATACTGTGTTTTGTTGCTGAAAAGTAAACAGTGTTTAATTGTGTCGTCACGTGACTTAGCGGCAGAAGTGACACGAGCGAGCGCCGTGTGGATTTATTTTACTGCAGTTAACCAAAACACTGCCAGGGATCTGTGTAAAAAGCCTGTTTGCTCATTATGGATTTATTTCAATTGTGGCCAGCAAAAAAAACTAAATCTATTAATGAAATAAATTATAGATTGCAGATTGAATGTTAGAATATTTGTGACCGTCTCTACTTTGCTCCTAATTTAGTACTGACTTACAAAACCATTTGTTTGACCAAATTACCTTTACTTTGTGGTTCATTCTGGTCTTGAGTCCCACTGTACCTCTCTCTGACATCAAGCATTATGTATTTAATTCCCTTTGATTGGTTGAAGCTATTCCTCTTTTATCACTTTTCTAAATAAATAATTGCTGGTTACACTGAGTTTACAGGCTCCAGCGTCACATGAATAAAACACAGAGCTCTGTCCTAAACTCGAACCGAGGAGATATGATAAAATAATCATCTCCACGTTTACAGACTTCATAAAAACAAACACAGCTCCGAGCGCTGTCCATCTGTTTCTAATGTGACCTGCTCCGACCCGTTTGACTGGGTTTGGGCATAAATATGGATAAATGTGAAGTATGTACTGAGCATTACTGGTATGTTTATTTACTATAAATATAAAATGAAGAAGAAGAATTTAATATGACAAATCAGAAAACAGGCTCAGGTGGTAGAGTGGAACCAGAAGGTTGAAAGTTTGAGTCCCGCTACCCTGGTTCATACTGTTGTGTCTTTGGGGAAAGACACTTAACCCATGATGAATGTGTTTGTGGTGGTTGGAGGGGCTGTAGTCATGTCTTCACCTCCAGTGTGTGACTGTGGAGGAAATAATAATAATGGAGTCTTTGAATCCCTCAGAAGAGGAAAAGTACTATGTATTTAATGATTTTAGAAATGCCCTAAGAACTGAAGTAGGACCGAATGAGAACTAAACCAGGCCCAGAAAAAGACTAAACTAGCTTTAAATCTGAGACTAAAACTAAATGAGACCAGACTAAATTACACATTACAGAAACAAGCATGGATTAAACTAAACCAAGGAATAAAACTTAATTAAACTAGGGCTGTGTAAAAAAAAAAAGATACTTAGATATGTATTGATATTTTTTTAAACAATGAAATATCGAATATCGAGATCTTGCCCCTAATATTGACACGCCTCCGGCCATTAGGGGGCGGCATTGCTCCCCCGGTTGGTGCACTAACGTCAATGGCTAATTGTGGCTAATACTGCTGCTTACAACAGAGCAGCTCAACTAGAGTCCTGCAGACACTAAAGACAGTAATAATCCAGAGAAAGGAGTCATGTGATCTCAGCAAAGCACTGGTTTAGAAAAGTGGCAGGAAATTGATAAACGGGAACAGCGTAGTAGCATCTCTGCAGAGTGTAGCACTTTTGTTGATTTATGCAAATTATCCATGTGTTCAGAGAGCTTTTAGTGTCTTTTAAGAAGACTTTGTGTTGTGCACATTAGGCCTGTGGAGACAGAGAGGGGTCAAACTAAAGGCTTACAACTTAAACTGCTTTAAGTTAAACTGTTGAGCAGCGCTGCCTGAAAGACACTGTTATTTCAGATCAGAGCGTCAGGGCCAGGAACAAGGAATGAACAAGGATCATTAAATTGTAAATATGAATTGTAAATGTGTCACTATTGTATTTTAGTATTATGTATACTTGGTTAGGCCATACATTGTCCAGGCTTTGTCAGGTGTGAGTCTGTGACCTGTGACTGAGACATACTAGACTCACTTCTGTTGTTTTCTCTTTTAGTTCAATAACAAAAGACTTGAACACAAATAAATGATTTATGCCTGAAGTGAAATAAAACAACACTGACATGCAATTGTTTTTGCATTATTATGAGAAATATGCTCTAAATCTTCAGTAAATTTAATAAATGTGCTTCTATGATTTTGATAATGAGTAGCATTATAGATATTATATATTGGTATTGAATCGTATCATATCAAACTACACTGTTTTGAGATACGTATCATGATGTCCTGGACAATACCCAGCCCTAAATTAAACAAAACCCAAAACTAGTGCCAGAGTTGAGGGCTAAAACTAAGACTAAACTATAAATAAGTTAGGATGAAACACTGGATGAAATAGGAATGAGACCAAGACTAAAACAAGAATAGAACAAGATCTAAACCCAGAAATGTACCAAGGATGAGGTTAGGGCTAAACCAGGATAAAGACAGGACTAAACCAACTAAAAACCCAAAGATCCATCTGGTCGTTGTAAAGTCAGCTTCTATATTTGATATTTGGCTGAAGGGTTGTATTATAGTGACCAACATCTACATCCCCAGTTTGTTGTTTGCTTAGTCCCTCACGAAGGCGTCTCGGCGTCAGATGAATATATTTGTCTCGACGTTT
Organism: Perccottus glenii; assembly: GCA_024416835.2. NCBI lineage: Eukaryota > Metazoa > Chordata > Actinopteri > Gobiiformes > Odontobutidae > Perccottus > Perccottus glenii. Next base: position 25,552,206 of record CM044565.2, on the reverse strand, counting down.
GCAGCTGTGACACTGGCCTCCATTAATACAGCTAATTAACACAGCCACTGTTCTAATTAACACGCAGACTAATGAAGAAATAATGGAGCGACATAAAACGGCCGTATTAATGACGAGCAGAGGTGGGACTGGAGACGGAGTGGAGGTCGCACAGGAGACCGACCGAGGGGGATTATGGGAAAAACAACAGCGTAAATCAAAAAGGAAATCAACTTTCTGCATCGGACTCTGGCTGCAGCTTTTTGGCCTTATTTTTTAAAACTTTAAATGAAGGCTAAAGTAATAGTGTAACATTTGTGTAAGATGCACTGATAAACCTCACATCTTAAAGTGGACTGTTTGTTTTGCACATTACAGGATGTAGAGGATGGTCCATTTCGTTTAGGATCCATCTGCTTCATTTTTGACCAATCCTCTCTTTTTCTGGTTTTTGACCAATCCTTTCTGTAAGTTTTACAAGGTTTAGTATAGTTTAGTTTAGACCAGGTTTAGACCTGATTAAAACCTGTTCTAATCCTGCTCCAGACCTGGTTTAGAGTTGGTATAGACCAGACATAACCTGATATTTCCTGTGGAGCTCAACTAAGATAAGCATCCATGAGGGAAATTACTTTGTTGGTCGCTCAGATACACACAGAACACTTTTTTAAGTTAAACTGGAAATAGAGAGAAAAGGAAATAGAATCAAAATAAATACAAATATAAACATGATGAAATATGATGTTTGATTGCTAGACTTTATTGAGTATGGTTTGAATATCTAACGCTCAGACTAAATTAAACTTGGTCTAGTCTTGGTTTAGATCTGATTCTGTGTAAACTAGAAAAACCTCCTCAGCTGACTCTTCATGAAGCAGAGGAGCAGTAAGAGACTTTAACTTAAAGCATAATGTCAACAACACGGCCACTGTGACGCTTCTCAGGAGGAGCTCCAGATGTTGTTCATACATGACACCCACCTGGAGGTTTTACTGTGGTCCTGTGAATGTACCAGATAAAGTCTGGATAAAGAGGACGCTGTCTCTATGAAAAGAGCTGTAGATAAAGAGAAAAACAAAAAAGTGGACTAATAATGTTGTCAGTTTTTGCAGCTTGTTGTCTTCTTTGTGTGTGAGTAGTCAGCTGCTGTCAGAGCCAGGACAGGTCTAAATGAGCCCATCTCCACTGAAGCAGACCCAAAACACCATTAAAGAAAACTATCAGAGAAAATGATAATCAGCTGAAAAATCAATACACAACTCTCCATTTCACACACAGCCAGGTTTACACTCAGGAGGGAGAGGGAAGGGAGGGAGGGAGGGAGGGAGGGAGGGAGGGAGGGAGGGAGAGAGGGAGGGAGAGAGGGAAAGAAGGAGGGAAGGAAGGAGGGAGGGAGGGAGGGAGGGAGGGAAGGAGGAAGGAAGGAGGGAGGAGGGAGGGAAGAAGGGAGGAGGGAGGGAGAGAGGGAGGATGGGAAGGAGGGAGGAGGGAAAGAAGGAGGGAAGGAAGGAGGGAGGAGGGAAGGAGGGAAGGAAGGAGGGAGGGAGGGAAGGAGGGAAGGAAGGAGGGAGGGAGAGGAGGGAGGAGGGAAGAAGGGAGGAGGGAGGGAGAGAGGGAGGATGGGAAGGAGGGAGGGAGGGAAAGAAGGAGGGAAGGAAGGAGGGAGGAAGGAGAGAGGGAGGGAGGGAAGAAGGGAGGAGGAGGGAAGAAGGGAAGGAGGGAGGGAGGGAAAGAAGGAAGGAATCAAGGAAGGAATCAAGGAAGGAAGGAAGGAATAGCAAGAGAAAGAGAGGGAAGGAAGGAGGGAGGGAGGAAAGGAGGGAGGGAATAGCGAGAGAAAGAGAGGGAAGGAGGGAGAGAGGGCGGGAGGGAAGGAAGGAAGTAAGAAATATAGGAAAGAAGGAAGGAAGGAAGGAAAGAAGAAAGGAAGGGAGGGAGGGAGGGAGGAAGGAACGAAGGAATAGAGAGAGGGGGGAGGAAGGAAGGAAGGAAGGAAGGAAGGAAGGAAGGAAGGAAGGAAGGAAGGAAGGAAGGAAGGAAGGAAGGAAGGAATAGAGATAGAGGGGGGCGGAAGGAAGGAAAGAAGCTTTTTAAGCTTTCTAAAATCCAAACAGACAAATCCAAAGAGTGTAAGTGCAGTAGTTTTAATCCACAAAATAAGAATTGTAAGACACTAACTTCAAGGTAATGCTTCAAATTGCCCAAAAATATATATTTGTGGATGACTTTTGAAACTGGAGATGCACTTGGGATTAACCTCTCATCATCTCACTCGTCTCAGAAACAAATCAGAGCTGAAGCTGATAGTGAGCCGTCAGCACAATCGGTGTTGTTTTCTCATCGCCGCGTCCCTCCATCAGCTCTGACCTTGTGTTCATTTGCTGATAATTACATGGATTTATTCCACTGAGGGCCTTTAATTAGAATGCTAGAAATATTGATTGCTTCTATCATCTCGCTGTGGCTCGTCGTGTCCCCGTTTTCCATCCACGAAGCGGCCCCCAAAACGTTTTAATAATCACCAAACACAGCAACGGGAGGAGGGGGCGTTGACGGGAAAAAGGCAGGGATCGATCTGAAATGACTGCGGGTCAGCTGCTAAAGACTGAAACATCAAAATGTGGACGTAAATGTGCACTTTCAGAATCACTGTATATTACTGATAAATGAAACAGCTCCTCCGTTGGGGATCATCCTAAAACATCTTCAACTTTTCTCCTTAACAGCCCTAACCACTACTGAAAAATGAATAATCTGGAATTACCGAACAAAACTATCAATCCCACAACAACGCACAGCTTCAGTTAAAGACAATCTTAATCAATCTATCAATTCCAGCTTTCTTTTTTTCCCAACAGAAGGAATTCATCTGCCATACAAAACAAAGCCACAGGTTATTTTGATAAATATAATGACATCCTGAATGTTAAGAATGTGACGTTGGTTGTATTTCTAGTTTTTGTTTTTTTAATCCTTGTATTATAACTATGTTTTTCTGCTCTTGGTCTAGGTGCAATAACAGTTTCATTCATTCATTAAAAATTCAGAAATTCATTAAAAATTAATAATTTAGAAAAAGACATACTCAGTAACATAATTAAACGGTGGGTTTACATAAAGTTCTAACATAAAAACTGCGGGCTTCTGCAAAGACTTTACTCAATGCCGGTGACGGGAGACTAATCCTTGTCTATAAGTAGGTTTGAATAAATAAAAAATAAAAAAAGGAAAGCCTATAGTATAGTCTATTTATAATTATATTAATAGGCCTTTAACAGAAAACCATTAAATGTTTTGTCATAAAATAAAAGTACATTTTCAGTAATTGTGTTAGTTTTGAACACACATAACTTTGGGGACTTGACTTAAACTCGATTATAATTGACTTAGACTTGACACAGACTCGGACTACGACTTAAGATGACTCAGACTCGTACTTGGACTTCAAACAATGAAAACTCGACTCGGGCTAGTCTATTTTTTTCTCACAGTAAATGTCAGCAGTCTCTGTGAGAGCTGAGTCCCTGTGAGAGCTGAGTCTCTGTGAGAGCTGAGTCTCTGTGAGAGCTGAGTCCCTGTGAGAGCTGAGTCCCTGTGAGTCCCTGTGAGAGCTGAGTCCCCGTGAGTCCCTGTGAGAGCTGATTCTCTGTGAGAGCTGAGTCCCTGTGAGAGCTGAGTCTCTGTGAGAGCTGAGTCTCTGTGAGAGCTGAGTCCCTGTGAGAGCTGAGTCCCTGTGAGAGCTGAGTCCCCGTGAGTCCCTGTGAGAGCTGAGTCTCTGTGAGAGCTGAGTCTCTGTGAGAGCTGAGTCCCTGTGAGAGCTGAGTCCCTGTGAGAGCTGAGTCCCCGTGAGTCCCTGTGAGAGCTGAGTCTCTGTGAGAGCTGAGTCCCTGTGAGAGCTGAGTCCCTGTGAGAGCTGAGTCCCTGTGAGAGCTGAGTCCCAGTGAGTCCCTGTGAGTCCCTGTGAGAGCTGAGTCCCTGTGAGAGCTGAGTCCCTGTGAGAGCTGAGTCCCTGTGAGAGCTGAGTCCCTTTGAGTCCCTGTGAGAGCTGAGTCCCCGTGAGTCCCTGTGAGAGCTGAGTCCCTGTGAGTCCCAGTGAGAGCTGAGTCCCTGTGAGTCCCTGTGAGAGCTGAGTCCCAGTGAGTCCCTGTGAGTCCCTGTGAGAGCTGAGTCCCAGTGAGTCCCTGTGAGTCCCTGTGAGAGCTGAGTCCCTGTGAGTCCCTGTGAGAGCTGAGTCCCAGTGAGTCCCTGTGAGAGCTGAGTCCATGTGAGAGCTGAGTCCCTGTGAGTCCCTGTGAGAGCTGAGTCCCTGTGAGAGCTGAGTCTCTGTGAGGGCTGAGTCCCTGTGAGAGCTGAGTCTCTGTGAGAGCTGAGTCCCTGTGAGTCCCTGTGAGAGCTGAGTCCCTGTGAGTCCCTGTGAGAGCTGAGTCCCTGTGAGTCCCTGTGAGAGCTGAGTCCCAGTGAGTCCCTGTGAGAGCTGAGTCCCTGTGAGTCCCTGTGAGAGCTGAGTCCCAGTGAGTCCCTGTGAGAGCTGACTCCATGTGAGAGCTGAGTCTCTGTGAGAGCTGAGTCCCTGTGAGAGCTGAGTCCCTTTGAGTCCCTGTGAGAGCTGAGTCCCCGTGAGTCCCTGTGAGAGCTGAGTCCCTGTGAGTCCCAGTGAGAGCTGAGTCCCTGTGAGTCCCTGTGAGAGCTGAGTCCCTGTGAGTCCCTGTGAGAGCTGAGTCTCTGTGAGAGCTGAGGCCCTGGCGGTCTGAGGACACTGCTTGGTTTGTGCTGGCCCTCGCAGAAAGACTGCATTCTGTTGATGTTTGATTAATTATTTTGGTGCCAATCCATTTCTGCTTCCCTTCCATATTTAATTAAAATATCATTTTAAAACATAATTAAGTTTTTAATCCGACTGCGAGTGAGTCTCCAGCAAAGCAGAGACGGCTCCCAGCTCCTTCGCTTCCTCCCGTCGCCGCGCTCTATCGGCAAATTGGAAGCTGCCTGCGGCTTTCACTCACACACACTCACACACACACACACACACACACACGGCCCAACGCGCTGAGGTGGAATAACAAATGTACTTTAGTTACACTCAGAGGTAGCACAGCGCAGCTCTGAACTGGAATATGTCAGGTTTATGCTGGAAATGTCTTCACTTTTTAACAGAAGTCATGGTACAACATTAAAAATAACAGAGTCAGAATCCAACTTAACTCTATGATGTTCGTTTGGGCTGGTAATGGTTAACCGATAATTGATTAACTGTTGTTAAGAACATGATCAATGAATCAATATGCAGTACACTTTATCTTTACAGCACCACTTTTGAGCCTTCTGTAATGACAGAAGAACTGGACACAACAGGTCTGTTTAAATGCAAAGCTGATAGAAAATCAGATGTTGCTCTTAATTAGTGTGAGTTATTAATATTTAGTGCACATTTATGCATGTTGCTTTGAAGGCCATGATGTGGGCTACCTTTAGCAGCTAACACAAGCTGCCGAGGGGAAAGCCTTGACCCGAGGAGGAGGAGCCACACAGCGAGAGCCAATCCATGGACACCGGTGACTTCAGCTCCATTAGTGTTGTTGTTACCTGTGTCTGTCTGTGTTCTATGTTTCTTAAACTGTGTAGGTGATTAAAGGAGTTAAAATAAAACAAACATGCAACAAACTGCTGCTAAATTCTACTAAAACATAGTAAACCTAAGTTTAAAAATACTTTTGTCTACTTCAGATGGAAGCAATGAGCTTCCAAACAGAGCTGCTGCCTGTTTGTGTTGATGTGGTTTGCTGGAATCGTCGTGTGGATTGCATTTTGAGTTCAGCAACAACTAAGCTGTTTAGTCTGTAGTAACTCATCTCCACCGCAACTCGAGAATCTATTTTCGGTTAAAGCATCAGAGACACAGCATTCTGTCCTGAATTTAGTCCATGTTGAGTTTAGTCTTGTGTCTGTCTGTGTCTAGTCTAGGTTTAATCTGAAGTTTAGTTTGTTACATTAATATTAGGGAACACGTGGCAGAGTGGTTAGTACTTCTGCCTCACAGCAAGAGGGTTGTGAGTTCAAAACCCGACCGACTCAAACATTCTCGGCCGACTACGGTCTTTCTGTGAGGAGTCTGCATGTCCTCCACGTGTTACTGTGGGTTCTCTCCGGGCACTCCGGCTTCCTCCCACCGTCCAACACAAAATGAATGAATGACATTAATATTAACAATATGAGAACAAAAATACAACACGGAACAACAGAGAGAACAGAGAAGTGGATAAAGCCAGAGGAGACACTAAGGAGATAAATGTGAAGGTGAGAGGATGTTGGATGCCTTCAGTATGTGTCAGAATCATGTTTTACGGCCCCTGACATCTGCCACGCGGGCCCCGGGGATCCTTTCCCCCTCCACCAAGAATAAACATGAGAAAAGGAACTGAAAACCACAAAAACATGGGGCTCTGGGCGAATGGGGAGGCCATAAAGAGGATGCTCATCTGGGAGTGGGTCGGCGGCGCTTTACGGCCTCGTTAGTCGTTATGGAAACCAATCGGACCAATCAGAGCGCAGGGTTGGAGCGGCAGCTGCGGCTATAACACCTGAGCAGGTGGGCTCCCGGGCGATTCATTAAACTCACACTGACAGGGCTCTGAGGTGTATTTCATCAGATTATGTTTATTCACAATCTCCGCTGTCAATGTGTTTTCTGTTTGTTCCAGTTTCTGTTTGGGATCATTTTACAGAACTTTTTTCTTGACAATTTAGGAAGTGTTATTTCCTGTGTTTTATTTCATTTAAGAACATATACAGAAATCTCATGGGTTCAATCCAATCTAATGTCACAATAAATGATGTAAAAAATCTACAGAGTAAATAAACTCAAACTACAGCAGCTTTAGAGGGTCACAACTCAAACTACAGCAGCTTTAGAGGGTCAAAACTCAAACTACAGCAGCTTTAGAGGGTCAAAACTCAAACTACAGCAGCTTTAGAGGGTCAGAACTTAAACTACATCAGCTTAAGAGCGTTAAAACTCAAACTACTGGACCTAGTCTAAGACTGGAATAACTACCTCCTTCACCAAATAGTGACCTCTATGAATCTGGACAAACTCTGCACTATATCAAAGCCACATCCATAAGAGGTTAATTTTTGAAAATATGACCATAACCATATCACACCTGGAGGATTTCCGATAATTAAAAATGCAGCAGCCTCCATTGGACAATCACATTATGTTTGAGCCCATTCCTGTTTCATATAAATCACTGTGGCGTCTCCAAAACAAGACAATTAGATGGTGCTTTTATTATCGAGGCAGGTGACAGCGCAAATTAAGATTTTAGGAGAGAATTACACATAATTAAAACCCATTGTACAGCGAACATCTGGAACTAAAGGCTTGGGTTTGAATCCACTCCTGTTTGGTTGTTCTTTTCTCTTCTTCTTGCTCCGTTTCAAGGACACTGTTACTGTTACTTTCAATATTAAAGATGGGACATAAATCTAAACAGAAGCGGGACACAGCAGCTGCAAAACCTGAACTGAGGAATGTAGGAATACAAACTGAGGGAAGACCAAGGATTTGCAAAAGAAGAATGAGAAATATTACATAAAATTGACCTGAAGATACTGGTGTCCACACTAATGTATATTTCTATGGTAAAAAAATGTCCTTTTAAAATGAAATATAGCTTGTATAATAATATCTATAACACAAAAATAGGATTTGGAAACATTAGTTTACATCTTTTTATCTTGTTTTGTCAGATCTAGTTTTATTGGACAAATGGAGCCCAAAAGGAAGAATTGCAGTTGGATTCAGATTAATTTAAAATTGGTTTGGCAATAATTCAAATGTCATAAAATAAATAAATTAACTGGTTTTGATGAAGAGCTACTTTTGGTATCACTGCAGCCTGTATCATGAGGTTAGTCAACCATTTAACAGGAATGTCTAACAACTGTTATTTTGTCTAATGTGGCTGTCTTTTTGCAAACACAGAGATTTTAAAAGACATAAAGACACACCAGTCTTCTCCAGGTGTGAGTCCCGCAGAGTGAGATTCACAGGAGGGACATGATGTTTATAAACTCATATTTGTTTTCATACATAATTAGTTCGACCATCAGCCGCCACACGCTGAGAAAATGTACACCACACAAGAAAAAAAAAACATACAAAAACTGAGGGCAGAGACAGGACGGGTTTTAGAGAGGGTTCAGTCCTAGTCTTAGTCCTGCTCTAGAACTGGTTCTAGATAGAGTCTTCGCATTTAGTTGTGTTAAGCACAAATTTAGCTTTAGTTTGGTCAAGATTAAGTCCTGGTTTAATCTAGGTCTAACTCCAATTTAGGTTTCCTTGGGTTTAGTCTTGTTTAGACCTGGTTTAGTTCTGGCTTTAGAAATTATTCTTGGTCTGGACCGGTTCTTGGTCTGGGTTTGTTCTTGGTCTGGACCTGTTCTTGGTCAGGACCTGTTCTTGGTCTGGGTTTGTTCTTGGTCAGGACCTGTTCTTGGTCTGGACCTGTTCTTGGTCTGGGTTTGTTCTTGGTCAGGACCTGTTCTTGGTCTGGACCTGTTCTTGGTCTGGGTTTGTTCTTGGTCTGAACCTGTTCTTGGTCTGGACCTGTTCTTGATCTGGATTTGTTCTTGATCTGGACCTGTTCTTGGTCAGGACCTGTTCTTGGTCTGGGTTTGTTCTTGGTCTGGACCTGTTCTTGGTCTGGACCTGTTCTTGATCTGGATTTGTTCTTGATCTGGACCTGTTCTTGATCTGGACCTGTTCTTGGTCTGGGTTTGTTCTTGGTCAGGACCTGTTCTTGGTCAGGACCTGTTCTTGGTCTGGGTTTGTTCTTGGTCTGGACCTGTTCTTGGTCAGGACCTGTTCTTGGTCTGGGTTTGTTCTTGGTCTGGACCTGTTCTTGGTCAGGACCTGTTCTTGGTCAGGACCTGTTCTTGGTCTGGGTTTGTTCTTGGTCTGGTACTGTTCTTGGTCTGGACCTGTTCTTGATCTGGATTTGTTCTTGATCTGGACCTGTTCTTGATCTGGACCTGTTCTTGGTCTGGGTTTGTTCTTGGTCTGGGTTTGTTCTTGATCTGGACCTGTTCTTGGTCTGGGTTTGTTCCAGATTTAGTCCTGGATTTGACTGGTCTGGACGTAATTAAATCAGTTTTATTTCAGGTTCATTTAATCAAGTTGTTTTCTGTCCTGAGCTTATTCCTAATTCATTTCCAGGTTTAGTCAGGGTCTTTATTCAGCTCTGAGTGCAGGCCTGCTTTAGTCCTGGTTTGGTCCTGGTTTAGACCTGGTTTAGTCCTGCTTTAATCCTGGTTTATTACAGCTTTAGTCCTGGTTTATTCCAAGTTTAGTCCTCATTTAAACTTTGATAAAAGGATCTTGTTTCATATTCTTAATTTCATAGTCTTAATTCTTAATTTTATCTGACAAAATGCTCCTCTTCGAGGTTTAAAAGCTGGGTTTGTCGAGTATTTCAGCTCTATTTCTGTCCTGTCGACGGCAGTGACTCGACCAAGGGCACTGCTACATATTTAATATTTAATACACTCACCTAATCACCAGGCTCCAAGCTGCAAATGAACAAACGAAAGGAAAAAAATAAAAAGAGCGCGTGCCATCTTTCTGTCAGACTAAATTTTGGCTTCGTCTGCCACAGCTTTAATGATTTTACATACAACTCATCTATCATCATATTTCCAAGACAATCTATTACTGCCCGCATTTTTATTTTTTTTCCTCAAACGCTCACTTTCCACATCGGGCCGTCGTCATCGAGTCCCGGTCAAAGCCGAATAATTGTCAATGAATATTTAACAAGATGGAGGGATAGACGGGGGACGGGCTGCTGATCCGGGCGCAGGTTAGAGCGATGCAGCCGTGGTCAGTGGGGCGTACAGCTCAGTGGATTAGCACCGAGAGGAGATGATAAAGTGAGGAATAAATACTAAATAAACAGCTTCCACATACTGTTACACTACACTGGGACGCCATTTTGTGTCCTTTCCTTGAAAATATACCTTGGATTTTAACATGAAGGACTTTAAACCAAGATCACAGCTGGTTAATTAGTCTTGTGATCTTCCCATAAAATGCTCCGGGAACAACTCTTTTATTCCATCTACTCAGCCTCCTTCACCAAGACCTAAAAAAGAAATGCAATTAGACTGGAGCTGTTCTGGTCTTGGTTTAGATGCATCTCAGTTTGGTCATTAACAGGTCTAGGTTAGTGGACACGCATTTTTATGGTTATGAAGTGATTTTTATGATTTTAAAGCCACACAAATGACAATTAAAAACTCTTTTCCAGACTACCATCTCAGAAAATGCACAGATACTTGCCTATTTACAACTTGCCACTGACTATTTGTCAGTTTTTTGATAAATTTGTGATATATTGTGCAGGCCTTTATTTGAACACGTGTCACCAAAATGAGCACCTAAACCCTGATTCGGCTTACTTCCTGTTCCGCAGATTGGCAGGTGTATAATCAGACATCCACATTTACATTATATTTGATCATTTAGCTGACGCTTTTATCCAAAGTGACTTACATTAAGGTTCCATTCACCAGTGTTACAGCTGGAACACCACTGGAGGCAAGGGGGGTTAAGTGTCTTGCTCAAGGACACAACGGCAGTATGAACTGTGGGGAGAGTGGGAATTGAACCGCCTACCTTCCGCTTGAAGGACGACCGCTCTACCACTGAGCCACTGCGCCCGCATCCACAACATTAAACAATGCTCAGAGCTACATGTCGTTCTGCGGCGGCCATTTTGTGTCTCGTTTTGGTGAAACCTTGACATTGGACAGTGGAGAGGGTCATGAAATAGTAATTATCACCAGCGGCTGTAATTTAGAGTCCGCCCTGGATCTGTGTTAAATATTCAGAGAGTCCACATGACTCTGAAGGTTAGCGGTTCACCGTCTGCTGCCCCAGTGCCTCTGAGCAACGCAGTCAGGGCTGAGTCACCGGTGAGAGACACGAGAGGGTGGAATTAGGACGAAAAGACCTGGTTCAGTCCTGGTTTAGATCTGGTCTAGTCTTGCTCTAGACATGGTCTAGTCCTGGTCTAGTCCTGCTCTAGTCCTGGTCTAGTCCTGCTCTAGTCCTGGTCTAGTCCTGCTCTAGTCCTGGTCTAGTCCTGGTCTAGTCCTGCTCTAGTCCTGGTCTAGACCTGCTCTAGACCTCCTCCTGACCTGCTCTAGTCCTGCTCTAGACCTGCTCTAGGCCTGGTCTAGTCCTGCTCTAGTCCTGGTTTAGATCTGGTCTAGTCTTGCTCTAGACATGGTTTAGCCATAGCCTAGTCCTGGTCTAGTCCTGCTCTAGTCCTGGTCTAGTCCTGGTCTAGTCCTGCTCTAGTCCTGGTCTAGACCTGCTCTAGTCCTGCTCTAGTCCTGCTCTAGACCTCCTCCTGACCTGCTCTAGTCCTGCTCTAGTCCTGCTCTAGACCTGCTCTAGACCTCCTCCTGACCTGCTCTAGTCCTGATCTAGTCCTGCTCTAGTCCTGCTCTAGACCTGCTCTAGACCTGGTCTTGTCCTGTGTTGTACATATATAGAGAGTATAATGGGAGCAGAGTGGATCATAAAAGTGTCTGTGTCAGTGATGAATGACTCCTGCTCTTCATCAGTGAAGATTTACTGCAGCTGCACCAGAGACCAACCAAGACCACCCAGACCTTCATCTGTCCCCTCTAGACCGAGTCTAAACCCAAATCTAAACCCAGGACTATTGAACTAATAAATAAGGCCTATATCAGAGCTCCTTCAAAACTAAACCTTGGACTTAATGTGGAACTAAATAAGACTAACACACCTAATGTCCACAGACTGCATTGTTGTTTTAATTTGAATTGGTCCGATCAAACATGCCATACTTACCGAAGAAAGTAGCAACAGCTCAAAAGTACAAGAGATGCATATATTCCTTATACTATCATACAGCCAACTTTCAGACAGTATTCAGTAAGTATTAAGAGCTTTCTTGGTTGAATCCAGTTGTGGCCTATCTCTATGGATTAGTTTAAAATTGTTGTTGTTTTACAGAGTTCACAAAAGCTGTTACAACATAATCTATTAACACCCGGTGCTCTTTGTGCCCAATGTCGGTCTTTTTTACATTTAACATTGAGTTGACAGTGTAATACAGAGCCAGACTTCACGAGGAAAAGAAAGAAACTTTGCTTAAATGAGATTAAACAAGGTTGTTGTTGGTTCAGCTAAAGACATTAGTAGAAAATCAATGAGAGTGGACCACTATATTACATCTCTACTTATTTTAAGATATTTTTAAAAACCTCTGTTGTTTTACTCAGTCCTCTTTTAAGAAACAAAATGAGACACACAAAGAGTCCAAGAGGTAGTTAACAGAGCAGTTTCTCCTAAATGACTTTCAGCTGTAACTAGATGAAAGTCTAATTAAGTTTAGTGTCGTTCACATTAGGTTCTTGTAATTAAACTCTGGTTAACTAAATGTCCACGTGGCCAAAGTGTTTATTTAAATACTAATCATACGCAGGGTAATTATTCCATTTGTTTACAGCAAACACAATCAGCAACTTCATTTCCGCAGGTTCACACTGTGGCTTTAGTAAATATTATATAAATATGTGAGGAAGAGGACTTTGTATATTTGATTTGGTATCATTCGGTCTGCCTATGATTTTCAGTGTCTTATAAGGCCAGGCTGGACACCTTCTGCTGCATGACACAAAAAAAGTTAATAAACTAAACTATGTGTCGTATCAGTTGTAGGAACAAGACTTTTAATGTCTAATGTGAGTCTAAAATCTAGCTCCTATAGCAATTTGTTTTGTTTTTAGTGACAAAATGTAAAATCAAAAATATTAGAAAAAGAGATCCAGGAACATATGAAGCAAGACCAGGGATAGTACGAAGAAAACAACACATTAGTGGCAAGATGACAAACCACTGAGGTTAAACCAGGCCTAAAACCAAAGACCAAAAAGAACTAAACCAAAATTAAACATTAGGACCAAAAAAAAACAAAGCTGATCCAGGATAAAACATGGACCACACCAATTCAGATGTGCTCACACTTTATTCTTTTAATTTGCACCAAAATAGAAAAACATTCCATTTAGTTCAGTCCATCGAGTGTTCACATTTTAAACTGCACCAAACACAAAAAAACAAGGCCTTTCTCCAGAAACACACTAATGGTGCCGTCGGCTCAAACAGTGACCCACATTTGTCCTCTGGTCATTTAGTTTTGTTAATGGAAAATATTGTTTTGGTTAATTTTTTCTGCTCTCAGGAAAACTAAAGGATAAGTAAAGGTTAAACAAATATCTAAAAGTTACACTGACAATTGTAACATGGCAATTTATGCCTGTATGACCTCGTCTGTGGTCTGTTCGGGGCTCACATTTGAATCAAACCATACCAAAGTTCAGTAGGAGCTGCTGTTTTCAAGGGGTCTCAGAGCGGATGCTTAGTGCGCACTGTGGTTCGTACAGTAGCATTTAAACTGATCTAAGAGAACCGCACTCACAGCAAAAGCAATGACTAGACAACGATTAAACTGGGACTAAAAGAAGACTGGGCAGACAAAAATCATGACAGAACCAGGCTCAAACTAAAAACAAAGATGGAGTTAACCAGGACTAAACCAGGACAAGACCAGCTTAGGCCTGTGACATCTGAGACACAGATGCTCCTCTGAAATAAAACAGTAACACAGCCTACGGTATTCCTTCGAAATTACATGTTTATTCTCCTAATATAACTATTTTCCTTTCACTGTTGCCTGAACACTTTGTGGTCAATAAAAGCTCAGGGAGCAGAAGTGTTTTCATATTAAAACTTCTAATGTATGCCGCCGCATTTGTCCCGTCTCTGCTCATTTTGCGCTGATTACGGCAAACAGAAACGCCATTTATTTTTCATTAGGAAACACGGGCAGATCTAAACTGGCGCACGGATCGGGGCATATGGACCGGAGCGTCGCCTGAAATGAGCCATCTCCACAAGGACGAAAAGTCTAAACGCATCAAAACAAAAGACAGTGCCGCAGCAGATGAAGTCTATATCTCGACACGGCCGTCCCCCTGGTGACTTAATTACGCTCCCCTCCCCCTCCGTCAGACGTTCAGAAAGCTTGATGCAGTTTCACTCATTGGTATTCATACATCAAGGCCCCGTCTTTGCCAGTTTGTGATCAAAGATGCTCAATCTTGTTCTTAAATAAAAGGCAACATGAGCACTGTAGGCTGTAATTACAACGCGGCGCTCAGAACGGGCTCGTGTTGTTGGTGCAGAGCGGGGACCGGGAGGTTTAATCTGACAAAGTGAGGACATAGGATCTTCAAAAGCAAAAGTATGGTTCAAGAAACAAGGATCAGAGGAAAAACTATGCATCCTGAATGATCCAAATGTGTGGATTTCTGTAGTTTATAGACACAAGAATAAAGGGGGTCTAGACAATATTTAGGGAGAGGTTAATTATTCCCGACAGCAGTTGATGTCTTTGAGATGCTTTAGTGTAAATTCAGATGAAAAAAAAAAAACAGGGCAGTGACTGTACAAAAGAAGCTGCTGGTAAAGTAAAAAGTTGTCAATGTTTTGTCAAGTTTACGGTTGCCTCAAAGAACACCAACAAGTGTTTGTATGATCCACAAAAGAGAAAAATGTAAAAAGTTGACCAAAAAGCCAAGAAAAAAAGATTTTTCAGTCGTTTCAGAGACCCTCTCTGGACTCAGCCTGTCCTCTCTCTGGACTCTCTTTGTCCTCTCTCTGTCCAGGACTCTCTTTGTCCTCTCTCTGTCCTCTCTCTGGACTCTCTCTGTCCTCTCTCTGTCCTCTCTCTGTCCTCTCTCTGGACTCTCTTTGTCCTCTCTCTGGACTCTCTCTGTCCTCTCTCTGTCCTCTCTCTGGACTCAGTCTGTCCTCTCTCTGGACTCTCTCTGGACTCTCTCTGGACTCTCTCTGGACTCTCTCTGGACTCTCTCTGGACTCAGTCTGTCCTCTCTCTGTTCTCACTTTGTTCTCTCTCTGTCCTCTCTCTGGACTCAGTCTGTCCTCTCTCTGGACTCTCTCTGGACTCTCTCTGGACTCAGTCTGTCCTCTCTCTGTCCTCTCTCTGTTCTCACTTTGTTCTCTCTCTGTCCTCTCTCTGTACTCAGTCTGCCCTCTCTCTGTCCTCTCTCTGGGCTCTCTCTGGACTCTCTTTGTCCTCTCTCTGGACTCAATCTGCCCTCTCTCTGGACTCTCTCTGTCTTCTCTTTGTCCTCTCTTTGTCCTCTCTCTGGACTCTCTCTGTCCTCTCTCTGTCCTCTCTCTGGACACTCTCTGTCCTCTCTCTGGACTCTCTCTGTCCTCTCTCTGGACTCTCTCTGTCCTCTCTCTGTAGTCTCTTTGTCCTCTCTCTGTCCTCTCTGTGGACTCTCTCTGTCCTCTCTCTGGAGTCTCTCTGGAGTCTGTCTATCCTCTCTCTGGACTCTCTCTGGACTCTCTCTGGACGCTCTGGACTAAGAAAGGGATCCACGCCTGTTGTTTCAGATGTGCGGTTTAATATTTCTGCTGGTGTTAATATTAACATTTATTCATCAGTAAACCTCTGTTAACAGAAGTGATTATTATTTGTTGTAGCCCAAATGTAGTCTATGTTTTATGCTTTGCTTTTTCGAATAATTGTACAGGCCGCCTTCAGAAACACTCATGTACAAAAAGTAAAGGCATCTTTTACTGTTGAGTTGGTCTGCTCCATACCTCACTTCCATTTCACCAAAGTTCAAGTCCTGTTTTTCTAAACCCAGAAGTTGCCAGAGTTTAGTCTGAACTCATTTGTTGTCTCTTTAGGCTCCTGGTGTTGACTCCGCTCCATCACTCGTCTCATCATCACCGCACATTCGTTTCCGTGTTTAACAAGACACAAACCATCTGCACCTCAAAAAAAATATATACACACACACACCTCCGTTTTACATATTCACTTTTACCATCCGCGTAATTAAATATTTGAGGAATATCAGGAAGGGAAAATTAAAAGAGAAAAAGCCCAGTGCCACCTCCACTATCAATTCACAGCGAGTGCATTAGAGACGTCAGATCGCCGCCGGCAAAGACACTGAAAGAGCCGCCTGCTTTTTTTTCAAACTCACTTTATAAATTACATTTTGGAGTGCTTTGGCATGCTAATACCTGAGAGCAGACACCGTTAATTATTTCTTATTGGGATCGGCGGCGATTATTTGCATATTTCATTTAGCGTTTATAGATGTCGGGAGTTGGGAGGAGGTGGGTTTTTTACTTTTAGACAAGTTTTGGAGCAGAAAAAGAGGTTTGTGCGCTGAACCAGTGGGTGAAGCTGAAATAGGTTTGACTCATTTTAAAGTTTGAGTGGGTTATCTGTGATCATTAGCAGCGTTCAGGCTCGTGTCGTGCAGAACGTGATGCTGAAAAAGGTCAGAGAGCTGTTAAAAAACTGCATTAGGACTGGTTTTGTTGTGAAAAAGCTGCAATTAAAATATAATTTAGACTCAACTGGATTTGAAACAGAGACAACAGAAGTATTTAAAAGCTTTATGGGTCGAATAAAGTCTGCTGCTTTGAAAGGACTGCTCTATGGTTTGGTTTAGTCCTGGTTAAGTTCTGCTTTAGTTCTGTTGTAAGTCCAAGCCTAGTCCTGGTATGGTCCCTGGTTCAACCATGATTCTGTTCTGGGTTTAATATTTGGTTTTGTTTTGCAAAAAATAAGTATTAGAACTCAAACAACAGAAAGTTCAAATTGCTTAAAGCTTTGTGGGAAGGTCTGTATTTCTTTAAAAATGTAGACAGCTGTGGAAACGAATTAGCTTAGGTTTGGCTTTAGTTCAATTTAATTAAATAAACTGTTAAACAAGTTTACTTTTGGTATTGACTTTAATTAAGTCCTTATTTAGGTTTAGCAAGATAGTATGGTGCAAGACTAGCTGACAAAGCATCAAGAATCTTTACAAGACGTTAAGATGTGTATGACATTATGAATCTAAAGGTTTTGCTTTGTTAGTTTTTTTCAGGCATTCAAAAATCTTTTTCTCAACTCTAGAAGGAAAGAACTCAACCTACAGCAGCTTTAGAGGGTCAAAACTCAAACTACAGCAGCTTTAGAGTGTCAAAACTCAAACTACAGCAGCTTTAGAGGGTTATAACTCAAACTACAGCAGCCTTAGAGGGTCACAACTCAAACTACAGCAGCTTTAGAGGGTCAAAACTCAAACTACAGCAGCTTTAGAGGGTCACAACTCAAACTACAGCAGCTTTAGAGGGTCAGAACTCAAACTACAGCAGCTTTAGAGGGTCAGAACTCAAACTACAGCAGCTTTAGAGGGTCAGAACTCAAACTACAGCAGCTTTAGAGGGTCAGAACTCAAACTACAGCAGCTTTAGAGAGTCACAACTCAAACTACAGCAGCTTTAGAGGGTCAGAACTCAAACTACAGCAGCTTTAGAGGGTCACAACTCAAACTACAGCAGCTTTAGAGGGTCAGAACTCAAACTACAGCAGCTTTAGAGGGTCAGAACTCAAACCACAGCAGCTTTAGAGGGTCAGAACTCAAACTACAGCAGCTTTAGAGGGTCAGAACTCAAACTACAGCAGCTTTAGAGGGTCAGAACTCAAACTACAGCAGCTTTAGAGGGTCACAACTCAAACTACAGCAGCTTTAGAGGATCAGAACTCAAACTACAGCAGCATTAGAGGGTCAGAACTCAAACTACATCAGCTTTAGAGTTTTCTTCAGGGTTCTAGGTTGTACATTTGCAGCAGTGGGTGCAACATTTGAGGAAGTTGACAATCAGATGTGGAATATCATAATGTCTTCTGCATATATTTTTCAACCATAAACTTTCATGTGAGCGACAAAACAGAGGTGAAACTCTAGCCTCCATTTCCAAACGCCCTGCAGCTCAAACACACGTTTATCGTTCGGAAATGACCTGGAAACGCAGCTTTAGCAGATCCTAAACCGGGGATTAACACGGACTCGAACCCACCTCAAATCTTAATTTATGTAAAGTGCTGCGCTGTATCTGGAATCAGGCAGGGCTCCAACGCACGCCGGTAATTTGATTTAGGAAGATGTAATAACCCCAGGTCAGTATTCAAATGACTGGATCTGGATCAGCTCTTTACATTCAGTTTTTTTTTTCAAACATAGACCTCCTCCAGCCAGACCAGGTTTAGTCCTGGTTTTGGGATTCTGTGGAGGACTTCGAGGAGCGCTGAGCCGACTGTTAACGAGAGAAATGAAATTAAACTTTAGAAGAAAACCGAAATGGGAGAGTTTTTTTCAGTCATGGTGTAGTCCAAGTTAATAAAATGTATTGGCTCGGTTTAGTGAAGGTTTTGGATTTTATTTAGCCCTGGTTTAGTCCTGTGGCTTAACGAGATAGTTTCGAGCAGCATTAAACCATGCATTTCATTTATTCTAGATTTAGCCTTGGTTTTAGTCTTGGATCTGGCCAACATTTAGATCTGGTCTTTTTCCTAGATTTACCTGGTTTATAGTTGAATTGGACAATTTTTCAGTCTTTAGTAAAAGGTTTAGTCCTGATTTTAGTGCTGTTATTTTTTGGGTTTAGAGATGTCATTAGTCCAGGGTTGGATCCCAGTTTAGGTCTGGCTTCATTCTTCAAACTCCTGGATTTAGCCATAAATTAGTACCGGTTTAGTACAGAATGTAGGCTTTCTATTATTTCATAATTTAAATGGCAACTTAACTTAACTCAACCTGTTTTAGGTTTAGGTTTACACAACTTATTAGTTCCTTATTTCTCCTTCACAAACCCATCTCCAAAACCAAACCCAACTTAAACCTTATCCATGGACTTGAGTCAAAATTGGTTTAGTCCAGGGTTTAATTTAGGTAAGTCCTGGTTTAAATCTGAATTCTTCTTGGTTTAGTCTAAGATTTAGTCTTTGTTAAGTCTTTGTTTAATACTTTGTCATTTCTCTCATCATATTTCTGCAAACATATTTAAATGTTTGCAGAAACCCTTTTAATTCCATATATTAACAAATTTATAAGCCCATTAAGCACCGCTGTATTTTGTTTTTTCACTGAGGACTTATTTTGTCCTCATTCCTCCTTCACTTCCACACCAGACCCTCCCCTCGCCCTCTCCTCCCGATCGGCCCCTGTGTGTGGTGTCTGTGCTGAAATGGGAGCCCGGGGCCACAGCTGTCGCCACACAGAGCTGATAACACAGAGAGAGAGTCCCATCTCTCACCGACACCGCTCACCACATGTTGTTTAAGTCCAGGAAGTGCCACTAACACAGTCACTTTGTCACACTGGGTCTGAGTTTGTGGACGTCCTAATGAAGTTGTGTTCTGGTTTTATTTGTCTTTTGAAATCATTGTATTTTCTTATGAACCTTCTATGTTAACCTACAGCTACCACGATTAAGTGTGCTTCGATCAATAAGCCTCCGTTTATTGCTAAAACACACAAGTCTCTGGTTGAGACTTAAATGTAACCCATGAGACTGCCAGCCTGTAAAGCCTCGTGTCCAGTTTGAGTTTGTTCAGATTTTGCTGTTTTCAGGAGCAGGAGATGGACTGTACCATTTTCCCCGAGGAGAAGGGTAAGGCAGGGGTAACACATGGGTGAGGAGAGGGTCACGAGGGGGTTATTTGTGGGTTATACAAGCGGGTGATGGAGAGAGGGTGGGGGTGTTGTACAGTGAGAAGTAGGAGCAGATGAAACCATGTTTCTGTTGGACACAGGGGACACAAATCCTGTTAGAGCTCAACCCAGAGGCTTTTACTCAAACACTGAACACACACCGTCAATGAGGTTAGACATGTTTGTGAGGACAGGCCATGTCAGCACTAACACACTCCATTTACTCAAGGCTTACACTAACAGGGACACGTGTTCACGTGTGTACGCAACGGCAAGAAATTCAGTAAGAACTTGTATCTATGTTCTTTTTAAAAAAAATTGTGCATGAACCTAAACAAGGTGAATATGATTTTCTAATGCATATGAAAAAATATAAAGGTTTAATCACCTAATATCATACTGTAACAGGAAACATCTGAAAAAACAAGACCTTAAGACATCTAAAAATTATTATCAAGGATTTTCATATAATTTTCAGTTCTGGATGGGAGATTTTTCCAATCACAGCTCGCTTTAGGAAAATGTCAATAGGGAAGTAATGGCTGCTGACAGAGAAAGTGTATATTCAGGTCTGGATACGTCTTTTTTACAAAAATTTGCTTTAATCACACAATGTTTATTGAGTTATGTTCTGACGCTGAAGTTGGGGCTAAACATTTGCTGTAAGCTCTAGACTTCTATTATTTTGGCGTAAACTTGGTCTGGTTGAACTTTTATAATAAAAGAAAATGTAAATGTATACGCAGTGGCTCAGTGGTAGAGCGGTCGTCCTTCAACCAGAAGGTAGGCGGTTCGATTCCCGCTCTCCCCACAGTTCATACTGTCATTGTGTCCTTGGGTAAGACACTTAACCCCCCTTGCCTCCAGTGGTGTTCCAGCTGTAACACTGGTGAATGGAAGCTTTATGTAAGTCGCTTTGGATAAAAGCGTCTGATAAATGAATGAATAAATGCAATTTCTAATAATATACATTTACACTTACATATTCAGATACTACACCTGAATAAAACAATGACAGATCTGTTTTGAGCGACGTACGTCCATCAGATCCAGATTACTCCTCTGTCTATGAACACCTCCCTCTTCTTTCTCCGTCTGAGATGGGGCTCGATCCGACTGTAATGTGACAAATTCCACTAAGCTGTTAATATTACACTGCCTTCTGAGCGGCATTAACCACCTCCAGAGCTGCTCGTCTTCAGCTCACACTCAACCTTTAACTGCGTCCTCGAGCAGCGACAAAACACTACAGCCTCAACCCAGAGACGAAACCCAGGGACGAAACCCAGAGACGAAAACCCAGAGACGAAACTCAGAGACGAAAACCCAGAGACAAAACCCAGGGACGAAACCCAGAGACGAAACCCAGGGACGAAACCCAGAGACGAAAACCCAGAGACGAAACTCAGAGACGAAACCCAGAGACGAAAACCCAGAGACGAAACTCAGAGACGAAAACCCAGAGACAAAAACCCAGAGACGAAACCCAGAGTGGAGTTGGCATTAGTTTGGTCCTTGTTCAGTTGCGTGTTTAGTCTTGATTAAATTGTGATATAGTAAGGTTAGTCCTTGGATTAATCATTGTTTGAATCCTAGTTTAGTCCTTTAGTTTCTTTTTTAGCCCTTCTTTAATCGTCATTTCAGATTTACTTTAGTCTTGGTTCAGTCCTGGTTTAGTCCTACATTTATTTTAATGTTTCCCACCTGAAGCCATTGTATTCCATTTATTTTCATTACAAACCTCCAGTCTGTATATCCCTCTCTGTCTGAGCTCAGAGTAACTCTCAGTGTAACTCTGTGGTGTCTGTGAACAGAGTGAACAGTGTTAGGAGTGTAATCCCTGTTCGGTGTCACACACACTCGCCTCGTCTCCAATATTTGCGTCCGCTGCTTTCACTGTATGTTCCTCTAATCCCCGCTCCGGCTCTGATATTTCCTGACATTTACATGAATCACCTTCAGACACACTACACGAAAAGACCACCGCGAGACGACGAAGGAGAGGAAGAGGAGGGATAAGAAGATGGATAAGGATCAGTTACAGAGGTTTGACAAAAAAAGAAGACGATACAAGAGGAAGAAGCCGACTGAGGGAATGTCCAGGTCTGTGAGGAATGTGACGGTCAACAAGGAGGAAAAATTACTGCAATATTCAATTATGTCTGTTTGATTATGAAAACCCTTATGTAGGCGGATACACTATAACAAGACAGCCAAGTCCAATTTATAGTCATCTCTGTTTATAATTAAAAGCTGAATGCTAATAAATTTGTTCAGTCCTGGTCTCCTCTTGATTTCGCCCTGCTTTTAGCCTTGTCTTAGTCCACATTTAGACCTGGTTTATTCCTGGTTTTTACTCTACATTTAGTCCAGGGTTTTATCTGGATATACTTCAGGTTTGTTCCTTACTTAGCCCTTCTTTAATTTTTAATTGAAACCTGATTTTAGACTTATTTTAGTCCTGGTCTAGTCTTACATTTCTTTTACACTGTGTACCTCCTGAAACCATTGTATTCCAGCTGGTCCTGACAGACGGACACGCTCCATGGGTCTGGTTCTGATTGCACAAGAGGGACTGTTGGGTTTTCTCTTAAAAAGTATCTTGCAATAACTTTTTGTTGTAATTGACGCTATAATGAAATAAAGTGGTCTTGTACAAATATTAAAGGATAACTTTCAGCATCAAGGCTCCAATATCTCTTTCACATTCATGAGTGACATCACAGCGATCGATAAACTAACAAGATATTTTACCTGACCGCAATCTCCAGCGTGTTATACAACATCATCAAGGGTTTTCACAGAAGGTGGTTGAATGAACCACCTGTCACTCACCAGATCGTTTTATCCAATCAAACCTGAAACATGTCCATAACTGTCAGCGCTGACACACCATTGGTCCAAACAGGCAGTGGGTCGAGAGAAATGCATTACCATCAATATTCACCATATTCCAGTTAGTCCGGTCTTAGACCAGGTCCAGACTCACGGAGGTCAGTGTTTGTGAAGGAGACAGAGTTAGTCCGGTCTTAGACCAGGTCCAGACTCATGGAGGTCAGTGTTTGAAGGAGACAGAGTTAGTCCAGACTTAGACCGGGTCCAGACTCACGGAGGTCAGTGTTTGAAGGAGACAGAGTTAGTCCAGACTTAGACCAGGTCCAGACTCACGGAGGTCAGTGTTTGAAGGAGACAGAGTTAGTCCAGTCTTAGACCAGGTCCAGACTCACGGAGGTCAGTGTTTGAAGGAGACAGAGTTAGTCCAGACTTAGACCGGGTCCAGACTCACGGAGGTCAGTGTTTGAAGGAGACAGAGTTAGTCCAGACTTAGACCAGGTCCAGACTCACGGAGGTCAGTGTTTGAAGGAGACAGAGTTAGTCCAGACTTAGACCAGGTCCAGACTCACAGAGGTCAGTGTTTGAAGGAGACAGAGTTAGTCCAGACTTAGACCAGGTCCAGACTCGTGGAGGTCAGTGTTTGTGAAGGAGACAGAGTTAGTCCAGACTTAGACCAGGTCCAGACTCATGAAGGTCAGTGTTTGGTGAAGAAGACAGAGTTTATAGATTTAAAATTTACTGTAAAATGATTGAGGTTTTATGCCAGTTATGAGAGTTATATGCCAGTTGTGGTCTTAGTTGGTCTTGACTGAGTAAAAATGAGTTTGAGACAAAGACAAGACCAAGACAAAATAGTCTTACTCCACTGTGACTGTCCACACTGATTTTGTGTTTTGAACTTAATTTTAGATAATAGCCGTCTGAAGGTCACACATGAAAAGCTTTTATTAAACGCAGCATATGTTAGTCCCAGAGAGCATCTGTCACAACCCGCCGCACGACTCCACCGAGGCTCGTAAAGGCCACGCCCACAACCTCACCTCACACCTGTTGTTTCCACGGCAACAAGTTCAGAAATCGACTTTGTGACCGAAAGCTCTGTTTGTTGAAGACAAGAGTCAAATACAGCGTGAGACCTTAACTAAGGGCTAACATTTCATTTCAAGCCAAGTCTTTTTTTTTTTTTTTTTTTAAACAAACACTGCCTGAGACATGGATATTATGAGATTATTATTGTTTTTCTAAAAAACACTGTAATCCCTTGACAATTTTGCAAAGTCATAAGAAAGACAGGACAGAGAAAACTTCAGCCTTTATTTTTATGTTTGGATATTGTTTTATATGGTTTAGAGCTGTTCTCAAGCATTTGGTCGGGACCCAAAAGGCAATCGCAGGAGATTTTATAATCCTTTTATTTTAAGGAATATTTGTGAAAGTTGCATTGTGAAATAAGCATTAAATGTAAATATAAATGCTTTTGTAAATTGGATAATAGTCAGGAATAAAACTATTCGAATTCAAAAGGACACAAAAAAAGATCTATACTATAAAAAAAAACATAATAGCTTAAAAATAAATGAAATGGTACAAAAAAAGAAGGAAACAATGGGGAAAATATCCAAAACACAACAAAATGACACTGAAACAGAAAAAAGAAGGTCACGAATCATTTGGTCTTTTGAAAAATGGGTTCCTTGAAAAAAAGTTTGGGAAACACTGGTTTAAAAGCTAAGCTAATGAGTTAACATTCTGTTAAACATCACGCTGACGATTTAATAAAAACAATTGTGATCTTGGTGTTTTATTTAAGACTGCTTGCCGTTGTCAAATCTCTTTATTAAGTCACATTAGAAATGATCTGGTGCTTATACTGTATTGTAGTTGGATAAATGTGAAATATGTCAGCGCTTCGGTGTTAATTGCAGCAAAAATGAAGATTAAGGCGATGAATTATTGATACAAGTTGGTATTTAATCTTTAGTAATGAAGACTGGATCGGCCGCTTATAAATATTGTACGAGGCTGGATAATTTGATAAATTTATTCCAATTTGCCCTTTATTTTGCCCTTTAGTCAAGGTTATGTTAATTTGGACACACACAGATTTGGCACAAAACACACAAATCACGATCGCGGTGTTGATCTGGAGTTTTACTGTCAACTGTAAACAACAGCCTTCTCCATCTCCACATCATTCAGTCATTACTCTTTGAAGCAGCTATTAATTTACATTTTTATACAGTAAAATAAGAAATAGACAGAACTTTTTTACTGGAGCTTCTTGTGCTGGTTTGATGTTCCCTGATACAGCCATAAGTACGCTCCTGTTTGGGTCTGTGCAAATATGTGACTGTATAATAGTGTGTTTACTTAAGTTTTCTGGCTTTTATCATGTTTTTGCCATGACAAGTGGATTTACTGGGAACCAGGGGGAGGGAAGGGCGGGGGATCAGGTTTAATTAGCTTGACCGAGCAAACATAGAGCTAATGGATTCTTTTGCGGTGACGATGATTAAGGCTAACAATGAAACTACATTTATTCTAACATGTGCAACATAACCAACAGCAGCACAGAGCACAAGGCTTCAGCTCCAGTGTTTACACGTCACAGTGACCCAGGCAGGTCACCAAGCCCTGAAGGGTCAGCTCCAGGTGAAAACTGGAGAGGATTTTGTTCAGGTCACGTGGGTAAGAACGGCATCCAGTCCAAATTTCAGTGGATGTGTAAAAAGGGTTTAGTCTTTGTCTTTGTGTTCTAAACCTCATAAACTGGGATAAGATAGTCTTGTGGTTTAGAAAAAGCTGGAAAGAAATAACCATTTTACTAAAATCAAATTTAACAAAAAAAAGAAATGCAACACTGTTCACTGTGTTGTGGCTAATGCTGATGTTAGCTTCAGAGCAGCTCAAATAATGTCCATAAAAACTAATAATCACCAAAGAAAGACGGCATATAACCTTTATTATGTCTTGGTTTAGATAAATGGAAGATAAATGTATAAAAAAAGGAACAGAGTAGTGTCTGTTTAGCATTCTTTGTTGATTAATGCGAATTAAACAGTGCATATTGATGAACATGAGACACAGACACATGAAAGTTAACATGCCAGATAATAGCCTTAGAGTAATTTCCATCTGTTGTCCAAACATTCAAACACCAGTGCCACAGACACTTGAAGCAAAGTGGGTAAAGTGTCCCAAGGACACAGCAGCAGTATAAACAGATGAGAGCGGGAATCAAACCGGTTACAGGACGACCGCTCGACCACTGAGCCACTGCTTTCAGTTAAAGTGTACTGTTAGCATAATTTTAAAAGACTTTGCAGGAAACTACTTTATTTTCACTCTGTATCAGCCGTGTCCTGTTTCCAAAGCCGATGAACTGAGCATGTGCAGTTCTCAATCGAGTGTAGACAAACACAGAGAAAAAAAAAAATCTCCAGACCGTTATTAACCCAGAGATTTTCCACAAGACTTTTGAACCATCCTCTGCAGCCGCTGGAGGACACAGTCGAACAGTTTTTTCGAAACCTCGTTCTGCACTTGGACAATGACAGCTCTCACTCTAATGTCTTTAAAAAGTTTGCCTCAAATACGACTTTATTTCTGTCTAGGGCTTGTATGACATCCCTGTCTCTGTCGGTGATGCTTAATTTTTAAAGCAGAAAAACATGCTCATGTTTTACCCAATCCAAGCCCGGTAACTCCAGGTTGGCTGTTTCTGGTGTAAATCTTGTGTCTGATCGCAGTGACATCTGGCTGTTGTTGTGGAGGAGATAAAGCCGTAATGTGAGTCGTAAAAAAAGCCCACAGCGTGCTTTTACTGTTCATTATCGGCTACTGCTCTTTAATGACAATCAGATGCACGGGCTAATTACTGAACCGAACAATGAGAGGAGACGGGACAAGGTCAGAGGAAAGAAGGAAATAAAGAAGGTAGAGTCAACACAGCCGAGAAATAAAGAAACATGGGCTGAAACATCTATGTAGAATTTCCAAAACCAAAGTTGGGTATTAATAGAAGTTAAAGTAGTCCTAAAACTGTGTGTAGCTAATGGGTATGTTGAAATAAACGTGTGCTTGATAACGTTTCATCTCAGTAAACAACTGCAGTTCATTCAGCCGTAAACACAGTAAGAAGAAATAATGTGTGGAAAGAAGGAGAACGGCATTAGTTCTTAATAATCTAAGTATTTATGAAAGTAAAACTGGATCAGAGCAGTCTGCATGTTGGCAAACCTTACCCAGTCCAAATTATAGCAGCATATCTTTTTTAGCTTTTCCATTTAGATCAAAATTAGAGAAATTAAGTTTAGTTATTTCTGGCTTTTCATCAAAATGTGGGACATTAGTTTTTATGGGACACATGATCAACCTGCTCACTGGCCCCAATAACTTCATAGCTATATTAAATGTCATTAGCCCTACTCTCTTGTTTTTCTCAAAAAGTCAAGCTAAAAACAAGCCGAACTACTGCGGCCTCAGAGGGTCAAACCTTTAGGTTTTTGTTGTAATAAATTAACTAAACCCTCGTCTTAACCTTTCATGTGACCTGTGAGATGTTGCTGTCACAAAATTGAAAGAACAATCTACAATTGTTTTGGCAAAAAAGACTTTTGACTTTAGTTCAACTTCACATGAACTTCACTTGATGAGCTTTACTTCATTTTTACTTCAAACTTTACATGAACTTATTTTGTCAGACTTTGAGACCAAAAACTCTATCTTTTGGCTAAAAACACTGTCCGTTCTTCCATTATCTCGTCCAAAGGGAGGAGCCGCCGGGTTTTGTTCTTCTTTGTTGGTTTCAAAACAAGCTCTGTGTGAATAATTTAACCCAAAAAAAAAAAAAAATCATTGCAGAACAATGTGAAAAATGTAACGCTGAGGAATAATTCAGCAGAACACACCTCTGTTGTTTTGTAGTTTTTTTTTTTTTTTTTACGGATCAAAGCTCTAAGTGCAGAGGGAGACGTGAGGATAATGAACGGACTGTTAATGCTCCGCGGTCGACCGGCTAATGGACCAAACACAACCAAAAAAACACACGGCTTTCAGTGGAGCTCAAACAGAAAGATGTGACTGTAATGGGTTTGAGAGTTTGGGCCTGAAATAATGCAGTGTCTAGTTGTAGGTAATACAATACAGAAAACATTACAATAAAGTTTCACATGGCACGTGACTCTGTGTTCTCTCCAACTTACTGTCGAGTGTAGATTTGAAACTGTTTGAGTTTGAAGCACTTTAACGCCAGTAATCTTAATATAATCAATATCCCTGACTCGTATTATGCACCAGACTAATGTTTATTAAAAGAGAATAATCACATAACAGCTGACATATTATTACTACTATTTGCTCTGTCCTGCACTTTACCTGAAGCTGCTACACTCCAGAGTCACTAAAGCAATGAGGTGAGTACATTTTTAAGGCTGCAGCTCGATAAATGTAAAACACATTGTATTCTGTAATGTTACCAGAGTTTGTCTCTATCGGAGTCATGGATGTATTGTGAGACCAGGTTTGTGAATGAGTAATGGCCGACATTGATTTTCAATACACGTTGCCACAGCTTCTGGGTTTTTTTCCGTGTTGAATGGCCCGTAGAGCAGGTGCATCACGGCTAATCACGAATCAATCAATCAATCACAAATTAATCACGAATTAAGGGTTTTCTGCAGTAAAAAAGACACAAAACACGGAAATAAACACTACAAGATCCGACATTTTAGGAAGTTGTAGGCGTCATGTCAGCCGCTTACCAGACATTTGTTTTTCCTTTGCTGTCTTTGGGTAAAATCCTTTTTGGGACACGTGGAATTTCTTTTGCTGCAATACCTTGAGAGGCCACTGGTGGAATTGGAAGCAGGGGCAAGGGGGCGGTGTCTTATCCAGATGTTACTATATATACATTAGCAAAGCTTTTAGCAACATGCACAAGTTCTGGAGTCCACAACTATCTACAACAAAAGGGGCTAAAATCTTCCCAGACACATTACTTCTACAACATTTGGACATTTTCATCCATGTTTCAAACAAAATATTGGGAAAGGGCCATGGCCCGTACAACGGGTTAAGTGCATGAAAGTCAAGATGTAAACCATTTATAAACCAGTTAAAAATAGGTCTATGATAACATAAGTTATAAAGGATAAGCAAAAAAGCAATAAAAACATGAAATTCCATCTGATTAATCTATGAACAACAGCCAATCAGAGCCAAGAAACCAAACAAGAGCAACCAACAGGAAGAGAGCATGTTGGGCAAATGTGTGTTTGATTAACCTGGAAACTGAAATAACTAAATCAATCTATATCAGAAAATCCTGGGATAAAGAGCAGGAAATGGAGAGATGAGCGTCGAGCACAACCAGCTGAGTGGAATAAACCAGACTTTTAAACAGGATGTTTACCTTGAGGCCTTCGGTGGAGTGTGCAGCCGTGCGATTGATCGAGGGGATAGCGGAGACAGTGATGGCCTCGTGCGATTGGCCGGTGTAGAAGAGGCGGGCCTGGATGCAGCGTAAGGCGCGTAGCATCCAGCCGTGTTGGCGCCGGATCTGCCTCTGGAGCTGGTCCCACTGAAGCGACACCATCTGCAGGATGTCCCTCAGCGCTAAAGACAGGGTACCACAGGGTTTAGGCTTTACTTTTTACAAACTTTAACCAAAAAAGCTTCCTGTTCCTTTAAGTGTTGTTTAACCATTTTTTAGGCTGGTGTTCATCCTTCTTTTGGTTCAAACAAAAAGATCTATTTGATATAATTCAGTGGCCCAAAGTCCTGATTTGCTTAGTGCCATTTTCAGCTCTGGGTAAATGACTCACTAAACACTAGATGGCGCTGTCAGAGGAGAATGTGTTGTGTCAGATGTTTGTGTTTAATTAGTAGTTTAATTTTTTTAGAAAGGTTTTCAAATTGATTAGTCTTGAATTATTGATTCACTTTCAGGAAGTTGTCAAGGCACATCATTTCATGGTTGCATCATTCAAATTCAAAATGACTTTATTAATCTCAAGGGGAAATTTAGTTGTTAGGTCTCTTCAAATTAGTTGATTGGCATTCGGGAAGAAGGAGGAGCTCTTCAAATTTTACTGTTAATCATGATCTTCTCACTTTTTAGTTTTTTGGTCTGTTTATAGGTCTTTAGTTCATGTGTGGTTCACATTTCAATTTGTACCAAAGTTTAATTGAAAGTAGGCTGAGACGAGCCACTAGTGGAAAACACTGTATTTTATGTTGAGTAACAATGAACACTAGCTTCAGTAAAGAAGCCTTGTTTTTTTTTCCTTCATTAGAATTAGTGATTGTTTTAATTATAAAGGTTGAATCTTTAAGTTTCCCATTTAAAAAAACTTCTTTAAACTAACAAACATTTAGCACAGAAAAGACAAAAACCTCCTAGAGCTAATAACTAGCACAAACAGGCCGACCGTTCTAATGTAGCAGCAGGCCGCCAGTTGTCACAGTAGTCTCTTGCTTGTTTAATTCTTATTCTGTCTTAGCACCAAAGTACATTTCTGACACTATTGCAATCTCGCACCTTAAGGATGCCTTCTGCTTGTGTCTAGAGTTAGGACCAGACACAGCAGCGTTACAGTTTTCTGGAGAAAAAAATCTGGAATAAGCTCCCAGACGATGTCAGACAAGCTTTGAAGATCTTCTTCTGTAATGATGACTGAAGGTGTCTTACCTGAAGACATCTACACCTTTTCTGTTGTATTTTAATGATTAACTTCTCTGTTTTGTTATTTGTTATTTTGTTATGTGAGATTCCTATTTCCATCCATTGATCAGTTTAGTATCTCTTTATTCCTTTTCTCATAACCAGGCCTCTGCTGCAGATTTAGGGAAATATCAAATGATAAAAATGATGGTGGATGAGTTTTTTTTTGCAGAAGATTGTGCCCTGTGGCCTTCGTTCTGTCTCTTATTTCTCCTGTTCTTTATCTCGGTCTTTGGGCTACGTTCATACGAGTCGCGCTGAAGGTCACTCTGCTAATCCTCGCATTAATAATGAATGGGACAGGTGCGAATCTCCTTCTCCTCGGTCTTTATTTCCTTCTCTAGTTCTGCTGCTGCTGCTTCATTTTCTGACTTGTACATTCATGCGCTTTTGGGAATTTGTCCTCCTATGTCCTTCCTTCCTTCCTACCTGATTGGTGGGAGGTGATGGAGTTCAGCAGGGTCCGTCCTTCCTCCATGATGCCGTCTTTGAGAGAACTGCGGCTATCCACGTTCAGCTTGAAACTCTGCAACCAAACAACACAAAAAACAAGTCTGAGAACTGCTGCAGAAGATAAAGTGGATCCTTTCAACAAACTTTTAATGCATTTAATGAAACCCGAGTGGTATGAACATGTTTGAGTGGGATAATCGCCTTGAATCTGGGTTATTTAACAAACGATTGAACCAGGAGGTCTAAACCAGAATCAAACCACATGGTAAACGGGGGAAAACAAAACCTGGTTTAAAACAAGACTAAATCAAAACTGAACAATCACTAAACCAAGACACAATGATGTCTAAACAAGGACTAAACCGAGCTAGTTTTAAACCGGGACAGACATTCCCACTGTGCAAATATCAAAATAATTGTCCAAATCAGATAAAAATAAATAAATACATACAAACATACATACAATGTTCAAGTCTTAAAAAAGTCTAGATCTAGAACAGTCAGAAATGAGTTATTTAACATTTATTTAAGATTAAACCAGGACAAAACTATATTTAAACCAGGACTAAACCACAACTAATCTTAAGACAAAACCTAGAACTATAAAAGGCCTAAATGAGGTCTAAACCACGAGTAAATCTGGCCTAAACCAACAACTAAATGAGACAAAACGAGGACTACATGTATAACTGGACCAAAGATATACTACAGAATCAGAACAAATCCTGGATGAAAACCTTGGACTAAACCAGAAATAAAGCAAAAAATAAACTTGGATTAGAGCTTGGACTAGGCTTGGAGAGGTCTAAACTAGGACTAAACCAGGACTAAACCACGTTACTACAAGGTCTGTAATGACTATAAAACCAAAATTGTATATAGAAGACATTTTTTGAGAACAGGGAGATCGTGTGATCGTTTAAACGAGGGAAGACCAGCAGAGTATGAGCCGCTCTGCAGAATCTGACACGTCCCACAGGCCTAATAAATACATGTATGATAAAAGGGCCTCAATAATAAATGGATGAGATGATGGAGATGGATGGAGGTGAGGAGGAGCCCGAGGCCATGCTGGAAACATTTCGACCTCTTCTGATGTGGACCTGTGTCTTAGATATACATACGTGTTTATATTTAAACCAGGACTCTTACTGCATCTTCATTTTTGTATCAAACTTAATGAAAGAAGTATCAGTTTCACCAGTGGCGCAAAAAGGGGTATGCGGCATATGCAGCGCATAGGGGCGCAGCACCTTGGGGGGCGCCAAAGCGATGGTTTTTCCTAAATGTAGCTTAGCTGCTGTTGTGCGTTTCTAAATCATTTCAGTATTTCCTCAATACTATATAACATTTTAGAGGACTAACAGGCTACAGTAGGAGCCCTCATTAGATTCTATAAATAGAATTAATGGATTATCGCGAGTGGGCGTGGCTGGCGGGGGCGCCGTGAGCGTGCTGAGTGAGCAGGTATCGTTATGTGTTAGTTGTCACAGTACGCACACAGTTGACCCTGGCTCAAGGGGTCGGAACAAAGAGAGGACACGAGCAAACATAACAACTAAGGAAAAAATTATCTTTATTGAAACCAAAATCAATACAAACGACATAAATTATAACATGGCATGAAATGTATCCGTCCGTCTGTATAATCAGTGGTGTAATGCTAGTGTTGAAGGTGAGTGAAACAAAGGAATGTGTAGGTGTGTGTGTGTGTGTGTGTGTGTATTGTGTTCAGCACCCATGACGTAAACTTAACTAACAACAACCAAACCAAACCAAACTAAAACTAAACCGAAGTCAACCTTCAAACCA
Organism: Perccottus glenii; assembly: GCA_024416835.2. Classification (NCBI taxonomy): domain Eukaryota; kingdom Metazoa; phylum Chordata; class Actinopteri; order Gobiiformes; family Odontobutidae; genus Perccottus; species Perccottus glenii. The sequence goes on along the minus strand of CM044565.2, from coordinate 25,519,775 downwards.
AGACTAAGTCAAAGCAAACAAACCAGGTGGCAGCCGGTCTCCGACCTGCAAGTAGGCAAACCACACTGGAGGCCAAAGACTGAAAACTGGAAAATATAAGGCAGCATGCCATGTACAATAAATTACAATAATTTGGAAAACAGCAATATAGAATGGTTCGTTCATATCGTTCCGAGGAAGATTTGAACCTGGGTCACTCGTGTGAAAAGTCCTGTCCTTACCAGCTGAGCTATCCAAAAGCCAGTCATGTGTATGTATTAAAACATGTAAGAGAGTGCATTGTTACGAGTATTGGGCATTGAGAACTGGCTCCTACTTAGAATTGTTATAAAAATTGAGATTCTTTTCCTTCTTTTCGGTTCTTTATTGGAATCTGATCATAACGTTAATGCTTGTCAATTTGTAACTGTTTTTTTTAGTTGTTAACCTTGTTAAAAATACCATATATTAATGGTAGGCGGGGGTTAGGGTGAGGAGGGGGGAGGGGGGGGTTGTCGCCAGAATTGATGCTGCATACCCCTCTAGCACTGGGTAGTTGCGCCCTTGAGTTTCAAGGCAGATCTTGGTCAAATTTACCGCTTGATTCATAAAGTGGATCTTAGACGATTCTAACAATAAAGACATTTATGGACACTTGTGGTACTGCAATGATAAGTTGTACATTTGTAATTGTCTTTACCATTATTGATTTTAAGTTAACCATGCATCTGTGCTGCTCATGACACAATAACCATGTTAAAAAAGGGCTGTGTTTTTTTTTTTGGTTGGATTTAAACTCTCACAAGATCTTTGCTTTGGAAGATTAAGACCGAGCCCGAGGTTGTCTGGTTCCTGTTTGGTTCCTGTCATCACAAAACAGCCAACAATTACCGTTCTTCTTGAACGTAAGCTCTTTCCTTAGCGATCACAAACAGCTGTAATTGCACATTTTTTAATTGCTGAGTGGGTTTGCAAAACCAAAAGCAAAAATTTGGTTTTGAAGTCCTCCTTTGCTGTAATGACAGACGACAGAGGCTTACAAAGTGATGTAAAGACGTAGCCACTCCGGCTCTCAGTCTGTGGAAAACCGAGCCGGTTCTGGCACGGGACCAGCGCCGAAATTACATAAGCACCAGCCCAGAACCAGCACCAGCTCGGTGGAAAAGTGTCTGGTTCTTGTCTGGTTCCTGTCTGCTTCCTGTCAGCTTCCTGTGCAGTTTCTGTCTGGTTTCCGAAGCAGCTACTGTCCGGTTTCTGTCTGGTTCCTGTCCGGTTCCTGTTCGGTTCCTGTCCGGTTCCTGTCTGGTTCCTGTCTGGTTCCTGTCTGCTTCCTGTCAGCTTCCTGTGCAGTTTCTGTCTGGTTCCGAAGCAGTTCCTGTCCGGTTTCTGTCCGGTTCCTGTCTGGTTCCTGTCTGCTTCCTTTCAGCTTCCTGTCCGGTTCCTGTCTGGTTCCTGTCTGCTTCCTTTCAGCTTCCTGTGCGGTTCTTGTCTGGTTCCTGTGCAGTTCCTGTCTCGCTCAAGTGCAGTTCCTGTGCAGTTCCTGTCCGGTTCCTGTCTGGTTCTCGGTCTTGTTCTGAAGTACAGTTATTGAGCCGTACTTAAAGCGAACATGACCTTATGAGGCTGACTCGCTGTTATTCCTCAGACGGAGCTTGTTGTGCCCTGAGCGATGGACCAACAACAGCATCCGTCAATGCAGACAAGGTCACACTCCACACACAACATAATATTTATGAAGCAGTGAGACGGATGAACCCACACTTCACACACAATGCTCTGTGTGTCACCGATCAGCTGTTTCTGCTCTGATTATTGAGACACAGAGCTAAATACTATAAGAGTAATTACTTTACCTTTTCGGGGGCAAACTGAAACTAAATCAAAATGGTTCAGATCCTGATCTGAGGTGAAATACAGCCTTTGTCCTGTTTGTCTTTGATCCAAACTAGAGGCAAAAGGTTTGCACTAAAATTCTACATTAAACCTGGACACAACCCAGAACAAAAACAGAATAAAAACAGAAAAAAACAGGACCAAAGAAAGGACTAAAGCTGGACTGAAATTACTGGACTTTATTAGGAGTTAAACCAGGACATGAATCAGACAAATAAAAGATAAATTTGAAATTAAGGGATGAGGAAAATGCAATGACTAAACAGAGACTAAATGTAAAAGAGAACCAAGAATGGAACCAGGAATAAATATGGAATAACGAGATAAAACTAAGACCAAACCCAGGTCTAAATAGTGACTAGACAAAACTAAATCGGGTCTAAATCAGGATTTAATGAACTCTAAAAACTGGCCTAAACCAGGATAAAACCAGGTTAAACTTGGCCTGTACAAGGACTGAACTATGTCTAAACCTGGACTAAACTAGGTCTAAACCTGGACTAAACTAGGTCTAAACCTGGACTAAACTAGGTCTAAACCAGGTCTAACGCTCTCTCTTCAGACCTGTTCTTGTTCCTGTTGGTCTGAGGATTGAGGCTGCAGCTCGACTCCTGTTCTCCACGTGTCTTTTATCGCGCGGTGATTGATGCATGGCTGCTCTGCTCTTATCGATCCCACATTCTCCATATTTTACAGTAAAAGACCGGTGTTTGTTTGTCCCGCTGAAATACGATCTTCTTCTCAATATCGCCTCTAATCTGCTCGCTCTAATTCTCCCGCTCCGTGTTTTCCCGCCGCTCTGATAGATGTATTTTATGTTTATTAGCCCCGAGACGTTTTCCTGGAGCTTATCTGCAGCTGTAAAAAATTACTCAATCAAAAGCCGTGAGATTTGGGGAGTAATTTACAGCATTTGTGGAGCGGTAATCATTTCAGAAAAAGCCCAAGCAGTTGTGTTTTATTTGGATAATGCTGATGTATGATGCGTTTGTGGGCGTTGTAAAGCGATACAGACGACATTGTCGCCGTTTTTAAAGTGATTTTTATTGGTTATCTGAAATGTAAAGGAGCGGCGTCGACTCAAACATGACAGTTCTTTTTAAAAAGAGCAGGCACTGTTGAGGAATGAGAGGAAAACAGACCTGCAAAAGAAAAGCTTTCAATCAGTGAAGCCTGTATAAAGAGTCTTTTAACCTTTATCTGAATTAGAAAACTATTTATTTGAGATTTTTATGTAACAATAGATTACAAACCTAGTCTCTCAAATCCAATTCATCGTCGCCAATTCATAAAATGTTGATAAACTGTTTTGCTTATTTATTAATGTGAGATACAAAATGGTAAATGGTGTGCATTTATATAGCACTTTTCTGAACCCTTCTAAAGCACCCAAAGCGCTTTACATCATGCTTTCAAAGGTAAAAAAGGATTTTGAATCCATGTCCAGGTCGCAAAACCCCTCAACAGCAGCTTTCCTGCTTTTCTTCATTTAAAAAAAATTATAATAAAAAGGTAAAACCGAACTGATTTTCCTCTGCAAAACACTAATACAAAGGAGTTTACCTTAAACTTTTAGCACTGATTTTACCGTTAGACTGTTATGAACCTGTAATTATTGTTATGTTTTTCTTGGCGATGTTTGCTGTAAAATGATGTATTTAGCAACAGTGACATCAGTGTCGACCAATGGGAGCGCTCTTTTATCCTAAAGCGAGCTGTGATTGTACAAACACCCAATATTCTCACCCAACAAAATCCCTAATAATAAAACCAATGACGTCTTATGATCTTGTTTTTACAGGTCATTCCTGTTACATATTGGCTGTTAGAGGATTAAACTGCTTTCCTTAAATGCAAGAGAGAAAAAACCTGTAATCCCCGTTACTTTTAAAACATTGGTAACACTTGAACCTTACTTACTTACTACTTCCTTATTACTTCCTTATTGACATCATTATCGACCAATAGGAGTACTTCTTTTTCCAGAATTGAGCAAAGCTTTATTTATTAAAATCCTTGATAATAAAGTCTAGATGATGTCTCGTTTGTTTCAGATGAGTCCTGTTACCGTATGAATAGAACCTAAACATTAATGTTTGAATATCTTAAGTATAACTAAGCCACATTCATTTAAAAGACAACAGTCTGTGTCAAAGCAGCTTGTATCCATCTCCTTCTAACAATGCAAATGCCGTGAATATACTGTATCTCCGCTCTGTGTCCACTCTCACACCTCTCCTTCTGTGTGTTGTCACCGTTAGCGTGTAGCTGTCGCTAATGGGATTCAAAGGCCCTGGATCTCCCATCACCGCCGATCAATAGCCCTTTCATTGGCCGCCATCTCTCAGAGCCTCAAAGAGCGGCCTCAGCGTTGGAGCGATATCCCAGGGGGAACCGGAAAGACCCGTGTTTATTGGCCCCACGCGCCCAACACACACACACAGAGCTCTCGAATGAGCCAGCTGGACCGAATATTCAATCCTCTCCACCCACCGCTGCCCTCGAGCTGTGTGTGTGGGGAAAAGCAATATAAAGGAATGGGACAGAGAGTATTAGGCCGGAGCCAAAAACACAGAGAGAGAGGCAGGAAAAGACACAGTGGATAAATGAGTGGAGCAACAAACACTGTGCAGCAAAGGAATTTGAACAATATGAACAAGTACAAGATAGTTTTGAGCAAGAATTTGACCAAATGAGAGGAATTTTAAGTGCTTTTTCCAACTGAAGGTCCAAGACATGCTCCATTATTGGATTTAATTCATCTGATCTGTACAGTTGTTTTTTTGTTTCAAAGCAGTATTTCAAGCACAAACAAGAGACTTTCCTTGACATTGCACACAGTTTTTGTGTGTTTCTCACAGGTGTTACAGATGGATACCATTTGGTCAAAGAAAATGACACATAAGATAAATGTTGTGCCACAAGAAGCCTATTATGATTACTATTTTTAAATTTACCGAGTAATAACTAAGGTTTAGAGCTGACTTTAAACTTTTGTGTCTGACAGAAGTTCAGTCATTTGTCCGTTTTGTGAGTTTTTATGCATTAGTTATACAGTTTTGGGGAGACACATAGGACTAGCCTCAGTTAATAGCATTGATCCACAGCTAAAATTATTAAGAACTATTCATTTTGCATCATGTTTAATAAAATATAAACCACAAAAAAAACAAAAAACTAGTTGCTCTTGAGTCCTAGATCATCCCTTAAGTTAGTAGCATGTTAGCTCTTGATCATTAGCCAGTTTTTTATGTTTTTCATCACATTCTAAATACAAAGTACCAAAATTTACAAATGTTTTGAAGCAAAAGTCTAAACCTGTTCTGATTGATCTTAAAAACACTTCATTTGTTTCTTTAATATAACTTTAAATCAGCCTTCACAGACGACCTGCAGCCAGAGCCCATTCTCCACAGATCAGTGCTAATAACTCCAGAGTGTGACTATCACCGTCGCAACAAACAAACACATTTTCCACCAAACACCAACCATCGCACGGCCGCGGCGGCTTCAAAGCTCTGTTAGCAATGCCTTTTCATCACGTGCCCGGCTTTTTGTGCTTTATTTAACGAGACGTGCCAATTAAGAGATTCTAATTGAAGCTAACCGCGGCTAACGTTAGCACCGCTGCTGGCACACGCCACAAAGATCAACACGTGTAAACAACCGCACACGCACACAAACAGATGTGTGTGTGGGGGGAGGGGGGAGATGGATGGAGCGAGGGCTGGAGAAATGCTGATTTGGAAATGTCTCTGGGAACATGTAAATATATGTAAAACAGAGGAAGTGTGGGGCAATCTCTGCATTTGTTTGCATTTTCTATGTAAATACAGATCATTCCTTCTCTCGTTTCCTCTTCCTTCCCTCCTTCTCTCCTTCTGTCTTTCTAAAATGTTCAATATTCTGTTGTGTTTTAGCTTTGACTCTTCCATTGTTAAAATATAGTGTGACTATGTATTATTTTCTTATTTTACATTTATTTACACATTTATGAACCAGGAAAGTCCAAAAACTATACACTTAAAAACAGCAGAAAATTTGAATTTTAAAAATAGATTTAGACTGCAGTAACTAGATTTTTCACCTGCCACTGAGGCTTAAATGAGAGACCAACAGCCAATAGGAGAAGACCTTTGTAAATGGTCAGTAATTTTCCCAAAATGGACCAATCTGCTGTGAACCAAGTCACATCAATCTTCCGCTGCATCAAAAACTCAACCTTTTGTTCTTTCGGTTCAGAGACACTTTATTACAATGTCCACAAAAACAATGTGTTGAAATATTTGCATGTAAAAATAGTTCACACTTACATTCAATTGTAGAGATTATAGGTATTAAATGAGTATTCTGCTCAGTGTGAGCCCTCCTGTCACTGTGTCAGGAAAAAAAGTAACCCTAAGTAAATGTTCTGTCACCGGTAGAGAACACAGAGAGAGTGAGCAGTCATTTGTGTTAGCAACAGGCTAAACCATAAACCTTTTTAAAGGAGCGCTGCTGTTGCCCAGAGTCTGAACCGTCTCTGAGCCATAAGTTATTATTTCATAAATAGTCAGACCCGTCTTAAATCAAGTGTTCATCTGTTTGAGGCCCTTGTCAGAGAGATGTAAAAATGTTCTGGATCATGTGCTGCTTTCTGTGAGTCTCTGCTGCAGCCACTGAGAGCAAAGAGCAGGAGGGTCCAAACTAAGGTCCGTGGGCCAAATACGGTCCGGTGTCAATCAAATCTGGTTGTCACATGAATTATAACTATGGCTCTTGCAGCTCATTCATAATAAAGTAATGAAAACCGTTAAACACATAGGACTGTGTTGTGGAAACACATGGGACAAGGTGATTATTATTGGGTTTGGTCTAAAGTGGTTTTAGGCCTTGGCTAAAGTTGATAAGAACCAATTATTAACACAAAATAATTAACCCAAAATGTAATTGTGGATGTGTTTCTAAATAAGTATAGTAAATAAGAGTAGTCTGTGTATGAAATAAATATGGGACATATTCTTGTTGGTTAAACTCACTTCAGCTGCAACGACCCTCAGGACCCACTGTAATGAATCTGACTCGAATCTAAATTGTGACCAGGTCAGCCTCTTTCATTTCAGTAAAAAACTTCTACGGTCTAGTTAAGGTTATTGTGACGGTTATGAGGTGTGTTTTTGCACTGACCAGGTGTGTGTCGAGGTAAACCCGGAGGCTGTCCAGATCCTGTCTGGGCTGGGTCCAGTTCTCGGTGCTGTCCAACGCCTCCTGTAGCCACGCAATAAAGCCGTCCAGCTTCTGAACCAGCGACTGCAGCGACATCAGAGAAACACAGGCATAGATAAATGTTAAAATGGATCCAAACATTATAATAATGTACAAACGCCACCAAACAGGGTTTATACTGAAATCCATCCAACCACTTCCTTTAAAAATACTGTATATGATGGATTTATTTGCCACGTTTCCATAAAATAATTTGATTTTCTTTCTTAAATGTATCTTAAAAATAAAAAATATATATAAATGAAACACAGCAGAATTCTCCGTTGAATTAATGTGAAAGAGTTGCATTAAATGTTTGGTTTAAGATATCAAAAACAAAATTAAAAATAAGATTAAAAGAATAAATAAGGAAGAAAATTATACAAGAAAAATAAAATAAAAAAAATGTAATCATGAGAAAAGTAGGGGACAGGAAAAGAATAAGTGAGAGCAAACAGACGGCAGCAGATGGAGAGCTACTGCCATCTAGTGTTCGACAAAGAGACTGGACTAACTCTGTCTCCTTCAAACACTGACCTCCGTGAGTCTGGACCTGGTCTAAGACCGGACTAACTCTGTCTCCTTCAAACACTGACCTCCGTGAGTCTGGACCTGGTCTAAGACCGGACTAACTCTGTCTCCTTCAAACACTGACCTCCAAGAGTCTGGACCTGGTCTAAGACTGGACTAACTCTGTCTCCTTCAAACACTGACCTCCGTGAGTCTGGACCTGGTCTAAGACCGGACTAACTCTGTCTCCTTCAAACACTGACCTCCGTGAGTCTGGACCTGGTCTAAGTCTGGACTAACTCTGTCTCCTTCACTGAACACTCAATACTCTCTGGTCTCAGTGAATGTGTTCTTGACTACAACATTAGGAGAAACTTGTACTTAAAATGCCATAAACATATAATTTAATTAAAACAAAGAGGTTTAGCATGAAGACCCAAAAAGTGTCACTAATAAACCCGAGATGAAGAAGTGAGCTGTAAGTTGAATGTATGTGTGAGCTGTCTGTGGTGACTGTGGGAGGAGGCGGTGATTAGAGCAGAGCATGTTGTGGGTTTGTTTTGAGGTGAAACGCTCCAGGCTCAGGCGTCCGCAGAGAAATCACAGCCCGAGCTGAGGTCAAGGGTCAGTGTCCCGACAGCGACCTCAGTCTGAACCGGCTCCAAACAGAGAGAGCAGTGATTTACATGAGGCAGGAGCTGATCAGAGTCGTGGCTCAAACCAAACGTGGGCCAGAATAATAAGTGTGGAGCGAGTGAGGACTGAAATACTGACGTCCTGTTGATCGAGATGGATTCAGAATTTAGAGAATAGGACTCAAAATAATATTTTCATTGTCATTTTAGTCAAATAATATGAGAGCGCTTAAGCTCACACCGGAATTTTTGTCCATTTTTACTTATTTTTCAACAAGGGCTAAAAAATAGGACCAACTAGCGGCCAGATAAGCAGGGCTAGATTTGACTTTGAAATCCAATTAATTTCAACATTATTAATCCGTGAGGGAAAATTCAGTCGTTAGGTTTTGATTTAGAAGTCTGGTAGATTGTGGAGTTTTTTTTCCAGACGGAGGAAGGGTTCTTATGGCGTTCTGTCCTGCAGCTGCACTCACCTAAATGAATAAATGTAAATGTAGACGTACACTAGCTGCTCTTTGTTGTTCAAAAGCCCAATGCAGGGGATGTTCCATGTTGTTCAGTATAACATTGGTCCTGTTAAGGTTTGGTTTTAGTCAGCGCATGTAAGAAAACTGCCACTCTATGCCACACAGTTCTGCTTGAATTAGTAAAACCTGACCATTCTTTCCGGTGGAGTAGAGAGGACGCCTCAGTGCACACTTCATCCCAAAAGATGGCACCTGACTAAAGTCAAAGGTAAACGCTCTCGATGTAGTCATCTTTAACAGACAATTGTTGCCGAGTAAACTCTGATAGCTGATTTAAAGCAACACTGGGTAACTTTTGGCCACTAGATGTTGCAGTTTCCTTTACGGACTGTCTGTGCTGTTTGTTTTCAAGAGGAATTCATCCAAAACCAGCAAGTTTAGAAGAAAAAAACATGTCTTCTGGAACGGTAGGTGATTTTAGTGCATTTTGTACATATCCAACTCTGTAGGGTCCAGTGTATCTGTTTCTGCTCCCAGTGTTTGAGCTGAGTGTGTCTCTCAGGAGAGGTCTGTTCCGGTGGAATTTTATTTCATTTATATCAGAGTTTTCTGTCCAGCTGAAGGAGTGTCAGTGACATAGGCCTGATTCTACCAAATCACGTGTCTAAGAATCATTGAATCAATACGAGAATGCGGTGCTGCTTTTATGTGTCTTGTGTCTAGAAAGAAACAAACAGTTAATTCAGGTACGTGCAACGAGGTTTACTAACGAACCTGTGCTCGGCATCTCTTTTCAACAAACAGCAGCACAAATGTTTGGCTAAAAAGGAGCTATTGTGCAAAACATTTGAAATAATAAACACGTAAGAAACAGTATAAGGAATCTGAAGAAACAGAAAATGCAAAATCCACCTCCGACAGTTTGCCACAGTATAAACTCACATTTATAAACTAATTTGTAAATGTCAAAATATTGAATACGTCGAGTATAAATGAAGACGTTTAGACAGAGGCTGACGAATCTATCATCCCGAGCTCGTCTGTGGAAATGATGCTCTCAATCCTGCACCTTTTGTAAATGACACACTCCGCTGCTGTAATTAGCTGATTAGCTGCTTAATTAGCGCCGAGTCGTCATGGCGATAGATGAGCTGCTGAGGAATAAACTGAAGGAGCAGAAGAAGAAGATGGGTGTGTTTTGAAGCGGAAAGGAGTCAACAAACAGTGGAAAAAGAGAAACCTTCAGACCTCGGGGAGTAATGGAGTTTGTCATTAGGAACTGGTCCATTTGGTCTCGTTAAGCCGACCACAGGAGAGGGGCATTTTCTACAGAGTTTAACCTTGTGGACCCCTCCTTCTGGAGACTCAAAAATGTACATGCACAAAAAACTGCTATAAAATGATCATGTATCAATATTTGTTCTGCATAAATCTCTTAAACCACTCCAACAAATATTTAAACATTTTTAGGATTTTAACCTTTTAAATATCCGTTACAAAACAGGATTTCACTATTTATGAAAAAACACAGAATGAGATTTATATAGTGGCAGATTGTCTTGAATTTGTCAAAAAGTAGCAACAACATTGATTTCATTGCACTATTATTTTGTATGTGGGGTCAGTTAGGGCCGCTTTTTGAGGGTCCCCAGAAGGAGTTAAATTTAAGACTCATCACAAGCAATGCTATTCATTATATAAATCAAAAATCTAATTTTCTGTGTTTTTCTTTAATAACACAGTGACATCTTGTTTTCAAATTGACATTTAAATGGCTAAATTCCTGAAAATGATTGAATATTTGTTAGTTTGGAGCAGAGCTGGAGTGGTTTTAGAGATTAATGCAGAAAAAATACATCCATGTACAGTTCTGGAGCAGAAAGTCTCAGTTGTGTTTAACAGACCTGTGAGAGTCACTGACATAAGATTCTTACAGAAACCAAATCAAAAAATACTGTTGTTTGTTTTTTAGCTATGTAACTAAAATGTTTTTATTTATTGGAATTTTGTGCTGAAAGACTTCCTTTAAATAGTCTCCATACCTCTGTTTGGTTGTTGGTTATTACTTTGTATGTGCCAGTCAGTGTAAGTCTGTGGTGGTGTTAGTTTTTTATGAGTTATGTGTAATTTCTTTTCAGTCTTCATGTTAACTCCGACCTGTCGATGTGATCGGTCCAGAGCCTGTCCTCGACAGATCTGGGGAAGGTTCAACTGGTCTCAGAGAAAAGGCCCTGGTGTCATTTCTGTTTTTGTTTTGTTGTCATTTTTAAGGGTCCAGGATTTACCCAAAAATGTAGTCAAGATGAAGCCATAGTTTAATCCAGCCCTTGTTCTAGTTTGGCCCTTTCATCTTTAGTGAACACCCTGTGTAGTCCTGCTTTAGAAGAAGTTAAGTCATTGTTAATAATCAATAAAGGCCTCCTAAGCATCTTAAGTTTTGTTATCTGTTAGCCAATGCTGGTAATAACAATTCTGCACAATCTTATTGCTAAGTGTTCTAGTTGCTATTCTACTTTTGATGGATTCATATCATCTCTTTAAAAAAAGGCCCCGTGTGATGTCTTTGGACTGTTTTAAAAAGACATTTAAGCAGAGATTATGCAGGACGCAGATAGAGATGGGGAACAGGTTACAGGTTTGACATTTAATCTGTCAAAGCATCATTACGGCTGCATTTTAATGTGACTGAAGTGAAATATGAGGAGACGGGATTGAAGCGGTGCCCTCATGTTGCTGTGGCTCAGAGTCCACTCACACTAAACTATACTGCCCTCTACTGTTTATCCCTCGGTTATTTTCTTGGATGTGGTTTTGTCCTGGTTTAGTCCTGAGGGACAAAAGAGAGGACAGGAGATGATAATATAAAAAGTATGGGCTCAAAACAATCAGCTGATAGTGGTATATGTGTGATGTTTTTTATATGTTTCACTATATAAAAATAAAAATCCACAGCTAAATTTTGGCCAGTAAAAATGCTTGTTTTTTGAAAAACCACTAGCCACAGTGGCCAGTGAGTAAAAAAGTTAATATCAAGCCCTGCGTTATGTCGTATTCAATTTGGCAGCTTTTAAAAAATTAAAGTCCTCAGCTCAGTCCTTAGTTCGGTTCTCAGTTCGATTCTTAGTTCGGTCCTCAGTTCAGTCCTCGGTTCAGTCCTCAGTTCGGTCCTCAGTTCGGTCCAAGTTCGGTCCTCGGTTCGGTCCTCAGTTCGGTCCTCAGTTCGGTCCTCAGTTCGGTCCTCAGTTCGGTCCTCAGTTCAGTCCTCAGTTCGGTCCTCAGTTCGGTCCAAGTTCGGTCCTCGGTTCGGTCCTCGGTTCGGTCCTCAGTTCAGTCCTCAGTTCGGTCCTCAGTTCGGTCCTCAGTTCGGTCCTCAGTTCGGTCCTCAGTTCGGTCCTCAGTTCCTCAGTTCGGTCCTAGTTCCGTCCTCAGTTCCGTCCTCAGTTCAGTCCTCAGTTCGGTCCTCAGTTCGGTCCTCAGTTCGGTCCTCAGTTCGGTCCTCAGTTCGGTCCTCAGTTCGGTCCTCAGTTCGGTCCTAGTTCCGTCCTCAGTTCCGTCCTCAGTTCAGTCCTCAGTTCGGTCCTCAGTTCGGTCCTCAGTTCGGTCCACAGGTCGGTCCTTAGTTTAGTCCTCAGTTCGGTCCTCAGTTCAGTCCTCAGTTCAGTCCTCAGTTCGGTCCTCAGTTCGGTCCTCAGGTCGGTCCTTAGTTCAGTCCTAGTTCAGTCCTCAGTTTCCTTTCAATCCAAATAAGCTCTGGAATGAAATGTCCTCAGAGCTATCATCATGTGACAGATTTTAACGGTGGTCCAATAAAGAATCATCTGAAGGTGGAGCGCCCCTAATGAGATCAAACAGAAACGATCTTTGGCTGAGTCTCCTTGGCGATAATTAAAGACGGCGTCGAGCGGGAGCCGTCCCCGAAGCATATTGACATTTGGCCGTATTGGATATGACAGATATGAGCGATTAGTGGAGCATGCCGCCTCATCGATAACGCCACTGTCGATCAAACGCGACCTTTTAGCAAGAGGTGATGGATTAACGGGCCGCAGGACGAGCACCGAGCGACCCCCATCCATCATCGAAGCTGGGAGACGAGAGTTTCAATGGCTTTTATGTAAAATTATGAAAAGCTGAAGATGGAATATTATTATTTAGACCGGTTAGCTGCAGTTTTAGTCCTAGTCTAGTAATTAGCCGTAATTTACTTAAACAGACCTGATATTTGTTTCTTGTTGGGAAAATAGTTTAAACCCCAAATAGTATATTGTGAAAACATTCATTTGCCATGTACTGTTTGTTACAGAGGATTTAATAGATGAGAACCTACTCTGGGGCGACAGTGGCTCAGTGGTAGAGTGGTTTGATTCTCGCTCGCCCCACAGTTCATACTGTCGTTGTGTCCTTGGGCAAGACACTTAACCCCCCTTGCCTCCAGTGGTGTTCCAGCTGTAACACTATTGAATGGAACCTTAATGTAAGTCGCTTTAAATGAAAGCATCAACTAACTGTAACACTGTTGAATGTAAGTCGCTTTGGATAAAAGCGTCTGCTCAATGACTAAATGTAAATGACTAAATGTAAATGACTAATTGTACTCAGGAACTAAAACATTGGCCAATCACATGCTTGCAAAAGGAGCAATCCCATTGGTCAACACCGTTCCAGGAAGGACTGCTTTAGTCTGGGTTTGATTTCAGTTTTGCTATAGTCTGGTCCAAGTTTAGTCCTTGTGGGGTTTTGACATAAATTTAACTCTTGTTTGGAATAGGGCTGAGCTGTTTTTAATCATTGTTTGTTGGTTTAGTCTTCTATTATTCTTAGTTTTCCCTTAGTTTAAGAATGGTTTCATTCTAATTTAGTTGTAGGCTAGTCCTGTGTTAGATTTGGTGGTATAGGTCTTGTTTTGATCCAGGCTGGGTCCTTGTTTATTCCTGGTTTGAGCCTTGTTTGGTCTTGGTTTAGTCCATGTTTTGTTCTGGTTTGGAGTAGTTTTAGATCTAGTCTAGTTTGGCTCTGGTTTAGTTTGGGCTTTGTTCCAATTCTAGTCCTAAGTTTGGTATTGGGTTCAGTGGTTTTTTGTAATTGTTTGGCACTGGTTCACATTTGGTCTAGTCCAGGTTTAGCTCATCTTTGTCAGGCATTAATTTAATTATTAACGTTCAGTTTTGTCCAGCGTTTGGTCTTTGTTTAAATCTTGGCTTTGTCCTATATTATAGATCTTTATTTAATCTTGGTCCTAGTTTTGTTGTGGTTTGGTTTGGTTTTTCCAGGTTTATTTCAACCTTGGCTTTGGTGCATGTTTTTACTTAGGTTTTGATTTAGTTTTTAATTGTTCGTGTTATAATAATGGATAGTTACTTATAGTAGTAGTATAGATAGTTTTGGTTTAGGTCTGGAATTAGTCCTGTTTTAATATTGACTTGGTTGATTTTATTATTATTATTATTATTATTATTACATCAATTTTATATAGCGCTTCTCCGGGGAGGCAAAGACGCTTTACATATCAATTATTCATTCATACACAGTCACACACTGGTGGTGGTAAGCTACATCTGTAACCACAGCTGCCCTGGGGCAGACTGACAGAGACGTGGCAGCCATTCCGCGCCTACAGACTCTCCGACCATCACCAAATACATTCATACATCCAGTGTCTGGGTCCTTGCCTCCGTTTCTTGCCCAAGGACACAACAATAAGGACACAACGACAGTATGAACTGTGGAGAGAGTGGGAATCGAACCGCCTACCTTCCGGTTGAAGGACGACCGCTCTACCACTGAGCCACTGCGCCCCAACTATTTTAGTCCTAAAGTAAATTGAATTTCCTCTTCTTTGTTCACAGATTTGTCTGTTTTTTTTGTCCATGTTTAGTCTTATGTTTCATGGTTCAGTCCAGTTTTGATGTTCTGAAAAGCTGAGCAGGCCCACAAATATAACAAACAGTAATAAATTATTCCCAACCTCTATTTTTGTCCAGACGAGTGGGTCCTGGTCTTGTCTCTGAATGTGCTCCAGCAGTTTTTGGACCAGAGCTGTTTGTCCCGCTCTGTCCACCAGGGGCACTGTGACTCCTCTGTTCACTGCGGGTCCCTCGTCTTCGGACTGAAGCTCGCTCAAACGGCCCGACTCCAGGCTCTCGTCCAGTGAAGAAGGGGCCATGTCGCTGGAGGAGGAGGAGGGGCTGAAGCGTCGAGGAAAGAGCTGACGTCTGAACATAAGCTGAAACAAAGAGAATAACACATTTTATGCCATATATCTAGCTTATAATAGTCACTAACAGCAATCCTTTGCCTTATGGTTCCATTGCAAAAGGGCAAACCACACCTGTCAACCACAAAATTAGGAAAATTATTAGTGTGAAAAAATCTGTCCCTTTTTTTTTCTTTTTTGTGTAGCAACAAAATGACAAACTCTACATTCTACAATTATCCATAAAATAAACTATCTTAAAAAATATATATATATTATTTTATTACACGACAAGAGGCCATCCCTAAATCATTGAGTTTGTAAAACATTGAGCTCCTGTGACACTGATTACCAAGAAATAATATAACGTTTGGTAACTACAGGTTTGAAAACTACAGGTTTGAAAGCTTATTGAATGTTTAAACCTGTTTTTATATTGTTTGAAATATGTTATGTTCAGGTTCCAGAGAAGATGTGAGACCTTCGTTTTTTATAAGCAGGAAAGTCCCAATTTCGTTTTAGAACAAGTACTTGATTAATTGACTGAAAGCAACTACAGATAGAAGCGCTGAGTATTAGAAAACACAGATTTTAGAGTCACGTGTTTGTCTGCTTTACATTTAGTTATGATTTATTACTGTGATTAATTCCTGTTTAGGTTTTGTTTCAGGGTTAGTCCTGGTTTAATCCTGGTTTATATTTGTTTATATGGCTTGGTGTTGGTTTGGTTGTAGGTTACTCGCAAAATACTGAAAAACAGGCCAAAGAAGTATTACCTACAGTAACATATCCATATACAGTATATAACACACACACACACACAGACACACACAGACACACAGACACACACACACACACACCAAGAGCTATTGTATTATATGCCATAAACAAAGACCTGGGCTACGCAGATATTTTTCTTAACAGATTTTTTTTAAATACATTTATAAATATGTCTCGGTCCAGATGACTCCACTGCAAACACATAAAAGACCACACGAGTCAGTTCTATTCTTTTGAAAGTATTAGCAATGGAGAGTCTGGACGACGAGGTGGAAGTGTTTAATGTGTCTTTACAGTGAAAGCAGAAAAACAAATCCATTACTGAAGGTTTTTCAGCCGAGGATGTGTTGAGTCGTGTGGTAGACTCAAGAGATGTAATAATAATAATAACGCTAAGTTAGCTTGTAATTTGTGTTGCAATGATATGTAGTCAGTTCTATTGGAGCCGGTCCAAAGTTTTTGAAAATCTTCAGTGGAAAGCAGTTAAAAAATATCTAGTAAATAATAGTACCTGCTGAGTCGGAAGAAGAGAAGGATCGTCCCCACTTTCTCCTAAACTGCTCCCATTGTCTGCACTCTCCAGACTGTCCCACTCTGCGTTTAACTCTGTCAGATCCCAGTCGTCCACGTCCTGCAAAGCATCATGGGAAGGATCGCACCTAACCGATCCCTAGAACAGAAAGTCAAGAGGAAAACTTATTATTGAGTTTATTTTAATGGCTTTAAGTATCCAGGTGATGGTTTTATCACTGACCAGAGGCATGGACTTGGCCAGACTTTCCAGATTCATGGCGAGCATCTCGGTTTTACGAAGCTGAGCCGGCAGAGTCAGAAACTCCTCTGAACCGAACCAGTGCTCCCTGTTAAGACTGGATTTAGACGAGACATGCACGCCCTGAAAGAGACAATTTAATTCACTTTATTAGTCCCAGAGACAGCGAGAAAGGGAAAAAAGAAGAAGAAAAAAGTTATCAGAGTTCTATTAGTCCAGTTTTTGGGTTAGATCTTGTTTTATTCCGTTTAGACTTGGGTCCTTGGATAAGTCTGTTTAGGCCTTGGATGAGTCTTGGCTGGTCCTGGTTTAGCCCTGGTTGTAGACCTGCAGTGTTTCTTGTGGAAGTCTGATGTCTGTAGAGGCAACTAATTCATTTTTATCTTTAATTATAATGATTTACATAATTCTGTGTCCCAACTTTTTTTAACACTGTGCGAAGACACTAACCTATAATAATACAGGTTTATATTTAGGAATTTAGTATTAACTATGTTAACTATATACAGTATATGAACGTATAAAAAAATTAATAAACACTCAAAAGTGGCAAATTTTTTGGTTCAGGTTTAGTCCTAATTAAGTCCTACTTTAATCACTTGTGTAGCTCTATTTTAAACTAGAAGCACACTGGGTCTAAACTCTTAAACTTCTCTCTGAGGCTCACCTTGTGCGTGGTGCGTTTAAGGAGCCACGGCTCAGAGCTGGAGGGCCTGGACTCCTCTGCGGATGCGTCAGGGTCTGAGAAGAAGGTATGACCCGTGGTAGGGGAGGTCAGAGGGGATTCGGAGTCTCCCCGGCTGTGAGCGTGAGACTCCCTCCCGCTCGGTTCATCCTGGAGAAACGGGGGGCTGTTGGCGCTCCCTCTGCTCCCTGACAAGCTCCTCTGATCAGGTAGAGCTGGCTGTGAGCCCCATGTGGCTCTGGAGCTGTTCTGAAGGTGATTGCTCGGGACCTGGAATAAATAAAGACAGGGATTAAACGCTTTGTTTAAGTCATTTTTGATAAGGTTTTGTGTTTAGTCCTGGTTTTGTCCAAGTCTGTGTAAGTCTTGGTGTAATCCTGGTTTGGTCCTGTTTCAGTCTGAATTTAGTCCTGGTTTTAGTCACAGCTTTTGTCAAGTTAGTCTAGGTTTAGTTCTACTTCCATCCAAGTTTTAGTCGTGTTTTCTTGTCCTCGTTCAGTCCTAATATAGTCCTTAGTTTAATCCTGGTTTAGTCCCAGTTTAGTCCTTGTTTTAGTCACAAACCTCTGGATAAACTGTGTCGAGCTCGAGCCAGAACTTGTTTTTCTCCGGAGGTTCCATGAGGGAAGGGGAGCTGCAGCTGAGCTCTGCCCGGGTTTGGAGCCTGGAAATCGGGTCGACTCTCTCTCGTTCCCCCTCCTCGGCCCTGGTTCCTCCTGGGTCTGAGAACAGAGCGGCTCTTTTGGGAAGTGACGGATGCGTCGGCGAGACTTCGGTGCTGTGACTCCCACGGGTCAAAGGTCGCTTCACGCTCTCACTACCGCACTGGATTGTGGGTAATAACTGGTTTTCATTCACTATACTTCCTTCTGTGGTCAGTGCAGGAACCTTCTGATCAGTTTTCTCTGTGTCTTCTTTGTTTAACTCAGTGTTTTCTTTGTTTAATTCTGTGTTTTCTTTGTTTAACTCTGTGTTTTCTGATACGTTATCCTCGTTCTCTGGCGTTTTCTCTTCAGACGGCTCCCGGACCTCTTCACTCGGGCTGTAGTCGCAGAGCTCAAACGCAGTGATGCCACAGTCCAACGAGAAGTAGTCCTGGCTGCATCGGATTGTCAGCTGACCACAGTCGTCCACCTCCGTCAGAGCGTCCAAACGAGTCTGGAACAATAATTATTCAAACATTTATAAATTATTTCACCAGGTAATATTTTAGGCAAGTTGGAAATCCAGAGTCAGAGGGGTTTGGTGCAAGCTCATAAATAAATAAAAGAAAAAAACATAGATGATAGCATTTTGTTCATTAGCAGTAAATGTTGAGATACAGGTGATAATACCATTTAGTCATTTAGCAGACGCTTTTATCCACGCTGAAGAGACTCATGAAGCCCTAGTGTTCAGTGTGTGTTGTTGTGTATACTTATGTGGATTTATGTCAGTAATAGTGCACAGACCTGGCTCTGGTCGTGGCTGAAGGCCTGGAGAATGTCCGTCTGTCGGGTGAAGTTCCCGTTGGAGTCCTGTAAACCCTGCAGCAGCCTCTCTTTCAGGACCAAGACCGAGACTCGGAGCTGGTGCCACAGCAGCTGCACTGTCCTGAAAAAAAAAACACAGAGATTATTCAGTTAACAATAAAGCAGTGCAGTAGTGTATGCATTTTCCTAAGACTGGTTGGAGCTTTTACGGGCATTGATTTTTTTTACCCAGGCGTCGAAAAGGCTACAGATTTTGCTGAAAATGTCTATAAGTTTGGTGAATAGATTAACAGAAAATGCTCTCAGACTTTCACTTTATGGGCCTGTAAAATAAATATGTTACGTTTTATTAGATTGGTTTGGACAAATACCCACTACAAGATAGAGCTCATAGAAATAATACACACAAATGGTTGGATTAATTAAACCTCAACAGTCATTGACGGTTGCAAATATTTGATTTAGCGTAAGATTTCTCATAGTTGCATACACAATAATCTAAAATAATGTGTTATTATGTGACTCTGACAATGTCTCTTTATTGAACAGACAAAAAAAGACTATAGTAAAAGCTCATTTAAAAGCCATAGTATCCTTTAAGAGAATGCATATGAGGTAGCAGAGATCAGACTCCCGCAAAAACATCCGTCACTAATTTCAAGCAGTATAATCGTCATGTCATGTTATGTTTGCATTAATGAGAAGAATAAAACCATACAGCTGGTCTGACGGACATTTGTTCCTTCAGATATTGTCATGCTCACCTGATGTCGACGATGATGTTGACAGAGTAGGACAGCAGTTTCAGGGAGAACTCAGTCTCCAGAAGAGCGTGGATCTGCTCCACATGGTCCGAGATGTCCTCACAGATGTCCTGCAGATGCAAACAAACACTTCACATTTGTCTAAAACAGGAATAAACAGGACTAAACCCACACTGAACTGAAATTTAACCAATTATAAGAAAAGCAGAAGTAGAAAATATGACGGCTTTAGACGTGAGTCACTTTCATGTGGCTCAGTCCAGTGTCTAACAAACACTAGATACTGTAAAATAGTTTGTGCACTGAGGAGGCAGAAGCATAACTTTTCTAACAAACTATTTGAAAAGTGCATTTTGTAGCAATCTTCCCCCAAATGTGTACCCTCTCTCTACAGCTGCCATGTTGACTCCTTAACCACATTTAGACAGTGCTACAGTGCAAATAAAATGTTTACAGCTGCAATAGTGCAACTTAGATCAGCCACGTGTCCCCAAAGATTACCTTAAATATGCTATTGTCAATCAGAAATGCTAGAGCAGAGTTTATTTGCTCTTATTTGGTTTACATTAGAGTAAAATGTGAATGGAAATAGTTACACTCTCACAGGGCTCTTTGTGCTGCAGCAGTTCCATTTGTTTTAAAATTATCCGACCTTTAGCGTCACGTGACCTGGCTGTGAACAAACAGATAGGCTAGCCTGAGTCACTGACTGTAGTCCAGATTTACTCCAAATGTAGGTCACACACAGTTTATGTGGCTGACACAGTGACCCGCTGAGTCCGGGCCAAAACCAAAGACGAGCCCCGGCTCTGTAAAACACACCAGCACTGGAGCGGGACTATAGATGAAATAAAGAGATGGAGACCTCAGTGACCAGAAGCTCAGTTCTACATTAAAACAGGACAAAAAACAGGGCTGTACCCAAACTAAAAGCAGTTCTGTGTAACTTTTAGCTATCAGAGGGCACAAATCCCTCTCTTTGCAGTGGAGACTATCCAAGCGGCAAGTTTCTCAGAAAGAACCTGTGTCTGAAACAGCCGGTCATTATACTGTATTTAGTCCAAACATTACTCTGTAGGGTCCAGTGTATCGGCCTGTTTCCTTTATTATATGTGACGTGTGGTAGAGCCTCACTCACTAATGTCTGGAGATTAGTCCCCGTCCCGGGACAGGACAGTTACAGGAGGTTTCTGTCCAGCTGAGGGCGCTGTGTCAGTGAGACAGACATGATTCTACTGACCATCAACACGCGAGACCCATCAACATGAGAGACCCGTCAACACGAGAGAGAACCGTCAACATGAGAGAACTGTCAACACGAGAGAGCTGTCAACATGAGAGAGAACCGTCAACACAAGAGAACTGTCAACACGAGAGAACTGTCAACACGGGAGAGAACTGTCAACACGGGAGAGAACCGTCAACACGAAAGAGAACCGTCAACATGAGAGAGAACCGTCAACATGAGAGAACCATCAACATAAGAGAGAACCGTCAAAATGAGAGAACCGTTAACACGAGAGACAACAGTCAACACAAGAGACAGCAATCAACACGAGAGAGAACCGTCAACACGAGAGAGAACCGTCAACACGAGTGAGAACCGTCAACACGAGAGAGAACCGTCAACATGAGAGAACCGTCAAAATGAGAGACCCGTTAACACGAGAGAGAACCGTCAACACAAGAGAGAACCGTCAACACGAGAGAGAACCGTCGACACGAGAGAACCGTCGACACGAGAGAGAACCGTCGACACGAGAGAGAACCGTCGACACGAGAGAGAACCGTCGACATGAGAGAACCATCAACATAAGAGAGAACCGTCAAAATGAGAGACCCGTTAACACGAGAGACAACAGTCAACACGAGAGAGAACCGTCAACACGAGAGAGAACCGTCAACACGAGAGAACCATCAACATAAGAGAGAACCGTCAAAATGAGAGACGTGTTAACACGAGAGAGAACCGTCAACACGAGAAAGAGAACCATCAACACGAGAGACAACAGTCAACACGAGAGACAACAGTCAACACGAGAGACAACAGTCAACACGAGAGAGAACCGTCAACACGAGAGAGAACCGTCAACGAAAGAGAACCGTCAACATGAGAGAACCGTCAACATGAGAGAACCGTCAACAGAAGAGAGAACCGTCAAAATGAGAGACCCGTTAACACAAGAGACAACAGTCAACACAAGAGACAACCGTCAACACAAGAGACAACCGTCAACACAAGAGACAACAGTCAACATGAGAGAAAACCGTCAACACGAGAGAGAACCGTCAAAATGAGAGAACCATCAACATAAGAGAGAACCGTCAAAATGAGACAACCGTTAACACGAGAGACAACAGTCAACAGAAGAGACAGCAATCAACACGAGAGAGAACCGTCAACACGAGAGAGAACCGTCAAAACGAGTGAGAACCGTCAACACGAGAGAGAACCGTCAACATGAGAGAACCGTCAAAATGAGAGACCCGGTAACACGAGAGAGAACCGTCAACACAAGAGAGAACCGTCAACACGAGAGAGAACCGTCGACACGAGAGAACCGTCGACACGAGAGAGAACCGTCGACACGAGAGAGAACCGTCGACACGAGAGAGAACCGTCGACATGAGAGAACCATCAACATAAGAGAGAACCGTCAAAATGAGAGACCCGTTAACACGAGAGACAACAGTCAACACGAGAGAGAACCGTCAACACGAGAGAGAACCGTCAACACGAGAGAACCATCAACATAAGAGAGAACCGTCAAAATGAGAGACGTGTTAACACGAGAGAGAACCGTCAACACGAGAAAGAGAACCATCAACACGAGAGACAACAGTCAACACGAGAGACAACAGTCAACACGAGAGACAACAGTCAACACGAGAGAGAACCGTCAACACGAGAGAGAACCGTCAACGAAAGAGAACCGTCAACATGAGAGAACCGTCAACATGAGAGAACCGTCAACAGAAGAGAGAACCGTCAAAATGAGAGACCCGTTAACACAAGAGACAACAGTCAACACAAGAGACAACCGTCAACACAAGAGACAACCGTCAACACAAGAGACAACAGTCAACATGAGAGAAAACCGTCAACACGAGAGAGAACCGTCAAAATGAGAGAACCATCAACATAAGAGAGAACCGTCAACACGAGAGACAACAGTCAACATGAGAGAACCATCAACACAAGAGACAACAGTCAACATGAGAGAACCATCAACACAAGAGACAACAGTCAACATGAGAGAACCATCAACACAAGAGACAACAGTCAACATGAGAGAACCATCAACACAAGAGACAACAGTCAACATGAGAGAACCATCAACACAAGAGACAACAGTCAACATAAGAGAACCGTCAACACGGCGGCAGTGGCTCAGTGGTAAGAGCGGTCGTCCTTCAACCAGAAGGAAGGCGGTTCGAATCCCGCTCTCCCCACAGTTCATACTGTCGTTGTGTCCTTGATCAGTGAGACAGACATGATTCTACTGACCATCAACACGAGAGACCCATCAACATGAGAGACCCGTCAACACGAGAGAGAACTGTCAACACGAGAGAACTGTCAACATGAGAGAGAACCGTCCACATGAGAGAACTGTTAACACGAGAGACAACAGTCAACACGAGAGACAACAGTCGACACGAGAGAGAACCGTCAACACGAGAGAGAACCGTCGACACGAGAGAGAACCGTCGACACGAGAGAGAACCGTCGACATGAGAGAACCATCAACATAAGAGAGAACCGTCAAAATGAGAGACCCGTTAACACGAGAGACAACAGTCAACACGAGAGACAACAGTCAACACGAGAGAGAACCGTCAACATGAGAGAGAACCGTCAACACAAGAGAGAACCGTCAACACAAGAGAGAACCGTCAACACAAGAGAGAACCGTCAACATGAGAGAACCGTCAACATGAGAGAACCGTCAAAATGAGAGACCCGTTAACACGAGAGACAACAGTCAACACGAGAGACAACAGTCAACACGAGAGACAACAGTCAACACGAGAGAGAACCGTCAACACGAGAGAGAAACGTCAACACGAGAGAGAACCGTCAACATGAGAGAACCATCAACATAAGAGAGAACCGTCAAAATGAGAGACGCGTTAACACGAGAGAGAACCGTCAACACAAGAGAGAACCGTCAACACGAGAGACAACAGTCAACACGAGAGACAACAGTCAACACGAGAGAGAACCGTCAACACGAGAGAGAACCGTCAACACAAGAGAGAACCGTCAACATGAGAGAACCGTCAACAGAAGAGAGAACCGTCAACACGAGAGACAACAGTCAACACGAGAGACAACAGTCAACACGAGAGACAACAGTCAACACAAGAGAGAACCGTCAACACGAGAGAGAACCGTCAACACGAGAGAGAACCGTCAACACGAGAGAGAACCGTCAACATGAGAGAACCGTCAACATGAGAGAACCGTCAACAGAAGAGAGAACCATCAAAATGAGAGACCCGTTAACACAAGAGACAACCGTCAACACAAGAGACAACAGTCAACACGAGAGAAAACCGTCAACACGAGAGAGAAACGTCAACACGAGAGAGAAACGTCAACACGAGAGAGAACCGTCAAAATGAGAGAACCATCAACATAAGAGAGAACCGTCAACACGAGAGACAACAGTCAACATGAGAGAACCATCAACACAAGAGACAACAGTCAACATGAGAGAACCGTCAACACGGCGGCAGTGGCTCAGTGGTAAGAGCGGTCGTCCTTCAACCAGAAGGTAGGCGGTTCGAATCCCGCTCTCCCCACAGTTCATACTGTCGTTGTGTCCTTGGGCAAGACACTTAACCCACCTTGCCTCCAGTGGTGTTCCAGCTGTGACATTGGTGAATGGAACCTTAATGTAAGTCGCTTTAAATGAAAGCGTCATCCGTAAATGTAACACTGGTGAATGTAAGTCGCTTTGGATAAAAGCGTTTGCTAAATGTAAATGTAACACGAGAGACAACAGTCAACATGAGAGAACCATCAACACGAGAGACAACAGTCAACATTAGAGAGAACTGTCAACACGAGAGAGAACAGTCAAAATGAGAGAACCTTCAACATGAGAGAGAACCTTCAAGATGACAAACAGACGACTATATAGTGACACTTAGTGACACTACACGACGTTAGTCACATGACTACAGAGTAGATGTAAAAACTCCACTGAACTCAGCTGATAGACTTCTGTAATAAACTATCGCAAGACTCGCAAATGATAAAAGTATTAATATAAATGCATTTACGTGTTTTATTCAACAACTCTTGTCCTTTTCACGACCAAAACTGATTAGAGGAAAGCTTTCACATCTGACATCTCTGTCTGTATGAGCTCAGGTTCAGCTAACGTTATGTTTCATTCAGACCTGTTGTGTTCAGTTAAATCGCCATGTCACAATCTTTCTGCACTGGCTGTTCTCCGACATTTCCTAAAGCATTGTGGGAAACATTGAGTGCACTACATTTCAGTCACTAGACATTCGGACACCAACACAAAATGGCATAATGATTGTAGTGATTAATGTGTTGATTCGGACACAGCCCCTGTCTCCTGTAAAGCCCCTTGACTTGCACTTGATTATGCCCTGGCTTAGTCCTACTTTAGTTTTGGTACAATAATTTCTATAAGCTCCATTCAATAAGAGCCAATAGTCAAAATAACAAGCACTAGTTAACACAAAGTAGGTTTTCTTCCTCAAAGCTTTGTAAAAAAAATAAATAAATAAATAAACAGCAAATGCCACCGTTGACTTTGAGACTGTTAATAATTCTTCTTTATCTTGGTTCTTCTCTGATGTGTGTTGTATGTACATTTGATGGATTTGAGACTCGAGACACGTTCGTCCAAGACCTGACCTGTCCGTCACCGGGGCCTCTCGCAGCGCCGCCTTTAATTGGCTTGAATCGATGAGCGTCTATCGCGTGCCGTTACATCATGTGTCCCTATCAAGGGCTTCACATAGTCCGGGTCTGACGCGACAGTCTGCACCCTTCGTCAAATAACCTTCAACTCTGCAGTGTTAATGTGGGATCAAAGCTAGAACAAGGACTAGAACAGGTCTGAACCAAGAGAAAAATAAAACTGAAGCAGGACTAAAACAAGGATTAAAACCGTGACACAGTAAGGTGTACACGAGACTTCAACATGCACCAACCATTTACAGCCAACGTCCAAATGTCAAGCGATAAACACACTCTTCCATCTAATAACATTCAGCCCCTTTACCTCAGATCAAATCCCACTGCTGCTCCATCAGACATTCCAACACTTCAAAACAAAGACTACAAACATGGAAGTTTCCAAAGACAAAAAGAGTATTTATGTCTATCCACACTAGTGTCGTCAAAAAGAATGTAATGATGCAAAGAAGAGGAGCAGGGAACCTTCCAAACTACAACACAATCAGGGGATTTGTAGACCAAAATAGAGCCCTGTTTAAGCTGTAGAGTCTAAAACAATAGATACTACATTAAAGGATATCAGTGTTGACATGTGTGCAAATAAAAGGCTCTTTGGACAAACTTAAATGGATTTAAAGCAATGTTTCAGCAAGCATCTCAACAACTGTAGAAAACCCAAAGACAGATTGATTGTCTCCTTGTTTTAATTTAGTCCAAGTGCCTTCATGGTCCAAAAATGTAGGTTCTAATGCTATCAACTGCAATTTTCAAGTATCTTCAGTTTCTATCAATAACAAATGAACATTACATAAGAGGTTAACTGACACTCCAGTCGTTGCCATGGTAACCCCGTTTAACAATAAAAAAAACATATATATATATATATATTTTTTTTTTTTCATTTGGTGTTTTTTTGGGTGGTTATTTTAGACCCAAATTTTGCAAAGAGTTTTTGGTTTGCATTTAGTCACAAGTTATAAGAAGTGATTTTAGGTGAAAATGTCTACTGTAAAATGAACTTTGTTAAGGTCATTAGATCCTACAAAAAACATTCAGAAGCATTTTACCTTTTCAAACTCCTAATTCAGCATCAAAAATCCACAATAAAAGTCCATTATGTTGAAGAAATCATTTGTAAAAAATAATTTAAAGTGAGTTTTTAAAAGTCCAGAGCAAGGTAGCAATGTGGACTCGTGGCCGACTGACCGAGAGCCTGACCTGATTCTTGATGCAGGGTATTTTGGGGGAAGGGGAGGGGTGACAACAGTTGGGGATATTTTAAGACCCTCACACGTTCGACACAGAGACAGACAGTAGCTCCAGAACTTTAGAGGGCTTTTCAACACACATGTCACTCAGGGACTTTCCCTTTTTCTTTGACAAACCTGAACAATATTATGAGCTATTTCATTACACAGTTCCAACATGCATTGTGTCAACATTTCCAAGTGCGTTCTTCATTGTGGCCTTTGTCTAAACTTGAGCTACAGCTGAGGAAAAGCAAAACACAAAAAACAGCAAACACACAAAACAACAATAAACAAAACAGTACAGACTCTGGATTTAAGGTTTAGAAAGATGGGAATAAAGCAGAAAAACTCTTTTTACATTTTTCTTTTACATTTTTAGTCATTTAGCAGACGCTTTTATCAAAAGCGACTTACATTCACCAGTGTTACATTTACAGTTGACACTTTTATCCAAAGCGACTTACTTTTTCTTCTATTGTTTACTGCAGCGGCCTCTCAAATTATCCAAACGGAACCAAACTGACCCAATTAGTATCGTACATCCAAACATTTGAGGAGTCTGGGAGAAGTAATAATAATAATAATAACTTCAATCGTATCTTGTGAATGTGGCTTGTTTACAAATTGATTACTCGTGTTGTTTACTTCTTTGCACAGCCTAAACACATAGATTACACTCGCTGACCTCTGAACTTTGACCCTGAACTCTGAAACTATAACCGAAAGGACAAGGAAAAGATCTCAGATACAAGCGGATGAAATGAGTTTCCTTCGCAGGGTTGCTGGGCGCTCCCTCAGAGTCAGGGTGAGGGGCTCAGTCACTCAGAAGGAGCAGCTGAGGCTCGGGCATCTGTTCCTAATGCCTCCTGGACGCCTCCCTGAAGAGGTGCTCCGGGCATGTCCCACCGGGAGGAGGCTCTGGGGCCAATCCAGGACACGCTGGAGGGACGCTGTCTCTCGGCTGGACTGGGAACGCCTCGGTATTCTCCGAAGGAGCTGTGACCCCGGCCCCGCATTACAGGAAGAAGAGGGATGGAAGTTCTCCTCAAGGTTACTTGTACATCTACAGATTACTGCTATTCACTGTTGAACTGATGAATTGTGGGACGCTTTGGACACAGTCAGAGATATTCCTCCAAATCACTGTTTGTCCTTCTTTGTACATTAGTTTCTTTTAATGCTTTGAGCATTAAAAGAAACTAAATAATTTGCTGTGTGTTACAATCCCAACTCAAAAGTGTGTTCATGCAAACTATGAGCATTATTTAATATTACAGCTGATGGACAAACTCGGCCGTGCAACGTGACACCGACTAGTTTGACAGTTTAAAAAATCTGACAGAGTTCAAATCAAGCATAATAATAGCTACAGTAAACCTATTCATATGTATAGGAAATCAATTGTTCTAATAAAGTTTGGTAAATATTTTGTAATTCTAAACTTTTATAAAGCACAAAAAATTTCCTACAAAATCTTTCCTACAAAACCCATAATGCACTTCCTCATTAACATTATGCTCAGACCACAGTTGTGTAAACTCACACTGAGTCTGTTGCAGACTAAGGTCACATAAACCGACTGAACCAGGTCCTCCCTCAGACCCAGCTCGGCCCAATTCCCAGGATTCCTTGCAGCACAGCTGAGCTGATACCATCAGGCAACAGAAATATGACAACAGCTGAGAGACTGAGCTTTGGACTGAGTTTCATTAAAGAGCTGTTCCTCTAAAGTCCACCAGAGGCTGCTATAGACCTTCAAGTTCAAAGCACACGTTCAAGTACAGCGGCTTCAAAAATGTGCCTAAACCAGAAACAAAGTGGCCTGTCAATAAGTGCGTGCGTGCGTGCGTGCGTGCGTGCGTGCGTGCGTGCGTGCGTGCGTGCGTGCGTGCGTGCGTGCGTGCGTGTGTGTGTGTGTGTGCGTGTGTGTGCGTGTGTGTGTGCGCGTGTGTGTGTGGGCGGCAGTAGCTCAGTGGTAGAGCGGCCGTCCTCCAACCGGAAGGTAGTAGGATCGATTCCCGCTCGCCCCACAGTTCATACTGTCGTTGTGTCCTTGGGCAAGACACTTAACCCACCTTGCCTCCAGTGACTGTAACACTGGTAATGTAATGTAAGTCGCTTTGGATAAAAGCGTCTGCTAAATGAATAAATGTAAATGTAAATGTGTGTGTGTGTGTGTGTGTGTGTGTGTGTGTGCGTGTTATGCGCTCTTAACTTTAAAACCAGCTAATTCATCTCCTGTTTCCCTATTTTTCTATTTCTTTAATCTGACACTTGAACATAAGGAGTCTGTGATACTAACATGAGTCCAGCAGCTGGCATCATTCACTAGAAAATATGTGTAGACACACTAAGTGGAGCCTCAAAGAGAAACTGTGGCGTCCTACAACATCCCTTAAACTCTGAAAAGAAGATCTCGGAGAAAGAGCAACAGAAACACAGCTGTGTCTTTCAGCTCAGTTTGACAGAGCTGGTTAAGGATAAAAAGGGAGCTGCATTAAGACCAACGTCACAAAGTGAACAAAGGAGCAGCACAGCAAGGTTTAAATCTGAGAAGGGGCAGTTGTAAAATGAGTGCTTCGTCATTTGGGACTAAGCCTGACCAGGCTCCTTCATGAATTTTTATCTGATTGAGTCTGACTAATGATGAACCAGCTTCTGGGACAGACCCCTCTTTCTTCAGTGAAAAAAGCAGCTGATAAAAGACTGGGTGTTGCTCTGCTCTTCAGCCAAGGGGAGACTACAATATTGATGTTGGTTTATTTGGATGCTTTCAGTTTTTACCTTGAGCTGGAGCAGGTGTGCGTCCACGTGTCGAGTGTCTCTGTCCTGGGACACAGAGTGGGACAGCTGCATCACTCTGTCGCTGGTGGCCCTTAACCACTTCTCGATCTCGGGCAGATGGAGCACCACCTTCCAGTCGGCCCCCGTGTGGAGGGGAGGGGGCTTCCGGGACCTGACCAAAACACAGGGGACAATGGACTTTATAAATTTTATAAATAAGGACTCAATATACTCCCATTTCCACAATTTTCATCTACACATTCTTTTCCTCTCGTCTGGCTTTACACTTTAAATTTATCCTGGGTTAGTCCATGTTTAGGCTTGGTTTAGTCCTGAACCTGGTCCTGGTTTAACTCGTGGTTTAGTCAGATTTTATTCCTTTAAATATGTCTGTGCAGAAATATTAATTACGGTTACGGTTAATCTAAATATATTTAGATATATTTAGTGCAGATTAACCGTGATTTAGACCTGGTTTAGTTTTGGGTCTTGGTTTAGTTTTGAAATTGATCCTGGATTAAATCATGGTTAAAACCTGGGTTTAGTCGTATTTCTGGTCCTGGTCCTAGTTTAGTTGAATTTAAGTCCTTAGTGTAACCCTGCTTAAGTCCAGTTTAACCCTGGGTTTTATTTTAGTGTAGTCCTACTTATGGCATGTTGATTCTTTAATCCTCCTTTAGTTTAGATTTTAGTCCTGGTAATTCTTAGTTTAGTCTTGGATTAGCCCTTCGGTTCAGTTCGGGCTGAATCTTGGTTTACTCCTGGTTTACTGATTGTGGTTATGTCTTGGGTTTAGAACCTGGTACAGTCTTGATTTAGTCCTGGTTTAGCCCAAGCCTCTCTCATGGAACCCCTTAAGTCCTCGAGTAAGGGCGCCACCATACAGGGATATACCTCCGTCCACCAGAGGGCAGGCTCCAAAAGCAGAAATATAAGGAGAAACCCAATGGTGACTTTACAAGAGTAAAACTCATGTTTACAGCCTGGTACAAAAGATGGCTCCGGTCCCTAGAGCTAAGTTTTAACTACAGGCTATTTGAAAACTATTGTTTTACTCTGCAGTAAAAGCCGAAAAGCCCGGATGTAACCGCCATTTTATTGCCCTGTCGTAAAGACAAGATGAATGAATTGGGGGTGAATAGGGGACCAATGGGCGGAAGACATCCATGTTTATTTATCTATGGTTTAGCCTCAGTTTTGTCCTGGTTAAGTAGACGTTTAGTCCTGTTACCTCCTGGAGTCCTGTCCGGTGAGGGTGCCTCTGCTGGGCCCTTGTCCTGGTTCAGAGGCTTCATTCTGATCCCGGTCTTGGTCCTGGTAGAGCTCTGTCCCATTACCGGAGGGGTCTAACGGAGTCACGGAGGTTGCCATGGGAGACGGCGGCTCGGCGGACAGTGGCGACAGAGCTACGACACTCATCATAACGACAAACACTCGCTGCAACAAACGGGAGAGAGAGAAATATACAGACATTAGACTTTAGTCCTGTTTCCATAAAAATAATAATGCATTGCTGTTAGCTGTTTACTGTCCATCTACTCAAATAATGGCTAACCATTTCAACTTCAACTGAGGGCAGAAAAAAAAAGGTTAAACCAGGGCCAAACAAGAACAAAATCAAGGCCAAACCAGGGCCATAAGATAACCATAAGACAGAATAATTGTTATTTCCGTCAGAGTGAGTATTGTCTAGTGTTTTATGAGACCAATGAGCTGAAGACAGATGAACTAATTAAAGTCGGTTTACAGCTTGACCTTTTAGTCTGATAACAGTTTAGTGACCTTCAGGAGCAGGTGCTCTCGGCGATAAAAGGACTGGGAGGTGATGGAGAGGTTGAACCCAGTTTACACGACAGTAGAAAGAACGTAGTTTTACTGTTACTGAAATATAACACATTTCTCTGTGTTTATACATGTTTCTATTTTTAGACTAATCCAGTCTGGCAGAAATCCCTGTTTAGAGTTTGTGTTTGTTCTCTCACATTGTTTGATCCAGGCGTCCCTCTGAGCTGTGTGTGCAGATGATAAAACACTCTCTGTTGTTGTCCTCACAGCGTCTCTCGGTTTCCCTCCGTCACAGCGTGGCACCACACACTGTCACAGCTTCATATCTCTGTGAGGACATTGACATAGGCATTATACAAACATTAATATATGAACTCAATGTGTAACAATAACAAGAGAAAATGAAAAAGAGGGAGTAGGATGTGTCTTTAAATTGGATTAAAGCTCATGAGACACAGTCAGAGAAAACAATGTGTAATATAGATAGATTCTAGAAATTAAATATGTATTTAGCAGCAGTTTAGACTGACCAGCACTAAAGTCTAAAACATGGTATAAAAACAAGACTAAACCAGGTTAAAGCCCAGACTAAAACAAGACAAACTCATAAAACCAGGATTAAATTAGAACTAAACCAGGTCTAAATAAGGACTAATCCAGAGCTACATCTGAATTAGGACAAAACCAAGTTTAATCTGAAGTCTAAACCTAAACTAAATTAAAGACTAAAAAAAGAATTAAACCAGGTTTAATCCTGAAATGTTACAAAGACTAGACTAAGACTAAACCAGGCCCAAACTACAACTAAACCTAGGACAAATTTAAGAATAAAACTAGTATTAAAACCTGGACTAAACCCAGACTTCAACTAAACCACGAACTAAACCAGGCCTTAACTGGGACTAAATCAAACTTGAAGAAAAAATAATCCAGAGACCAGTCGAGGACTAAACCAAGGCATAAAAACCTCTGCCACAGCGATGCTCTGTGTGGAATCAGCTGCTGAATAAACCCAGTGAGGTCTGAGGTGGTGGAGCTGCTGTGAGTCAAACCTGTATCGATCTGTGATTATCACAGAATGATGTCAGTGAAGCAGGCTTTAGCTCAGACTGATTCATGACGGTTTCATGTAGGACAAGGCAGTGATGACAGGATGGGACAGTTTACGACTACATCCCATCTGTGAGAATAAACTGTCACCCAAAAGCATGTTTACATTAGAACAACAAGGCTACATTTTAAAAGGTCAATCCAAATCCCTTTAACATCTCATAAAAACAACTCTCAGACTTACTTTAAATGCCGCTGACTTTTTCTTCTAGTTGAGGTTAAATGGTTTAAACCCCATGTGACGAAGTGAGCTAATAGACTCTACTCGTCCCTTATACTGATTGCACATATCATACAGTTAACTTTCCACATATTATTCAATCTATATGGGCTACTAATAAACTGCACTCACATATCCCGGGTCTTGTTTGTGTCAGCCTTAATAGTTCATTAATTTTACTCAGTTAAGCAAAACATTCTTTATGGTTAAGTTAAACACACACACGTATGTTTATCAGTTAAACTGTTTATTTTATTTGGGTTCATGAGTTTTGTTGTGTTGATCTGATCCAGAAGGGGCCTGGAAATGGAGAGGAAGGCCGGCCCAAACATTTCCTGGTTATACCTGGAACTGATGATGTCACTTATGACATCATCAGAAGCTACTATTTGGAGAGGGGGTTTCTTGAGGTAGATCTTAAATGATTGGGGTTTACCTGTTATAACGTTTCTGTGCAATGTCTGTATTAGGTTACTGTGTGTGCAGTGATTATAATGTTTCGGATGTTGGGGAGTTGATTATAACTTTCTTTGAGGATTCCTGCTAAGTGGGATAGGCCAATCCAATTGGCCTAGGATACAAGGCAGGTGTGTGCCTGGGGGGAGGGGGACTGGTTTTGTGGAGAGAGGGCAATGCTGCCGCTGCTGTTTGTATAGAAGGTGGGGGAACACTGTAAATAAAAAGAGACACCTTTTGGACTTGACTTTGCCTCTGAGCCTCTCTTCTTGAGCCACTTTAGCCACTCAATGCTACGATACTTCACACCCCAAACAGTTTATTGTAAAAGCAATCATTAGTAAAAACAGACTTTATGATGCCATCTACTGTTTATAACTGCCGTCCTGATGTTAAAGTTACAGCTAAGCTAATGCTAAGCACTAAACATCAGTTCGGTGTAATGTATTAGTAGTTTGTGGAGAAAAAATTGGTCCAGTTAAATTTTTTCAGTAAAAGAGAAGCAGGAGAGGTCCCGAGGCTGTTTTTGGGAGAGAGTGGAGTAGAAATTATATTAGTATTGGTATATATTTATTTACTTCACTTTGAGGTTAAAATATAAGACAAGGCATAAAGCTTGAAGTCTTTATCAAGTTTGAAATTTGGAGTTCAGATTCCTTCAGGAATCTCAGATATTTAGCTATAATTTATTCCCATCATCCTTCTGCTCGCTTCTTGTAGGCTGTGACAGAAAGCGCCTTATTTTGTTGGTGATGCATAACGTCTATTGCACATTAATTCTTTGCATTGCAGGATTTGTATGCAATTGTCTAAAATGAAATAATGTCCATCTGCTAATAGTTTTTGCTTAGTTTCTCTTTTGCCTCCTTTTTAATTGATACCTACACCCGTGTCACAATAATTTATTTTGTCCAATCATAGTGGCTTTTGGGTAAAAAAATATGTAAAAAACTAAGACTTCAAAGCAAGACTACACCAGGCCAAATCTATGACTTAAACTTGTTCCAATTTAAGGGACATTGGATTTATTCCGGATTCAAGAAGGACCAAAGACATAACCCAGGACTAACCCAGAGCCAAACAAAACCAGGACTAATGCAGATTTACATACACAAATGATAATATGGGCTAAAGTAATATGTTCTGACGATACAGTTTTGTAAATGTCGTGTAAATGTGGCCAGTTTGAGTGAATGTGAGTTTGTGAAGAGCCCAGTGTCGGAGTAAATGGGTCATTACTCACAGATAAAACACATGGGACCCACACGTGACTGCACACACGCCTCAGTGAACCTGTTCGGGACGACATTCAGCAGACGGGACTCACAGCGAAGGGGTTTTAGGAAAGCTCATCTTCAGAAAAAACCTACAGGACTTGAAGTCTTGGTTTAGTTATGTTATATTTTCACATTAGCTCCACTTTAGTTTAATGTTAGTTCTTGTTTAGTTCAGTGCTGAATTTATAGATAAAGGTTTGCCGGTTTAAATTCTAGTTTAGTCTCTGATATAGTCCTAGGTTTGGTATGTTTTTACAATTTAGTCCTGTTTTAGTCTTGACACCAAAAACCAGGGGCCCTAACTTTATCAGCCTGATAAAGAACCAGCAAACGTGGTAAATCAGGTCATAGAAGTCATAGTCAAAATTCAGATTTGAAATCAGCCTGGTCATTTTAAATGCCTAATAAATCAGAAATATATATTTTTTTTCTTTGATGAAAGCCTACTTGCTGATGAAGTAGTATCACATGAGTTTCAGTCGGACAGTGTTAATGTAGTTTGTAGTTTATAGTAAAAATATAATAATATAGTTATATTAAATAAGTTTTACATTTACAGAGTTTTAGGCAATAAGTTGGAAGCTATACGATCGAGAACCACATTTTGTAAGGCAGCACAATATCTCACAGATTAATTAACACAATATTCGTATCACAACAACTGACTTGTATCTCAAAAACTTTATGCTCCATGTTTTTTTTGCTTCAAAATCATCGTCAACAGAGACTTGAATCAAACTGGGCTGGTTTTAAATAAATAAAACTCTTAATTTAGGCCTGTTTAGTCCAGGTTTAGTCTTTAATATTGATTAAGCTCCTGTTTAACGAGTGGAAGTTAGTCCAGACTAGAGCCTTGTATTTCTTTATACACTATTTTCTATATTTATCAAATATTGTGTAGCCTGCTGGTTGTATGGACATAGATCACACTGAGGTTGAAGCAAAAGCTGTTCGAGTGGGAGGCTTGAGTTGTAGTTCATTGTAGTTTTTGTGCAAACTGAATCTTAAAGGACCCTGCAGATCCCCCCACCCTGCAGATCCCCCCAGTGGGACAAATAAAAGCTTATCTGATCATTTTCAAATGAGAGAATATGTAATGCATCTCCACAGATGGGTGTAACATGGACTTCCTGTCAGAGACGATGAGGTCATTGGCAGAAACAGCAGCGTCACCGTCGACATTATCTCACCATCTTCATAAAAAATGTTCTTTTAATAGTAATAACCAACT
The DNA here is from genome assembly GCA_024416835.2 of Perccottus glenii. NCBI lineage: Eukaryota > Metazoa > Chordata > Actinopteri > Gobiiformes > Odontobutidae > Perccottus > Perccottus glenii. The sequence goes on along the minus strand of CM044565.2, from coordinate 25,484,318 downwards.
TCATTTTTTACCAATTTAAATACAAAACAGACAATCTTTTCAGTGGTTCGTGGACGTTTCAAATAAAAGAGTAGTCCCTTTGTGGAAATACCTCTGCTGCGTTACATGATCTCAGTCGGCAGTGGCTTTAATCTGCTTTAATCTCACTCTTACAGATTCTGCTGAGTCATGGCATCGTCAGTGTATTAGAAAAATGCCCCCCCCACCCCTGAAGAAATCAAGGATTACACTCATCCTTCAATTGTCATTTTTTAATTGTTATTTATTTATGAACATATGCCTTGATGAGAATTTTTGTATTATTTGTTAATGAAAGCTTGATTACATAAAGCTCTTTTTGTTAAATTTAATTAACATTTTGTTGTGAGTAATCTCATTAATACTAGGACTGCACCATATATCCCAAAGATATTATCACTGCTGCCTCACAGCAAGAGGCCAGGGCCTTTCTGTGGAGCCTGTTCTCCCTGTGTCTGTGTAGGGTTTCTCCAGGAGCTCGGGTTTTCCCTGCCACTAAAGACATGTACATTTGTAATCTCAGTGGGACTTTCCTGGATAAATATGGCAATGACATTAGGGTTTTCCATCTGACGTAGATTGACACTGTGCAAATGCAAAAATATAGAAAGTCCCAGTTCAGCCCATGTTTTAGCCCTGGTACAGATATAAAACTAGTGCAGGTTTAGTCTGTGTTGACCTGACAGTAGGACATCACCCATGATACATGCCACATCATATACTGCTAAAAGTCAACATTATTTATTCAAAATAGGCTGCAGAGATTTAATTCAGTGCATACCTCTTAAATTATAAACATGAAAGTGTTCCTACATTTAAATTTACTTTAACATTGAAAAGTGCCTTTAAACAAAACTAAAATATATACTATATATACTATATAATATATAAGCTGTCCTGAAAACTGTATTTAATTTTACTGCCATGTTATAAATTCTATCAATCTCCCAGGAATTTTATTTTGAAAAACTTCTTCCACTTGGGCCTCTTTTTCTCTTCTTGACTAACTCTGACTCTGACTCTTTATCGAGGTGCTGCTAAATGAAGCCACATGCTAAACCTTGGAAAAAAGTAAATCACTGGAGCTCCTTTGAAAAGTGGGAAAGCTTTATTTTAAAAATAAAATGACTAAGAGTCCTACCAAACCCCAATGCATCTCCAGCTCATTCTTTAAAACAACTTTAAAACTGGGCCCATGATCAAAAGGTCATTGTTGAAATAAAATCCTCTGTAAACCTCTGCAGTCACAGGAGGGGCCCTGCCTCTGGGGTTCGTCTCTCTTTATAAATAATGTAACCAGAGGAAAAGAGATGCGTTCAAGGCTCTTATTTCCGGTCGTTAATCTCAGCTACGTGTCTCTGTGTGTGTTTTGTAGAAAGAGAAGTCACATGACGAGAGCCGCAGCACTGCAGCAAGAGCAACGAGGACACAACACAAAATCAGATTATATTAAAATAATGTTTTAGTTTTAGAAACAGATGGAAAAATGTGTGGTCAACCTTAAATCATATTATAGAGAGTTTTAAGCCAGTGACATGAGAAAGGAAGCTGAAATCTAGTCTCTAAAGTATTACGTACAGTGCCCTTTATAATCACTGCTGACTCAACAGACCTAAGCAAATTATGGCTTAAGTACTTCAAGTAAATACAGAAGCTGCCAGGAAACAATTAAAACCTTATATTATGTATATAGGACATATTGTTGAATATTGCAACAATAATATATGAGCTGTGATATTTGGATAACCCTTTTGACAGAAAAAAAATTCAATATAAATTTAAATTTATGAAGAAAAACAAGGCCCTGGACTAACTTCCCCTGATCAAAACTGGGGCTAAATCCAAACTAAACCAAGACTAAACAATGTTAATGCTAATTTCAGGCTGAATCGGAACTAAAACAGGACTTTCTGAACTATTTTACTCAGATTTATTTAAATATCTTTATGTTTGGGGCACATTAGACAACACATCTTTGTGAGACAGATAATGATATTAATATATTTTTCAATCTTCTAAGAAGACTGTGGTTTGTAAATTATATTAGAGCTGCTTTTTTTTTTACTCTGAGGATAAAACCGTTGCTATTGTTTTTGCCAGCGTTAAGCATTAAAGAAAAAGAATATTAAAAGAAAAGTCCTATAGCTTAATGAGTTGGTTGGTTTGTTGTATGTGTCATGTGTGTGCAGAGGCTGTTTATTCTGTGTCTGTTAGTACTGACTCCTAGAAATCTAACTCAAATCCTCAAAGACCAAACTAAATATTAGTTTTTAATAGAATATAAATTAGGATGGATAGACGGATACACTCGTTTTGAATTTTGTACAGATTTGTTTTTGTGGCTCCAAACTGCATAACATCTGTTTCTCTAAGATATTTCAATAAAAATAGCACTGTCACCATTAGTTTATTTACAAAACTGTAGCTTTTCTAATGAACAAACAGAAGATATACAGACAGAGAAACGGTGTATAATCAGTTCCTCTGCAGAGCTATGTCCACACGACACTGCCTGAGAGTCTGGTCTGATCCCAGTGGGACTCACTCTGAGGAGCATCACTGAAGCAGGACCAGAGCTGTTCTTACAATTATTATTATTATAGTTGATTCCACAAGTGTTTCCGGACACAGAGCGGACAACATCAAATTTATCATCTGTACACTTCTCTAGGATGATAAACACAAGACTGCACTTCTATTACAACATCACTATAGTCAATAATAATCAGACTTAAACAGGTAGACAACATTATACAGGCCTAAACTGGGACTTATGTGTGCACACAGTTTTTATTGGAGATAATATCCATAACAGAGTAAATGTAGCTGTTTTTGTAGAACTACATTTCATAAAAATAACAAATCTGTCAATCTTGTCAAAATGAACTACGCCTGGTGCAGCTGATTTAACAATAACAAAACAAAAATGACACTTTACTCAAATGTCTGGTCTAAACTGCAGAATATGGACTAATAAATGTGGAAAATAAGTAAATATAAATACATAAATATGTGCCTTAACATGTTCTCATTCCTCCAAAACCTGTACCTCATTTACAATTATTGAAGAAAGAATTGAAAGATTAGTCTTGTTTTTGCCGAAATCTGTGGGTTTAGGTGCAGCTTTGGAAACTTGTCTTCACACTTGGATAAGTTTGGATTCAGTCTAGATTGAGTTCTGGTTAAGACTTTGCTTTAATTCTGGATTAATGGCAGAAAAAAGACCTAAAAGAGGACTGAATATAATCTCGTTTTTTAAAGCTCTATTACCTGATTTTTGGGTCTCTCTCCCAAAAGCAGCGTATTTTCTGCCTCTTTTATTTATAAACAGTAAAGCTGGACCAATTTTCCATATTTTTCTTTTTTTTTGCTGTAAAATAAGACCATTGTCCAACAGAATAACCCATTTCCTGGTTTATTTTGTTGTTGACATCAGTGTCATCCAATGGGAGTGCTCCTTTTTTCTGAAGTGAGTGTGATTGGCCAAACTCCTGCTGTGGCTGATCATTCTCCTTTATTAAAATCCTTCATTATAAAGCCTAGAGGACGTCTTGTTCATGTCACAATAAGCTTTAGGTGAAAAAACTCAAAGTTATTGAAAGAGTAAAAATATTAATCGTTGTTGCAGATATACCTGGTGATGATATATAAACCTTTATCCTTTTATTTCCCGTATTTACTTACTGTTTAATCCAACTCTGTCTGTGTTGCATCTTCTGTGTGCTGCTGCCTTCAGATAACATTTGGCTTTTGTTTTTTTGGTGTCTGTTGGTTTAATAATCATCTATAGAAGAAAATGGCATCATTTGGATGCCACAGACACACAATGACAAAATGGTTCAGAGCAGGGCTGAAGTCTCAAAAATTCCTTTATGGAGTTTTTTATGAGATAAAAAATACAGGTTAGAGACATGCTATAGCCTCACAGTGTTTTCTAAACTTGCTCTAAATGTATTTAGATCTAACTTGCAAGAATGTATTGTAGAAATCCATTATTATCTGGCTCTTACTTGAGTTATTTGACCAGTGGTGACTGAAAAACCGGTGTGTATCATCACGTTCTTTTCCTGTTTTTAATTTGGGTTTTAAGGTTGGGTTAAATCTTGGTTTATAGGCTTAGTCTTATTTTTTTAAATGTTGGTTTAGTCTTGAGATTTTGTCTTTGGGGTTTAGTCATGGTTCATCTATTGCACATAAAACTGTATTAGACCATTCTCAGTCTGGTTCTTAATAATCTTCAGAGGCACTACATTCATTTCACTGCATCCCTTTATGTTTCCATTTGTACCAACCCTTATTTTGAACTGCTTTATCAGAGGCGTTTAACGAGGGCCGTGTCCCAGAACGAGTCCCACTGGAGCCTGAGTAATTAGCTTTCAGCCGTTCACTGTTTATTGTTTAAAGTTCAGGTCATTTATAAAGGGCTACCACACACCTGTGAACGTCTAACACTGAGACAGAACTATTACAGGGTAAACTGTTGTACATCACAGACAGAGAGGATTTGGGTTTGATAAACCAGCTGTGGGCACAACTGGACTAAACTCAAGATTAAACCACGACTAAACAGGACTAAACCCAAAATAACACAAGGACTACATCATCCCTAAAGCAACATTAGATTCTGACATAAACCTGGAACTAATGATTGATTCAACAATTTCAAGAAAAAAACATATTTAATGAAGACAAATCTGTGACAAAAAGGACTAGACTAAACCAAAACCAGGACTAAACCTCACCTTTAAACCTTTCCCTATATTTTACGTGTAACATTAAGTGGAGCAGTGTTTAACGAGGTCACATGACCCGGGTCCTGCTGGATCTAATCAGAGCAGATCCGGCTCTCATCGATCTCTGGTCTCTGTCCCACTGAGAGATCCTTCTGTAACAGGAGAACCTCCACTCCTCTTATCACTCCTCTAGCTTCATTTAGAGTCAGATATTTGTCAGTAATATTTGATTTTCCAGGCACCACTACAGTATAGATTTAATTTATACTTTTAAACAATGTCTGTTTTGTGCCATAAAACTGTAAAAAAAAACTGTAACAACGAAATAAGAAAAATATCTATTATTTATGAAGGTGTGGTCTGACTTCAGTTTCTGTGACTTTAAATGACCATGACCGTATCCACACATTTAACACACCTGGGATTAACACTGGAAAAGGGTTTGTCACACTCACAACTATTTGAGTTAGTGTAAACCACGCCTTTCAATGAACAAATATACAAGCTTTAAAATATAAAGTATGAATCCCCTTTATCTCATGAAATCAGCAGTTTTACTCAACAAAACTTTATTATTTTAAACTAAGAAATATTTTTTATCTGACTTGAGCAAATACCTGAATACTACACACTTAAATCTATTTAGATTTTTGATAACACTTCACTATATTGCACTAACAGATATTTATTCTAATTTCTCACTCTTTTCCATCTGCTTCAATCAACAAATATTCATTAAAATTAGCTGAATTATACCAAAACACGTACCTATTCCATAAACAGAAAGCTACTCTCAGTCACCTGGAATGGGTCAAAATATGGGCATTTAAATCCACCAATATCTGCAATAACTACAAAATACTGAACCATAAAACCATAAAAAAAAGTATTTTATAAACGAAATGCTTATCAATTTATCTTAAATGTAAAGCTAATTTCTAGATGTTTCTATCCACAAATTTCTGTCTAATAATCATCTCACTGCAACCACAACATCACAACTGACAAAGCTAATCTTCCCACAGCCTATCTTTAATTCAGCAACGAATTAGCAAGTATTAGCCGAGATTTTAGCATTACCTACCGGATTAATAATGTTTAATCCATCCTTCCGCGTTGTTTGGTTATTTTAGGAGGGCGCTGGGAGGTGAGGGAAGCCGGGGATAAGCCTTGGGAGGTGCCTTTGGTGGAAGTGGTGGTGGATTGCTGCAGATGGAGGAGGAGGATGCTAACGCTAACTAGCTCCAGTAACGGTTGGGGAGCGGAGGAGGAAGGGACCAATCAGAGACGAGCGCGAGGACAGACACGAAGGATGATGCGGCAGGTTTTATTTTACAGAAGAAACTGCGAACAAACGCAAAAAAGCAAATGGAGTAAAGAAAACAACTATAACAGGAATAAAAAGGGCGGAACCGTGGAATAGACCCAGGTTTAAACCCGGGTTCATTAAAAACCTCGAAAAGATAAAAAAAAAGGTGTTGAGTTTTGCTGAACCTAAAAGCAGGTGTAAACATGTGATGAAACAATAAAAGTATTTTCTATTTTTGGTATTGAATTGTTAATTAATTTTATTATGGCCCCTGGAGCTTTCACTTAACGGGGATCTATGTAAATGAAAAAGGAAATAATCACTAGCAACTCAGCTGCCAGCATTTTACTGTTAGATTACAAAAAGATTTTAAACCAGCATTAAAACTAAAGACTAATGTAGAACTAACAAAGAACTAAATATGGTACTAGACCAGGACTAAAGCAAAGACTAGATCTAATATCATAACTAATCCAAGCCTACAACTAGAATTTAACTTGGACTACATCAAGACTAAGACCAGTACTAGAACAAGCCAGGTCTAAGGCAAGACTGGACCAGAACTTAACCAGGACTAGACCGGAACTAGACCAAGACTAAACCAGGACTAGACCAGAACTAGACCAAGGCTAAACCAGGATTAGACTAGAACTAGACCAAGACTAGACCAGAACTAAACCAGGACTAGACCAGGACTAGACCAAGACTAGACAAGACTAAACCAGGACTAGACTAGAACTAGACCAAGACTAGACCAGAACTAAACCAGGTCTGGACCAGACCAGGACTAGACCTAGACCAAAACTAGACCAGAAAAAAAACAGGACTGGACCAGAACTAGACCAAGACTAAACCAGGATTAGGCCAGGACTAGACTAGACCAGGACTAGCCTAGACCTGTTGTGTCTGTGGGATGTTTTGAAATGTTAATAAAGCTGTGTTGAACTAAGCTGAGGGGAGCTCGTTGCCATGGAGACGGGAGGGGCCGCGCTGTGATTGGTCGACAGGGCGTGGTGCTGGAGGTCCCAGAGGAGAAAGGGTTTTTAGTCTGAAGCAGGGGGAGGACAGGGAACTGAGGGCGGGGAATAAATCTGACTCACAGAGCACATGACCAGTGGACATGAACATGAGCAATATTCATAAAAGAAAGAAAGAAATGTATATAGACTCTTTTAGTTTCTGTAATATGTAACATTTTTATCTTCAACCTTTTATAATTATTATTTTGCCAATAAAATAAAAATATTTTCTGTTTCTATTTTCTTATTATCAATGTCCATTTTTATTAAGAAGAAAACAAAGGTAGTTTTATATTTTATTCCATAGACCAAAATTAAACCACAGCTGGAACTCACCTCAGAAACACAAAACTCATTGGTCCAAAGTTGGAATGGGTCTGTGGCCGGATAATAATAATAATAATAATAATAATAATAATAATAATAATAATAATAATAATAATAATAATAATAATAATAATAATAATAATTTGTTACAAGTAGTTACACTCTAGGCTTATATTTTCTGTTTTTTCTGCTCAGGTCTTGAATCAGAAAAGTGTGTATGTTTCCCAAAATAAAATTTGAATATGATTCTCTGAAGTTTTCACAAAATAAAACCAGTGTTTTTAATTTTTTAAACCTCAGCAGCAAAAAGGCTTCAGTCAGTTTTTCACTACTTTTCTAATTTATACTTTTGTATTTACTCCCGCCCCCTGGTGGTGGAAATGCAGAAACATCAGATGGTTTTGAATTAATATATTTTTACAAAAAACATCACAAATGACCGAAAATCTTCATAAGTGCTGCTGTTTACTTATAAAAAACACTCTGTGACGTATTTTGTACGAGGCCTAAAGAGTTAAAAAGATGTTTGATGAAATGATTTAGCTTTTTCACCTGAATCTGTTTATACAGTATTTAGTCCAGAGCCAGCATGGTAAGGGACTATTGTAATTATATTTATATTGTCTTTATATTTTTTCCCACTGAGGCTCAAAGTGTGACAAAACTAAACTAGCTTCTAAAACTTTCAAAAAAACTGAACAAGAAAAATTCTCTCTGGACAGTTAACAGTTACATCACAGCACATTTTCTCTCATTAGTGCACCCTACGGACACTTTAGAGTCCCAACTACAAACACGTCTCAGACCAGGACCAGAGCAGGACTAAACCAGGACTAAAGGACTAGAGCAGGTCTAGAGCAGGATTAGACCAGGACTAGACCAGTATCGGTTACAGCTTGGCTCTTGGACGTAAACTGGAGTAAAGATGTTGCTGCAGAAAGTCCAGGATCTTCCTCCAGGAGTCCTGCTGAGCTTCTGAATGGGCTTTGGTCTGTCCTCCCCACAACAACATCGCTGCCAAATAAACACAGCTCATTATAAACGGTTCAATGAGACGGTCACACGGCAGAGGACAGCTCACCTTTCTTTTTTTCTGTAGTGATGAATGAAGTGACTCTGAAGTGAGGAGCGTAGGGCACTTCGATGAGGTGTCCCGCTCCAGGGTAGATCAGTCGGGTCAGTAAGTGCTCTTTCCCCGCTGCACTCATCATTCGTTTAATCTGAGGGTTACACACTCAAAGGTTTTTAAGTTATACATTAGTGAGATTTGGTTCAAATCCAAATTAAACCTCTTCAGTGAACCAGTTTTAGTGGATTTGAATTATTATTTATTGAGAACCCTAACGGTACAAAGAATATGAACAGGTCTCAAAGGTCATCTGTGTGACCTCTGTGTCACTCACATCGTCAGCCACCTCCACTGCCGGAACGTTCTGATCATCTTCTCCACAGACCAAAAGCAGCGGACAGTTTATCTTCCCCAGCTGCAGAACCACAATAAACACACTTAATCCAGTTCAAAGCCTTTTCTATGTCACGGACTCAAACACGCGCGGACTTAAACACACGCCGATTTAAACACGCACGGACTTAACACACGCGCGGACTTAACACACGCGCGGACTTAACACACGCGCGGACTTAACACACGCGCGGACTTAAACACACGCGCGGACTTAACACACACGGACTTAACACACGCGTACTTAACACACGCGGACTTAAACACACGCGGACTTAAACACGCGCGGACTTAACACACGCGCGGACTTAAACACACGCGCGGACTTAACACACACGGACTTAACACACGCATACTTAACACACGCGGACTTAAACACGCGCGGACTTAAACACACGCGGACTTAAACACGCGCGGACTTAACACACGCGCGGACTTAACACACGCGCGGACTTAAACACACGCGCGGACTTAACACACGCGGACTTAACACACGCGTACTTAACACGCGCGGACTTAAACACGCGCGGACTTAACACGCGCGGACTTAACACACACGGACTTAACACACACGCGGACATAACACACGCGTACTTAACACACGCGGACTTAACACACACGGACGTAACACACACAGACTTAACACACACAGACTTAACACACACGCGGACTTAACACACACGGACTTAACACACGCGCAGACTTAACACACGCGCGGACTTAACACACGCGCGGACTTAACACACGCGCGGACTTAACACACGCGGACTTAACACACGCGACTTAACACACGCGACTTAACACACACGCGGACTTAACACACGCGGACTTAACACACGCCGACTGAACACACGCTGCATTTAACACACGTGGACTTAACACACACGCGGACTTAACACACGCGGACTTAACACACGCGGACTTAACACACGCGCGGACTTAACACACGCGCGGACTTAACACACGCGCGGACTTAACACACGCGGACTTAAACACAAACGGACTTAAACACACGGACTTAACACACACGGACTTAACACACACGGACTTAACACACACTGACTTAACACACACGGACTTAAACACACACGGACTTAAACACACACGAACTTAACACACACGGACTTAACACACACGGACTTAACACACGTGCGGACTTAACACACACGGACTTAACACACGCGCGGACTTAACACACGCGCGGACTTAACACACGCGGACTTAACACACGCGGACTTAACACACGCAGACTAACACACGACTTAACACACGCCGACTTAACACACGCGGACTTAACACACACGCGGACTTAACACACGCTGCGACTTAACACACGCGATTCTTAACACACGCCGCGGACTTAACACACGCGGACTTAACACACACGCGGACTTAACACACGCGCGGACTTAACACACGCGGACTTAACACACGCGTGGACTTAACACACGCGGACTTAACACACGCGCGGAATTAAACACAAACGGACTTAAACACACGGACTTAACACACACGGACTTAACACACACTGACTTAACACACACAGACTTAAACACACACAGACTTAAACACACACGGACTTAACACACACGGACTTAACACACGCGCGGACTTAACACACGCGGACTTAACACACGCGGACTTAACACACGCGCGGACTTAACACACGCGGACTTAACACACACTGACTTAACACACACAGACTTAAACACACACAGACTTAAACACACACGGACTTAACACACACGGACTTAACACACGCGCGGACTTAACACACACGGACTTAACACACGCGCGGACTTAACACACGCGGACTTAACACACGCGGACTTAACACACACGCGGACTTAACACACACGCCGACTTAACACACGCCGCGTGCATTAACACACGTGGACTTACACACGCGACTTAACACACGCCGAGACTTAACACACGCAAGGGACTTAACACACGCGCGACTTTAACACACGCCGGACTTAACACACGCCGACTTAACACACGCCGCGACTTAACACACGCCACGATTTAACACACGCCGACTTAACACACGCGCGGACTTAAACACAAACGGACTTAAACACACGGACTTAACACACACGGACTTAACACACACGGACTTAACACACACGGACTTAACACACGCGCGGACTTAACACACGCGGACTTAACACACGCGGACTTAACACACACGTGGACTTAACACACGCGTACTTAACACACGTGGATTTATAATACACACGGGGACTTAACACATGCGCGGATTTAACACACGCGCGGACTTAACACACGCGGACTTAACACACGCGGACTTAACACACGCGGACTTAACACACGCGGACTTAACACACACGCGGACTTAACACACGCGCGGACTTAACACACGCGGACTTAACACACGCGCGGACTTAAACACAAACGGACTTAAACACACGGACTTAACACACACGGACTTAAACACACACGGACTTAACACACACGGACTTAACACACACGGACTTAACACACACGGACTTAACACACACGGACTTAACACACACGGACTTAAACACACACAGACTTAACACACACTGACTTAACACACAGACTTAACACACGCGGACTTAACACACAGACTCAACACACACGGACTTAACACATGGACTTAACACACACGGACTTAAACACACACGGACTTAACACACACGGACTTAACACACACGGACTTAACACACACGGACTTAAACACACACAGACTTAACACACACTGACTTAACACACAGACTTAACACACGCGGACTTAAACACACACGGACTTAAACACACACAGACTTAAACACACAGACTTAAACACACGGACTTAAACACATGGACTTAACACATGGACTTAACACACGGACTTAAACACACACGGACTTAACTCACATGGACTTAAACACACAGACTTAAACACACGCGGACTTAAACACACACAGACTTAAACACACAGACTTAAACACACGGACTTAAACACATGGACTTAACACATGGACTTAACACACGGACTTAAACACACACGGACTTAACTCACATGGACTTAAACACACAGACTTAAACACACGCGGACTTAAACACACAGACTTAAACACACGGACTTAAACACACACGGACTTAACACACACAGACTTAACACATGAACTCAACACACACGGACTTAACACATGGACTTAAACACACAGACTTAACACACACGGACTTAAACACACACGGACTTAAACACACAGACTTAACACACAGACTTAAACACACACGGACTTAAACACACACGGACTTAAACACACACGGACTTAAACACACACGGACTTAAACACACGGACTTAACACACACGGACTCAACACATGAACTCAACACACACGGACTTAACACACGGACTTAACACACACGGACTTAACACACACAGACTTAACACACGGACTCAACACATGAACTCAACACACACGGACTTAACACACACGGACTTAACACACACAGACTTAACACATGGACTTAAACACACGGACTTAACACACACGGACTTAACACACACAGACTTAACACATGGACTTAAACACACGGACTTAACACACACGGACTTAACACACACAGACTTAACACATGGACTTAAACACACGGACTTAACACACACGGACTTAAACACACGGACTTAACACACACGGACTTAACACACACAGACTTAACACATGGACTTAAACTCACGGACTTAACACATGGACTTAACACACACGGACTTAAACACACGGACTTAAACACATGGATCTGAATTATTACTATTGTCACTTCCAGGGAAACATGCGAAATGAAAACTGAATAATTTCATTTGAAAAACTTTAATAATTGGGTTTACAGCAGGCCACAGACAAAACACTGACATCAAAGAGAAATATTCACACCTGAGTGAAGCCTGAGCTGCTACAATAAAAGACTGGTTATATTTTATGAAAACTTTGATGTCAATGGGAATCAGATTTAAGTTTTGTTCAGTGAAACATACTCAATTCTTTATAGATTTTGAGCTGAAGAACTGAGCCCAAGTGAAAGAGAAAAACCGTAAACCCACGCCCCCTGGAGGTAGAAAGAATAGAGACATCAGATGCTTTTGACAGAATATACTCTCGCAAAAAAAAATCAAAAAGCCAGAAGAGAAACCTCAGATGTGCTGTTGTCTTTTCTCTGTGGCCTTGTGTGAAGAATTACACCGATTTTTGCATTTTCTAGATTATTATTCAGCCTTTTATTCAGATTTTTTATAGTGTTGTAATTTTTGTGATAATGATAATGTATTTTTGACAATTAAAATGTAAATATGTCCGACTGAGGCCCAAACTGTAACGAAACAACTTTTCATTTACATTTAGACTTTTTTAGACGAAAGACATGACAAATCTTTAAACTTTTTTTTTTAAATGAGTCATTTTGTGAAAAAGGAAACTGGAGTTTACTTACGTCTAGTTTCACTGAATCCTCGTTGACCGTAAATAAATCCCTCCAGATTTGGTGATTGTTCTCATCCCGAAGTATTTTCCCAGCGTTCCTGCCATCACACGACAGACACATGAGAACAGAGCTACAGTTTGTGTTTAGTTCTGAAGACGAGATACAAACCTTTGTCTCATTTTCGCCAGGTCAGTCCTGCTCCTCGCTCGGGGATAATAAAGAGGGCCGCTGATACAAACACAACACGAGGGCTGTAGAAACAGGGACAGGATGGATTAGGCTGAGAAACATATTCAGATGAAACACAGTTAGTATTTACCTCGATAACCGTGCTCTCAGAAACCAAATTAAAGGCCAACATTGCACCGATGGAGAAGGCAGTTATTCCAACTCTGTCTGGGATCACACAGGGATGGTCCTTCAGTAAATTAAAGGCTGTCTGTAAACCACAAAGAAGTGTCAGTGACTCACACATGAACACAACATTAAGAACAAATGAACAGTCTGAGGGGGACGACAGAAAATAAAGAGAATGAAAAGGACCACAACTAGTCCACTACAGCACCTTTTTGGATGAAGAGAGTGTGTTCCTAATAAACATTTTAAATCTGCTTGTTTGATTTACAAGGTGTTACATGGACATGTCTGATTCTTAAAAAAGGGCTCACAGCGGTCCCAGGACCAGGTCCTGGAGGGGACTGTGAGGTCCCACACAGAAAAACTGCCTTTGGACAAAATGCTGAGTGTCCCACTTTACCAGCCTTTAAAACTCACCTCGAGCAGTGGCTGAAAGCAAACCGTTCTTGTAACTTCTTAGTAATGTACTGTCTCTTATTGTTATCTATTGTCCTGTCCCGTGTCTCATTATGTTTTTGTGTTTTCTGCCGAGGGACTGCGGACCTCCCCTCTGGACCTTCTGCCTTGTTTATCCAGGGAACAGGATAAAGCATAGGCTTCTGTGTGATGCTTATTTACCTCAAAATGCTCGATCTCTAAATTGGCTGTGTCCATCCCTCCAGAGCCTAAATAGTCCAAAGCCAGAGCAGCATAACCATGTGACGCCAGCATCGCTGCTCGGTTCTCAGTGTGTGGGCCTCCACCTCCTTTTAAATCCAGCAGTCCAGGAAAAGGTCCTCGACCTGAAACGAGCAGGACACAGTGTTTAGGACATTTAGGACACACTTTTAGGATAAAATCAACTAAAAAGTACAAGTTTCAGATTGAAAAATGTTTCAGATGGATTTGAACAGGTCTTAGTTGGATTTAAACAGGTTTGAGTTGGATTCAAACAGGTTTGAGTTGGATTTGAACAGGTTTGAGTTGGATTCAAACAGGTTTGAGTTGGATTCAAACAAATTTGAGTCGGATTTAAACAGGTTTGAGTTGGATTCAAACAGGTTTGAGTTGGATTTGAACAGGTTTGAGTTGGATTTAAACAGGTTTGAGTTGGATTTAAACAGGTTTGAGTTGGATTTAAACAGGTTTGAGTTGGATTTGAACAGGTTTGAGTTGGATTTAAACAGGTTTGAGTTGGATTTAAACAGGTTTGAGTTGGATTTGAACAGGTTTGAGTTGGATTTGAACAGGTTTGAGTTGGATTTAAACAGGTTTGAGTTGGATTTAAACAGGTTTGAGTTGGATTTGAACAGGTTTGAGTTGGATTTAAACAGGTTTGAGTGTATTCTCAGGTAAAGCCCAGAGCAGGACAGGGATGTACCTGGGGGAATGAACAGTGTGCCCTTGACCCCTTGCTCCTCGACCTTGACCCTGGTGACCCCTGGAGCTATGTACCACCTCTCTGAGAGCGCCGAGGCCAGAGGAGCCCGCTCCATGAAGCCCTCTGAGAAATGTGAGCTGTAGACGGAGACGGTGAACAGCAGAGGGCTACAGACGTCCAGCTTCCTCAACCTGACACGGAACAAACGAGCCGCTGTGATCCTGTCTGAGATGTGTTCATGTGAAATGTGTTTTTACCTGAGGCCTGCGACACTCCCTGGAACAGGACGTGAACTCCAGAACAAACCCATGGGCTCCTTTCCTGAGTATGTCCCGCCTAAACTCAAATCCTCTGAAACTGGAAAAACAACAACAACAACCTCATTCAAAGCAATATATAAAATAAGTAAATCCTGTTTGGTTTTATAATACCTGCTTCTGTCACAAGGGGGGGCTCTTTTTCCATGTGAGGTCACTTATGGAAATGGAGGATTGTAGCAAAAGATTTCTGTATTTAGAGCTTTGTCTGACTTAAACCTGCAGCAACAGTTTATCCAGGTGTGTTCCTGTGATTTAGAGAACCGTCGGAGTCAGGTGTCAGATTAAAACTCCTGTTATAATCAGACGGACATGTGTGTCTCTCGTCTCTGTTTCCTGTTGGACACATTTACGCCCTCTCCTCTGTGACATTATGAAGAGTTTATGAACAAATTCATCCTCCTCAGACCAGAACAACTCAGACTTTAATGTTTCAGAGTCAGTTCAGTCGACTCGGAGTCTGTTCACTCTGAGTTCACCCAGAGAGAGTCATCATCAATGGATCCGAGAAAAGAGGAGTCACTGGCAACAGTGAACAAACCGAGGGGCCATGTTTGAGTCATGTGACTCTGGAAACTATATTCAGGTTTAATAGAAAAATAGTAGTTTCTTGTAAATACTTTGGTAAATAATAACCTGACATTAACCAAATGTCTGAAAGCCCTGCTGTAAAAGAACTCAAACATATATTTATCGTCGGCTTCTGCACAAAAGTATTTTTATAATTAATAAAAATATATTGATATAGAGTTGTCTGTGGAGGTTCTCAGTCTCTTGCACAAAGAAGGCATCTGGACGTAGGTTTGGAGGTTTCTCTGAAACCAGGGTCCAATCACAGTTAGTCTCAGGTTAGGCCCCTCCCTCTGTGTGTTATAAACCCAGCTCCTCTCAGTGGAACTCAGGATTTACAAAGAAACCAAAAACCAAACGCCTTCACCTTCAAACCTACGTTCTTGTAAATGTAATCTATAAATACTGTTTGTAATCGAAGAATCACTGAGAATAAAACCTGCCACAGACCCGGTCAGAGACTCACCACACACTGTCCCGTTGTGGTCACTGACGTAATGTCCGAACGCCTCCCAGTAGTCGTTGTCCTCCGAGAGATGGAGGGAGTGGACCGTGACGGGATGTCCCGGCGGCAGGTTCTCCACCAGAACCTTCAGCGTCTCATCCAGCAGAGCTCGACAGGGAGTCACAGAGACACTGGGGGCAGCCTCAGAGAGTCCCGGAGCAGCCATAGTGGGCGTTTAGAATAGCTAATTAACTATGTATAAGAATAAAAATATTAGTTTTTCTCAATCGCTTTGGCTCATTTTTAATATAAAGATTGAGCTTATTTGTGTTTCCATGACAACTCATCGGGCCAAACCTGAAAATACACCTGACCTTGAATGAAAGCTGGTAAATGTGGTGTCGTCAGTCGAACAGAGTCCCAGCTTTACTCTGATGCTCCTCAGGTTCAGGTTGTGACACGAGTCCAGGCCTTCAAACTTTTAAAGTGCAGCCTTTTGGGAGGGGCTTGACCTTCCTTTGTTGTAATGTCAACTGTGATGTTGGCTTAATTTAGAGGTGGCTTTATTGTTTGTGTGGTTTACTTTATGTATTTTTACAGGTTTTTTTTGGCTCATTTTTTATTCTTAAATAATGTTGTCATCAGGTTTTAGAAAACAGCACAGTACAGTTTCTTTATTTCTCTCCAAAGTTTTTGACACCGAGCATTTTGTCTTTTAGACAAAGGGCTCACTGACCAGGATGTTTTTTTATTACAGAAGATTTTCAGAGGAACTATATTTTAAAAGACTGAAAGATTTTTGACCCATTTCGCAGATTATTTAAAAAAATATATATTTGTAATAGTTTTGTTCTTTTATTAGTATAATTTTTATTAAAGTATCCATAAATAGCATTTTTTTCATTAAATGCCCATGAACTTCAGAGATTTGAGGTGTGTCTCTGTCGATCTGTTTCTTTACCGGTTTCCACCCGAAAAACAAAGTTAACATGTCCTGGTTCATGTCCTGTTTAATGTCAGCTGAACTTTAACCCTCTCAAAGCCCCGCCCACAGAACAGAGCACAACACAAGAGAAGGACCTCAAATCCAATTCATTTTCTTTTTTAAATAAAAATAGGAAACAATTGAGAAATATTTTCAAATTTCATAAAAAAAATAAAAGCTCTTTTTGAATTTGATTCAGCAACACAAAAAAAAAATGTATGTATGTTTTTGAAAGGGACAAGGTCAAAAGGTGTTGGAGGCTGGTGATCTTTAGGCTCAAGCAGCACTGCATTAAAAACAGGCCTGAGTCTAAAAGCATGGGTCACACTCTTTAAAGGTTCCTTACATTTAACAGAAAACGATCTTTTTAGTTTGGTTCTTCAGCAAAAAGCCCCGGTCCATCTACATTTTAAACTGCACCAAACAGAAAAAGCATGTATTCTTTAAGAAACACACTAGATGGTGCTGTTAGTCCAAATACTAATAAGGAGCAATGTTTTTTCCCCAAAGGCCACGTTAAAACATGGGACTCTTTGGATCATGTTGAAGTGGAATCAACTGATCTCTGCAGAATATCAAAGGATAACTATTTGCAGTGTTTAATTTTTATTAAATGCTTGGCGGGACAGATTAAACAGCCCAACGAGCCTTAGGTCTGGAGCGTTCACATTTATCCAAGTAAACCACTCCAACAGTTTGAACCATAAACACGACAAGTGTGAACGCAGCCCAAGTCTTTAGTTCATTAACCTCGTCCTGCGACTGAAACACAACAGAACAGAACTTACTGCCAATGTTTTAAATAAAAGACTCGTTCAGAGATTTTGAAAAAAGAAACTTTATTTGGAAACCTTATGGAGGGAGAACCTGTTTTAGAGCATTTGAAAATCATTTTATTTACTTTTATACACAGCGGATGAAAGCGGAGTTAGTTTGTACACCGTGATGAGACCAAAACAAAGATTCATGAAAACTATAGTCGTAGCAGCTGCAGAACAAGCCCCACCCCTTTTTTTTTCTTTTTTAAAAGGAGTCGTCAAAATGTCCCCCTCAAAGTTCAGACGAAAACCAGAAAACATCAGCTTTTCCACACATTTGAATTCTTTCACACAAACACTTCCTCGTTCAGCAGCTTTCCAGAGTCCGATAGCATTGATTTTCAAAAGAAAAGTCACGTTATGTCAAAGAAACCTCCAGCAACCGTTTTTAGACCGAATTAGAAAGAGCCGAGTGAAAAGTGACCATGCTGCTGCTCTGTTTTAACTCTGAAGGATGCATTTGGTGACTTTCTGTACAAAATAAAGTTTTAGTTGTGACTTATTTCAGTCTTAGAGTCTTGTGTATTTACCGGGAACTTTATTTTGTAGAGCAGTTTGTACAGAAAATCCCCAAACTCCACTGCTGTTCATCAGAAACATTTGAGATGACTTTTTCATCTTCCTTCAGTTTTAAATCCTGCTGGTGGAGTTTGGTTGGAATGGCGCTCAGATTTTTACATGTTCAGTAAAATCTTCAACAATGTCTACGTTCAACTAATTTTTGATTTCATTCACTCAACAATTCACTGACAATTCACTGACGATTCACTGACACATCTGTTGTTTCATTCATTTTTAAACCAGAATCTGAGACAGAGGGTTTTCTTCAGCGATTGATAAAAACAGATTATGGTTAACACCTGAGCTGTTGGGTCCCAAACCTTCAGGTGAAAGCTCCAGGACGTGGTTCAGACCAAACAGCTGCTCTTTGGACTCGGTCCAGAACCAAACTGAACCAAGGTCCGGTTCTTTTGTGAAACATATGGGTTTAAAAACACAGATTATTGTTTTCTGTTTTGTTTGAGCTATATTTCTTGCTGCTCTGCGACAGAAGCCTCCTGTGAAGCCGAGTGTTTCCTAAAGAGTGTTACAGTGATTTAAAACATGTCTGCATTAACTCTATATTAATAATAACATGTCTCTTTAGGCCCTACTCCAGTCGGATTATTGTATTTCTCCAGTTCAACTGTAAAAGGAGCCTCTGCAGAAACACTTTCACAGTAAAGGCCCTGAACAGGACGACAGTGAACTCAGTGAAAGGAGCCTGGTCCAATCAGAGTCAAAATAAATGATTTTAAATGTTTTCTTTAATTTAACGAACAACACTGACTGAAGATAAACAGAATCAGAAAAGCTCTCCGCTGACTTCAATCCATATTTTAGCTTAGTTTTTTGTTCATTAGAATAATTTACACAGAAATGTCAGTATTTGAATCCAGGTTAAAATCGGAATAAAATGTAATAAAATAAAATTATTGTTTGAGGATTATTTCCAACAAAAGAATAAACCATCTCTGGTTAAAAATCCACATATTTCGACAGAAGTGCATTGCATTCACCAAAAAAATAAGAGCGTCTCTCATAACGACGGCCCCTGTCCGCTCTGACAGACCGGACTCTGAAGAGCAAGGGACCGTCTCTAAAGTGTAAAACCAAAAACAATGTTAATATTAATATATGTTTTTGTGTCGAGAGTCGCCAGAATCACCTTAATTGAGTTACTGATCATTTCTTTTGCACTTCAGAGACTTTAACCTCAGAAACAGGGATAAGTCAGACTCTTGAGAAAAACATGAACATGGTCAGAACACGGATAAACCGGGATCAAAAATCGGGATAAATTGCAAAAAGAAGTTGCGGTGTTTGGAATAAAAACTGCACGTTGAACTGATTTAGTGGAAATTGCTCGACTTTGTGTTTATAGTGACTTTAACATTCTTCTTTAATGTTTTTTAAAAGTGTTTCTGATGAAAAGCACTGTCTTCTGTCCGACTCTTTCTTTCTTTCACACAAACAACACTTTCAGACTCACAGCTCAGAACCCACTACGGATTAGATTTATATAGATTTACTTATATATATTCTGTCCTCTATGTAAGGAAACTATTTCAACAAAAATATGATGAAAAAAAAAGTTCAAAGCCCCTTTAAACGGGCTTCAGATTAAATCCTTTACAAGTTCATTATCTCTTTTAATTTTTTGTTAGAAAATGCACTAAAACAGAGACATGCAGAGTTCAGTTCGAGACAAAAACGAAAAAACTGAAAAAGACAAAAGAATGCAGCGCCTCCTAGTGGTGTATTCACAGGGATTATTCAGTCTGGGTTAAATGTTGTTCACAGTGAGTTCGTCGGGTTTTATCCTAAAGTCGTAAATATGATGGAATTTATGCCTTAAACTTTAATGAAACCAAATCAAAAAAGTCCTTGTTCAGTCTTTAAAAGGTCTTTGAAAGGTCTTTAAAAGGTCTTTAAAAGGTCTTTAAAAGGTCTTTAAAAGGTCTTTAAAAGGTCTTTGAAAGATTTGAAACGGACACAGCTCCTGATCTGTCGAGTGGAAGTTAGTCCAGAGCCTTGTATTTCAAACACAGCTCATAATGTTATCGTAATATTCTAAAAGAGTTAGCACATGTTTTGAAATATCATGCATCCTGACTTTAATTTACTTTAATTTGGTCAAATGTTTTTTCACAAAATTTATGTTGGTGGCATTTATTTCAGATTTACCAAAGTTTTTCTTTTCTTTTGTTGTACCACAGATAATTATTGGTGCTTTGTAACCGTCTCCTCTTCTTTTATAAAAAAAAAAAAAAAAAAAAGTCTAAGTAAACGCTTATGGAGTGTATTCTTTGTAGCTCGACCGGCTCAGACGAGGTTAGCTTGTGTTTATTTCTCAGTTATACTTCATTAATTAGAAGCTGTTGCATTTCGACTGGAAATGAACCGCAATGAAACAAACTCACCGAGAACAAAACAGGACCCTTTTTATGAATCCAGTAAAAATGTGCAGTCGGCATTTTTGCTTGATTTTTGCTGCTGTCTACTTTCCTTTTTCCAGGAAAAAGAAAAAAAAACGGGGAGATTACAGACCACAGATCATTTCCATCATCAACATCTCAAACACACAAACAGAACACAAACAGAACACAAACAGAACACAAACAGAACACAAACAGAACACAAACAGAACACAAAACAGTAAAAAAAATCAAATAAAAAAAGGAAAGGGTAAGAAAGACAGATGTGAAATTGTCGTGTAGGACCTTTGTCGACACAGAGCGTGCATATGCCGTCCTTTTACCGACGGTTAAAGTCCGGAACAGTCTCCAAACCACCACCGAGGACGAACAAAAACCCTCCAGAAAATGAAAATAAATCCACTTTTTCAGTTTGAGTTCGTAATAAATCCATGTCTTTATGCTGCAAGGTCACAGTGGAGGAAAAAAAACATGACTTCGACCCATTGTAGCAGATGATGTTTGGGTCAAAGGTCAAAGAAAGCGGGGGAAGACTCGACCCAGTTTTAAACAATATCCGTCGATTAATTCGAGGCGTTTAATCCCTTTTTTAATTCCATTTGTTTCAGAGAAAACAGCGCAGGTTGAAAAAAAAAAGACAAAGAAAAATAAGGAGGACGTTAAGAAATCTCCCTAAAATGTGCTTTTTTATTTTAAAATTCCACACAAAACGTCTTAAAATACCCTGCGAAACGATTATTTATTAGTGTCGACGTTATGTGCCGGAGATAATTCAAACATCAAAAACATTATTTTGTCTTTCACGACAGAGCTCTCAAATCCAGGAGAAGAAAGTCTGAGATGAATCGACCAGAACCCACAGATTTTATTCTGGTTCAGTCGTGTATGTGTGCTTCTGGCCTTCGATGAAGCTGTTGAATATTCTGTCGGAAACAGTCCTTTATGAGTGGTTCTGGCACAAATATGGGGTTATATTCACAGATTACTCAGATGGAATTTTCCTTAAATGACTTGGATAATGTTATATTCTAATTTTTACTCTGGTGATATTAGTCCTAATACTTGTTGAGACGTGGTTATATCTTCCATTTATTCAGGTGTTAATGTTCTTAAATCTAGGGTTTTGGCCTTGGCTGATGTTTCATTTCTTATTAACTTGGCTGATATTAGTCCTAAATGCTTGATTTTGGCATTAAATAGGGTTATATTTTTCATTTACTCGCATGAAATTAATCCTAAATGCTTGGTTCTGAGATGGGGTTATATTTTTATAGTTTTTTTCTGGTTGTTTGAGTCCGACATGCTTGGTTCTGACATTAAACTGGGTTATATTGGCGGATTATCCTGGTATATTGGTCCTTAACGGAGTGATTTTATATTTCCTGTTTAATCTGGTGATATTAGTCCTAAAGGCTTGGTTCTGGCACGAGACTGGGTCAGTGTTTATTCTGGTGCTGAGGCTCCTAGCTCAGGGGCTCTGGGGGCAGCGTGTGCTGGATCTGCTGGGGCTGCAGCGGCGGGGGCAGTTGCAGCGGCAGCAGGACCTCCACCATGTTGTGACAGTGCGGCGGCGGCGTGCCCTCGCTGCTGGAGCTGTCGGCCACCTCTCCTCCGTAGAAGAAGTAGTCGCTCTGCAGGATGAAACACTCGATCACGGCCTGGTTCAGTTTGGTGGTGGATAACGTGTCCTTGTTCTCGAAGTCGGGCCTCATCAGCGTCGGCCAGAAGCAGATGGACAGGTTATCGGCCGTCATCAGAGTGCTCTTACTGTACTGGCTCACCCTGACGACCAGACGGACACATGTTAGAACTACATCAGCCTGATGCCATTCACAACACAGGCCTCTCACGCTTTCAGCAACATTAGATTTAAAGACTTTCAAGGACTTTTAAAGCACTATTTAGTTTATCTCAAGCACCTATTCACAGCCCAGCATCTGCCGTTCCTGCACATTTCACTCACAAATTTAAACTAAAGAGTAATAATGATAGGGTTAGGTTTCATACATTTAGACCGTTTTGAAAGTCAGTGGAGTTCATTCTGGTAAAACTCAAATACACTTTCTTAAATACAAAAAATATATATATATATACATAAAAAAAATTAAAACACATTTTTTGCATTAAACTGTCTTTTTGCTTTATTTAAATTAGAAAGAATTGGTCAATTTTAAATTGATCAAAAGCGGTTAAATGTTATAATATTACAATAAAACCTGTTAAACATGAGGCTCATTCAAAAACTCAAGTTAAAATTATTTTGTAAATCACTTTTTATTGTAAATCATACTTTTTTAAACGTTTTTTAGAGCTCATGTTTAAAAATTTAAGAAACAAAATTTAAGATTTTATTCAAGCACTTTTAAAAAGGACCTATTTTTGTTTTCAAGTACTCTCCAGTCCTGGACTCTCCCATCTGTGTGTCTGAAATTCAAGCACTTTCAAGGAAGAGTGGTTCTATTTGAATGTAAACATTAAAACTGTTTAATCGGCTCCTACTGGGCTCGTATCCAAACAGGACGAGCTGAAGAGGACTTACCTGTTGAGGTGAGTGATGATGTATTTGAAAACCTGGTAGTTCACCGACGGAAACTTCTTCACGATTTCCCTCAGAACCTGCAGGCGCTCCATGTAGTCCACGATTTCTGCAAAAACACAGAGAGAAGGAAACGTTCATCGACCTGCTCCAACTATCGTTCTTTTGTTCTGTTACCAGTCTCACAGCTGTGGGGGTCAAAGGTGACTTTAGGTCTCTTTTTGAGTAGATCCCAAAACTCGATTGGCACAGCTGAACATTTTAATTTGAAACAAGTACAAACTTCTTTTTGGAATAAAACAAGAGCAACCTGCCACAGACTTGAGCAGTTAACATAGAGTTAATAAAGTGAAGCTGGAGCAGTGTCTCCTCACTGACCACAGAGGGCGCTCTTGGATTTACAAACTCTAAGGTGAGGAAATAAATGAGGCAGTTGTAAAGAGCTTTAACTAAGTCTGGTAGCAGCAGCTTTAAGCTAATTCACCTTTTATTCCATGAAGCTGCATTGGACTTAAAACCAGGATAATGTCCTTGTCTTGATTTTTAATAAAGATAATTCACCAACCCCTCTAAGTTTTTATTTAATTTACACAAGCTTCCAGACTTTTCTGATTTAGGTCACAGATACCACGTTCTCTTCTCGTTGCTCTCGCTCTTTAATCGATTTGATAATATTAGTCTCATTTCTCTCCGGAGATATTCACCTGACTCTGTTCATCGATCATTTTAACGAGGAGCAGCCTTTTAGCTCCTAATGGCTGCCGAGAGGTCATAGGTCATACCCTCTGAGCTCAAATATATCACAGAATAAACACTTAACGCCTCATTTAAACACTTTCCCAAAGCAACTGGATTCAGGAGAGGATACAGCAAAGTCATTTATCTATGTTTGCTTTTATTGTAAATGTAATACGACCTAGTCCTGTTAAAAAGAGGAGAGTAAAAAAGACGTACTCGCTGCTTCGACCAGCTCTGGGTGGAGACAGTAGGGAATGAGAGGGTCAGGAAGGTCAGCAAAGAAGGCCTTTAGCGCTCCAGCCGCTGCATTTATGGCCACATCCATCGCCACGAAGTCGATTGTGTGATCTGTCAAGAGAGAAAAAAGATGTTTTTAAAAAATCTGCTA
This sequence comes from Perccottus glenii, assembly GCA_024416835.2. Classification (NCBI taxonomy): domain Eukaryota; kingdom Metazoa; phylum Chordata; class Actinopteri; order Gobiiformes; family Odontobutidae; genus Perccottus; species Perccottus glenii. The sequence continues at coordinate 25,459,505 of CM044565.2, read as the reverse complement.
TAGCTATTTATGATGAAAAAACACCCAGACACACAACACAAACTACAGCAGCTTTAGAGGGTCATAACTCAAACTACAGCAGCTTTAGAGGGTCATAACTCAAACTACAGCAGCTTTAGAGGGTCATAACTCAAACTACAGCAGCTTTAGAGGGTCAGAACTCAAACTACAGCAGCTTTAGAGGGTCACAACTCAAACTACAGCAGCTTTAGAGGGTCAGAACCTAACCTACAGCAGCTTTAGAGGGTCAGAACTTAACCTACAGCAGCTTTAGAGTGTCAGAACCTAACCTACAGCAGCTTTAGAGGGTCATAACTCAAACTACAGCAGCTTTAGAGAGTCAGAACTCAAACTACAGCAGCTTTAGAGGGTCAGAACCTAACCTACAGCAGCTTTAGAGGGTCAGAACTTAACCTACAGCAGCTTTAGAGTGTCAGAACTTAAACTACAGCAGCTTTAGAGGGTCAGAACTCAAACTACAGCAGCTTTAGAGGGTCAGAACCTAACCTACAGCAGCTTCAGAGGGTCAGAACTCAAACTACAGCAGCTTTAGAGGGTCAGAACTTAACCTACAGCAGCTTTAGAGGGTCAGAACTCAAACTACAGCAGCTTTAGAGAGTCAGAACTTAACCTACAGCAGCTTCAGAGGGTCAGAACTCAAACTACGGCAGCTTTAGATGGTCAGAACTTAACCTACAGCAGCTTTAAAGGGTCAGAACTTAACCTACAGCAGCTTTAGAGGGTCAGAACTTAACCTACAGGAGCTTTAGAGGGTCAGAACTCAAACTACAGCAGCTTTAGAGAGTCAAAACTCAAACTACAGCAGCTTCAGAGAGTCAGAACTTAACCTACAGCAGCTTCAGAGGGTCAGAACTTAACCTACAGCAGCTTTAGATGGTCAGAACCTAACCTACAGCAGCCTCAGAGGGTCAGAACTCAAACTACGGCAGCTTTAGATGGTCAGAACTTAACCTACAGCAGCTTTAGAGGGTCAGAACTCAAACTACAGCAGCTTTAGAGGGTCAAAACTCAAACTACAGCAGCTTTAGAGGGTCAGAACTTAACCTACAGAAGCTTTAGAGGGTCAGAACTCAAACTACGGCAGCTTTAGAGGGTCACAACTCAAACTACTGCAGCTTTAGAGGGTCAGAACTCAAACTACAGCAGCTTTAGAGGGTCAGAACTCAAACTACAGCAGCTTTAGAGGGTCAGAACTCAAACTACAGCAGCTTTAGAGGGTCAGAACTCAAACTACAGCAGCTTTAGAGGGTCAAAACTCAAACTACAGCAGCTTTAGAGGGTCAGAACTCAAACTACAGCAGCTTTAGAGGGTCAGAACTCAAACTACAGCAGCTTTAGAGGGTCACAACTCGGACTAATCGGATTAATCAATTAATCAGTTATTAAAATAATCGTCAACTAATTTAATAATCAGTTAATCACTATCTGGGGTAGACTTTGAAACCTGCAATGTGCTGAGAATAGATGGATTTATTACAAAGACAGAGCAGTAAATCCACAGAAACAGTAAAAGACATATATAGACATAGATGCTCTATCCACACGTCCTGTGGCATTGTAGCTTTGTTTGGTTTTATGCCGGAACAATAAAACACCTCAGGTTTTTGACCACTTGTCTTTGTTAGTCTACCAGGTCCTCATTCATTTACACGTGCTTTACTATCTGATTATTAATCGATTAATCAAAAAAAATGATTGTCAGATTAATCGATTGTAGAATGAATCATTAGTTGCAGCCCTAAAACAAATCCACTTAAAAAAACTGTTTTTCATTAAGGTGTGCTTTAATTAAAATGCATGAACTTCCTAAAATGGTAAACGCTTATTCTTGTGCAAATTAAACCTTAAATTAACCTTTGGGTATTTTTTATTATTTCAAAACCATTGCAATCTTTGGTAAATGATAAAATCTCTGCCTTTGTCTAATTTATTTCTAGTCATTGAAACATTTGGTTCAGTTAAACATAAAACGCTGCTTGTGAAATCTTCATCTGTTGCTGTATCTTTGGCAGAGGTCCAGTCGCTGCATGTGTTTCTCTTTAGTTGTTTCTGAATTGACGGGACCTCTCTCTGCGCTGGATTTACGACTCACGGGCAACGTTTAAACGATGCCGTGTTTCAAAGTGAGGCCCTGTTTCTGAATTGGACCGTGTTAAAGTTCACGGGAACAGTTTAAAAATCCCCAAATCTGTGAATGTAATCACCTCCACTGTCGTCTGAGTTTCACCTCTACATCTCAAACTCCACACCTTTTCCATTTCGCATTGTGCTTTTAAAACTGACTCTTGATCATCTAAGCAAAAGTAAATTATTTATTATGTTTATATTATAGAGTCTGCTGAATGGAGCTGGGCCTGAGTCTGTTCTGTGAGTTTTCTAACGGCTCTGAGAAGAGCCCAGAGTCTGTAGCAGCTGCTGCAGGAGGGCCACAAAAGAGAGGAGACATCCGACACCTGCAGAGTCACACATGAGCAGTGATTCTCCAGAGAAAGACTAGGGCTATGTCCACACGAAGCCAGTGCATCCCCTATCCGATCTTGAGACGGCGTCGTCTCAAGAAAATATCTGCGTACACACGGCCGGCTGAAAACGATGTAGTATATATGCCCGACCAGTATGGGGCGCTGTAATTCTGCCACAGATATACACTATACACGAAGAAGAAGACTTTGAGCATGCGCATAACCTTGCGCGCTGCAGAAGAAGACGAAGACCTAAATATTTATTTTCTAATAAAAACAAGTTCTCAAATTGTTGCAGTCATATATTTAGAGTGTAGTAATTGGTGCCCTCATGTTTGTTGTTTGCTCTTCAATATACGGACTGAGTTCTGAGTGCTTTGGACATGCGGAAATTCTCTCTCCATTCATTTTCTCCTGGTTGCTCTCCTGGTTCTCTTTCGGTGGATCTAAGAGCATGTGGCGTATGGTGCTGTCCATTATCGCTTGTTGCTCACCACAACTGCATAGAAGCAATAGATTTTGCTGTAATAAAGCTAGTAGGCTTAGTAGCTTCTGCAGCACGAACTCAATCATGTAGTCCGCCATTATTGTTGTTGCTGTTACGTGTGACGAGGCCGACACGTGATGCGATGACATCATCGTTTTCACAAAATATACGGATTGGCTGTACACACGACACCGCAAGGGTGTCACCAAGGTGTTGTCGAAAGATTTATCCACTTTAGAACCCTGTTTCAAAAAATAGCGGATACAGTCTCCCAAAACACCGGATCCGTGTGGACGAAAGGCCAATACGATACAAAATGTATATGGATACAGTGATTTGTGTCTCCGTGTAGACAGCCCCTAGAAAAGTCAGGAATAACTGTCATAATAAATGCTACAACTCTCCACTACAACACTCCACTTTGGATCATTGTTACGTTGGAACGTCCAAGTACGTCCCATGTGCAGCTTCTGGTCTGATGAGTGCAAATCTTCCTCCAGTATTTTCTGATAACATGCTGCATTCATCTTTTCCTGAGCCTTTGTAGCTCACACATCCTTAAAACATCAGATCCACCTCCATGTTTCACAGTAGGACTGTGTACCTTTCATCAAAGGCCTTGTTGCCTCCAAATGTAACGTTTATGGTTGTGGCCAAAAAGTTAAATTGTGGTCTCATCACTCCAAATGACTTTGTTCCAGAAGTTCTGTAACCTAACACTAAGTGGGATGCTTTGTGGCATTTGTGGAGTACTGGCTTTCTTCTGGCGACTTAACCATGCAGCCCATTTTTCTTCAAGTGAAACAACCACACCACCTTCTTTTTGGGAGAGTCCTGTATTTTAGCTGAAATTATTTGTGGGTTTTTCTTTGCATCCCAAACAATTTTCCTGGCAGTTGTGGCTGAAATATTTGTTGGTTATTCTGATGAAATCTGGGTAACATTTGACGTTATAACTGCGCTCCATTACTTTATTAGGATTAGAAAAGTACTGTGAGAGTCTTACCTTGATCGAACAGTTTCTGGATGTTGTCTTGGTCCGTTTTGTTGCCGCACACTCGATACAGGCCCTCGGTCGTCAAACCTGTGAACAAACAAGAAATTGTCAGGTTACACGTAATTTCAAACATTTACATTAAATATAAGCCGAAATATTTTTAGTAATTGCCATTTGTAATTTTATGTTCATAGTACATATCCACCTAAAAATTACTTCTATAATATAATCTATTTCTGACTTCTGTTTATACCATGGCCTTGTCTAACTCTGTACATACATTAAATATAAGCCGAGCTAGTGCACGTGGCAGAGTGGTTAGCACTCCTGCCTCACAGCAAGAAGGTCGTGAGTTCAAAACCTGGCCGACACAAACATTCTCGGCCGACTCTGGTCTTTCTGTGACGAGTCTGCATGTCCTCCACGTGTTACTGTGGGTTCTCTCCGGGTACTCCGGCTTCCTCCCACTGTCCAAAGAGCAGCAGCTTTAGAGGGTCAGAACTCAAACTACAGCAGCTTTAGAGGGTCACAACTCAAGCTACAGCAGCTTTAGAGGGTCAGAACTCAAACTACAGCAGCTTTAGAGGGTCAGAACTCAAGCTACAGCAGCTTTAGAGGGTCATAACTCAAACTACAGCAGCTTTAGAGGGTCAGAACTCAAACTACAGCAGCTTTAGAGAGTCAGAACTCAAACTACAGCAGCTTTAGAGAGTCAGAACTCAAACTACAGCCGCTTTAGAGAGTCAGAACTTAAACTACAGCAGCTTTAGAGGGTCAAAACTCAAACTACAGCAGCTTTAGAGAGTCAGAACTCAAACTACAGCAGCTTTAGAGGGTCAAAACTCAAACTACAGCCGCTTTAGAGAGTCAGAACTTAAACTACAGCAGCTTTAGAGAGTCAGAACTCAAACTACAGCAGCTTTAGAGAGTCAGAACTCAAACTACAGCCGCTTTAGAGAGTCAGAACTCAAACTACAGCAGCTTTAGAGAGTCAGAACTCAAACTACAGCCGCTTTAGAGAGTCAGAACTTAAACTACAGCAGCTTTAGAGGGTCAAAACTCAAACTACAGCAGCTTTAGTGGGTCAGAACTCAAACTACAGCAGCCTTAGAGGGTCAGAACTCAAACTACAGCAGCTTTAGAGAGTCAGAACTTAAACTACAGCAGCTTTAGAGGGTCAAAACTCAAACTACAGCAGCTTTAGAGGGTCAGAACTCAAACTACAGCAGCCTTAGAGGGTCAGAACTCAAACTACAGCAGCTTTAGAGAGTCAGAACTTAAACTACAGCAGCTTTAGAGGGTCAAAACTCAAACTACAGCAGCTTTAGAGGGTCAGAACTCAAACTACAGCAGCTTTAGAGGGTCAGAACTCAAACTACAGCAGCTTTAGAGGGTCAGAACTCAAACTACAGCAGCTTTAGAAGGTCAGAACTCAAACTACGGCAACTTTAGAGGGTCATAACTCAAACTACAGCAGCTTTAGAGGGTCATAACTCAAACTACAGAAGCTTTAGAGGGTCATAACTCAAACTACAGCAGCTTTAGAGGGTCAGAACTCAAACTACAGCAGCTTTAGAAGGTCAGAACTCAAACTACGGCAACTTTAGAGGGTCATAACTCAAACTACAGCAGCTTTAGAGGGTCAGAACGCAAACTACAGCAGCTTTAGAGGGTCAGAACTCAAACTACAGCAGCTTTAGAGAGTCAGAACTCAAACTACAGCAGCTTTAGAAGGTCAGAACTCAAACTACAGCAGCTTTAGAAGGTCAGAACTCAAACTACGGCAACTTTAGAGGGTCATAACTCAAACTACGGCAGCTTTAGAGGGTCATAATTCAAACTACAGCAGCTTTAGAGGGTCATAACTCAAACTACAGCAGCTTTAGAGGGTCAGAACTCAAACTACAGCAGCTTTAGAGGGTCACAACTCAAACTACTGCAGCTTTAGAGAGTCAGAACTCAAACTACAGCAGCTTTAGAGGGTCAGAACTCAAACTACAGCAGCTTTAGAGGGTCAGAACTCAAACTACAGCAGCTTTAGAGAGTCAGAACTCAAACTACAGCAGCTTTAGAGGGTGAATCGAAGACTATTTTAGGACTAAACCCAAGACAAAATCCTGACTAAACCAAGACCAAATAATAAATAAAAAAAACAGAATCAGCAGAGTATCCTTTTTTTCAAAGTCAAGACTAAAACCAGGAAGAAACAAGCTCGTAACTTGATCCAAAGACTAACCAAGGACTAAACCAGCACATTGCTGTATGAATATTTGCTGCATGTGTCGTGTCACAGCTGATCTAAGAGCAGCACAGAAGGATCCTGTGACTTAATTAGAGCCAATAACATGCTGCTGCTGCAAGGTCACCCACACTGCAGAGTCTGGAGGCAAGAACACACCCATTACTCAAATCAGAGAAATTCATCTGCTTTTGTTGTTAAGTACTTCTGACATTCTATAGTTAATTATTCAATTAAGCAGTGTACATGTCCAGACAGAGTCCATACCCAAACCAGGTCAAGACCGAGTCCAGACCAGAACCAGTGCACAACATACTTTAACAGATACAAGAGGACAGTTTTAAAATCTAAAACAGTTCATGTCCAGACTTAGTCCAGGTCCAGTCTTAGACCAGGTCCAGACTCATGAGGTCAGTGTTTGAAGGAGACAGAGTTAGTCCGGTCTTAGACCAGGTCCAGACTCATGGAGGTCAGTGTTTGAAGGAGACAGAGTTAGTCCGGTCTTAGACCAGGTCCAGACTCACGGAGGTCAGTGTTTGAAGGAGACAGAGTTAGTCCAGACTTAGACCAGGTCCAGACTCACGGAGGTCAGTGTTTGAAGGAGACAGAGTTAGTCCAGACTTAGACCAGATAAAAATGCCAGGTGTGGTCTTTGTTGGTCTTGACGTCCAAGACAAGACCAAGTGAGACCAAGACCTTACGACCGATCTCGAGTTCTAAAACTAAGACAATGAGATGACAGTCGACTGAAATCTTTGAGCAGAATTATTACATTATTTAAAAGGATGTCCATGAATGCACCACAGCCCACGCTCTGAATGGACTCGTATTTTCACTGGTTTGGAACAAGTTGCCCCAGTTTCCTCCAGGTTAGGGCCTCACTCTGTCCTGTCTCTGTCCTGCTTCTGTTTAACACCGTAGAGACAGAGACTGGAGTGGGTTTCATTCACAAAGTAAGAGCTGGAAGATGTCAACTCTTTGTTTAACTGTTTAGCAGAAGAACAAGACACGCTTCATCTTCATACAGCCTCTGTAACATCAAACCAATCTTGACTTCACTGTTAAAAATAGAGCTGTGTTGTTAGCGTCACACAGCAAGAATTTAGACCAAAAAAGAGCTGAAACCTGATTTTATTTGACTGAAAATTAAACGGTTTAGTTGTTAATCCCTGAATAGTACACAATATAGTTTAATATCCCAAGAGCAAAGAGCAGACGAGTAAACACAGCCTGAACATGATAAATATCTGAAGCAGGTTTAAAGCACGAAAACATTTCAGACTTGTGTTATTTCCGTCTCATTCCTCAGTAACCTGGTTTTGTTCACTTGTAGGTCTTTATTTGTCAGACGTCTCGGTGACAGAGAGAACAGAGCGAGCGGTGACCCTCGTTCTGAGTGAAGGAGGATATTAAATCACATCAGGTTTTATCAGATCCACACTGAGCCGCTTCCTTCCCCTGAGGTCGGACTTAGTCTCTGTGTGCTCTTCCTGTTTCAGACTCACATATCCTCCTCCTTCTCTCGCAGATACAGGGTAAACACAGAGGACAGAGAAGGTCACAGGTCGAGTATAGGTCACACACGAAGACGACGTGAGAAAGAACAGACCATTAAAAATTGTGTATGAAATGTGACATTGAGTGAGTTTACATGAACTTAAATATCCTGGTTTTGAGTCTAAGTTTGGTTTGAAAGGATATGACGTTTACATGCCTCAGAAAAACCTGGTTATTAATATCTCTGGCAAGACACACAATAGTATCAGGATTTATACTGACTGAATACTGTTACATGGCAACGTAATAAACAGACATAGTATTTTTACCACATTTCCAACAACAGGACAAATAATGACTGGAACGCATTAGTAGGTTTATAAATTTTACATTTACAATCAAGGTAGTCCTATAACCTTGTGCTGCAGCTCCATCTTGAACTGCTCCAAAAAAAGGTATTAGCTTTGGAACCGTGGCTAAACTATCTGGTAGTTATGTTAGGAGTCCTGGTCATGACAGCAGCACAGATTCCAGTCACAAAACAATAAAAACAACACAAGGTACAAGGTTTTAACAGGATAAAACAGCACAAATGACTCCAAATAGATAAAAGACTTTGAGAAGAATATGGAGTCCTTTAGAGGCTAACCATCTATGTTGAAGAAGAAAGAGGTCTTACTGATGGACAAACTGCAGAGCAGTGAAATAGCACTTGGTTAATGACGCTCCAGGTTTGTTTTGCAGAGCGTTACTCGGATAAACTGCACACGCTCAGTTCACCTTCAGAAACAACAATACAGCCTTGGTTTATAAAACCAGAATAATGTGTTTAAAGCACAAAGACAAAAACCTGAAAAAACACACTCACTGTAACATATGAAGATCCATATTTAGAGCAACTTAAGTCTGATTAAATTCATATTTATTGCAGTTTAAAGCTTCATTTTTGCATCAAAATAAAAGAGATTTATTCCAATATTGTTTTTATAATTTTATTTATTGTAGTACTGGTGTATCATTTGTTGTAGGGTATATTATCTATAGTTTTTTTTAGTCCATATCTTAAATTTCTCCCTAGAGAAACCTAAACCTAAACAACTACATATATATTGCAAAAACCTCATGTTCTCTTCTGTGATAGACATTTACTTTATGCCTCAAAATCCTTGTTTCTTTATATATTTCCATGACCTTTAAAATCTTATGCCACATTGTTAAACTCTGTTTCGAAGCTGTAGAGTTTGTAGTTTATCAGAAATAGCTCCTAAACTATGTCCCTCCCACTCACTGTTTTCTGGAGCTGCACAAAACTGGGTCGTCTGAAAAAAATAAAATACAACCCAGCTCGTTTGTCTCTGATTAAAGAGCGACAGCTGAGCGTTTGTCCCGCACCTGAGTCGAGTCAGACCTTCAGATAAACACAGATACGATCAAAGACCGCGGCGCAGCGTTCAGGCGAATACATTAAAGGACATTTACATGAAACACAGAGGGAGCGGGAACGAGGAGGGGTTTCTGATTTCAAGCTGCTTCAGTAAAGCCTTACAACTAAACCGAGAACCATACACAGAAAAGAGCCACAGTTCTGATTATTAATGGAGAGAAAGGTAGAAAAGCACTAAACCAAAGACTAATTCAGGTCCTAATCCTCATAGAATCAAGACTTTATCAGAATGATTAGGATTGAAATCAGGACTAAACCAGCACTAATAGTCGACAAAACCTTTTAAGACAGCAGAATAAACCAGGACTGAACCAAGAACTCACTTTAGACTAAAAGCAGGACTATATTGACACTGTATCATTGATATGTTCAGGATTGATCAGGACTAAACCAAACCTTAAACACGACGCAATTATTCTCGCTCCACAAAAACTGAAAACGTTTAAATCCAGTCAAAGAGGTGTATTCGTTTCTTTTCTTGTGTAAACCCTGAAGTTGGAGTCGTTGATGATGTCATGTAGATGATTTTTTTGGGTGGGTCTGTGTGAACGTGAATCTACGACAGCACGACTGTTGGGTTTGCCCTCAGGAATAAAAGTGCAGAACAAAACCAGAACCCAAAAGTAGGTCTAATCCCAGTCCGGTCTCCAGGTCGTCTGTAAAAGTAAAAGTGTGAAAGTGGTTGTTGTTGGTTTTAGAAAGAGGCCAAAAGTGAATGGAGTGAATAAATACATGTTTTAAACAACAATAAAGCCTGAGCCTTGGGTCATTAACCAATAAAACGACTGAATAATGCTGCTTCTTCTGCTTCTGTCTGTGAGGAAAACACAAAGACTCCTCTGTGAAGGGTTTGGACACATGTCAGATTTTTTTAAAAAACATTCTGCAATTTTCAAGGCCTTAGTGATAAAATTCTTGGTTTGGTTGTGGTTTTAATCCTATTATGGTCCAGGTTTAATCCTGGTCTGGACAAAGGAAAAAGAGATTAAATCCGGACTAAAACTAGAACTAAAGAAGAACTGAATAAAAACCAAACTTACAATTTATTTAAGGCTAGAACCAGGAAAAAAGCCTGGACTAATACCAAGTCTAACCCAGATCGAAACCTGGACTCTTTCAAGAATAAACAACGGCAAAACAGAGCAAACCAAATTCAAAACAATGCCTAAAACAGGTCGAATCAAGGACTAAAACAAAAACTGGACTAAATCAAGGCCAAACAAAGCCTGGACAAAACCTGGACTGCACAAACAAAGTTAAAGATGAGCCAAATAAGATTGAAAAAGACAGTGAATGGGAAACAACCATTTAAAATAAATTCCTTACGTCTAAAGACTTTCCCATGACCACTTTCCCATGACCAGTGAAGGTGTGGGAGCCCTGTGACAGTGGGATATAAATAGAGAAATGAGAAACACGTTCCTTGTTAAGATAAACCAGTTTAAAGTGCTGACAGGACTCTTCACACGAGAGCGACTCGACACAAACAACGCCACACTTTAGACTGACACAGGCGCGAACAGGGACAGCAGTGATACAAAAGAACACTCACTATATCTCCGTAGTGTGGACTAGAGTACTTTCACTTCATTTAAACAGGTTTCAGTTGGATTGGAACAGGTTTCAGTTGGATTTAAACAGGTTTTAATTGGGTTCAAACAGGTTTTAGTTGGTTTTAAATGATTTTAATTGGGTTTTAACAGGTTTTAGTTGGTTTTAAACAGGTTTAAGTTGGTTTTAAACAGGTTTTAGTTGGTATTAAACAGGTTTTAGTTGGTTTTAAACAGGTTTTAGTTGGTTTTAAACAGGTTTTAGTTGGGTTTAAACAGGTTTTAGTTGGGTTTAAACAGGTTTTAGTTGGTTTTAAACAGGTTTTAGTTGGTTTTAAACAGGTTTTAGTTGGTTTTAATTGGGTTTAAACAGGTTTTAGTTGGTTTTAAACAGGTTTTAGTTGGTATTAAACAGGTTTTAGTTGGTTTTAAACAGGTTTTAGTTGGGTTTAAACAGGTTTTAGTTGGGTTTAAACAGGTTTTAGTTGGTTTTAAACAGGTTTTAGTTGGTTTTAAACAGGTTTTAATTGGGTTTAAACAGGTTTTAGTTGGCTCTAATCCAGACTGAGTCCTCGTCTGCTCGGTCCCAGCAGCTCTGACTGTGGTTTCTGCTGGAGTCATCACTTTGCCCTGTGTTAATTTAATGAGCGCCCTCCACACAACGCAGGTCGATATAAATCAATAAAAATGGCCGCCGCAGCCGGGGGCCGTGATTTAAAACGTGGGCTCCTCGTCGTAATGAGATCCATACGAAGACACACAAAGGCTGCAGCTGCTTCCTGTTAAAGGCTGTATCTACAGTGGGTCTGAGGGAAGGACGCTCGATCACGGCTTCATCAAAAGGTCACAGCTCCAGGTCCAACATTCAGACGCACAAAAACAAACTGGAGCAGAAAGAATAAGAGGCGAAGGGAGCAAAGAGTAGGATATATTTCAGAAAACATTATTCACATTTGCACAAAGTGATTTGATATTATATAACATTTAAACAGCTTTGAGTCGGGTTTTAGCAGGTCTTAGGTGGGTTGTTATTGCTATAAGAAAAAGGGGTTTTAACAGGTTTAATTTTTACGAGTTTCAAGTAGATTTACAAAAGGTTAGGGTTGGATCTGAATGGGTTTAAGTTGGTTTTGTGCAGGTTGTAGCTGCATTTAAGAATGTCTTAGTTAGGTTTAAGCAGGTTTTATTTGAATTTAAGCAAGTCTTAGCTGGATTTAACAACACTTGATTCGATTTTAAATTGTTTTTTTGGAAGATCTGACAAGATTTTGGTTAGATTTGTCTAGTCTTGCTTGTATTTGAAGATATTTTAATTGAAACTGAACATAGATGGATTTTAGTTTGATTTGAAAATGTTTCAGTAGTTTGAAAAGGTTTTAGTTGGATTTGACAAGGTTTTGTTTGGATTTAAACAGGTTTTAGTTGGATTTAAACAGATTATACTTGGACTGGAGCAGGTAAAAAAAAATTTGGACTGATCTTAATTACAATTTAATAGGTTTTAGACCGATTTAAAAGGTATTTAGATTGATTTCAACAGTTTTCAACAGTTTATTTTTAATTTACTTTGTGCAGCTTTGATTAGGTCTGTCTCCCTCTGTCCTCTGTTCATTCATAATTAAGTGTCAGAGCTGGTTTATCTCCACCTGCCTGTGTTTTAGAGCTCTGTGATTTGAATAATTGCTCAGTTTTCTCCTCACAGCCGCCGTCGTGTGGTCGAGCTGCGGCTGATGTGTGTCGACAGCGGGGCAGATGTCCAGTTTCAGGAGGCGACCGCGGCCGACGACACTAATTTCTGATGAAGCCCCGACAGATGGAGGGCTTTATAAATAGAGCTGCAGCCGCGAGATACCACCACATTTACATAAACCACACTGAAAACAGACTTTAGTGACAATCTCAGTCCAATAGAAGGAATAATTAAGTATTTATAGGGGGTTTTAGTTGGATTTGAACAAGTTTTAGTTGGATCTGAACAGGTTTTAGTTGGATCTGAACAGGTTTTTGATGGATCTGAACAGGTTTTTGATGAATGTGATCTCAGAATGACAGAATGACTTTAGTACCAGCTCTAGGTCGACATAAATACGAGTCATTGATGCGTCACCGTTTGTTTCTGGAAGTGTTTCAGAGACAAACAGGAAAAAAAATAGACCGAAAGAATCAAGAGAAAGTGAAATAAAAGAGAAGCTGTGTGACAGAGTCGTGGTGATGTGTGAGGCGCCTGCAGAGGTCAGTGAGGGCAGAAACACATCATCAGAACCTGCTGTTTAACCACTGTGCCTATTTTTACGTTAACCTGCAGCGTGCGTCTTTCTCTTTTATTTCAGAGACAGAGTCAAAAGAACAAGGCATCATCTAATGTGGGACATTGTTTCAGTTTGACCTTTTTAAATTAAATTAAAGCAGAAAGTTGCCATGTTGTGACGGTTTAGAGCATGATGCTGGTAGTTTCTGACTTCAGCAGCTTTAATAGAATATTAGAACTTGTCAATTTTTACTTTTTCAGTTTTGCATTAGGCTACAATTATTTCCCCTTGGATTATATTTTCCCACAATTGAATCTGTTTTTAGTCTTGCTTAGGTGACTGTTGTGTGATCGAAACCTCAAAGCATTTGGCTATTCAAACATAAATTAATGCAAGAAATAAGGCCTGTTGCACATTATCTGTCCAAAACATAAAAGCTAAAGAGGCTATGTCTTTCTCTCCCGAGTTTATCTTGATGCATGTAAACATCAGATCTATTTCAGAAACCGGTTTAAGCCAGATTCCGGGTTTAGATTAACCTGGATAACTCCGAAAAGAAACCCTGATACTGAGGCTGTATCCTGGTTTCTTAAGCTGCCGATGAACTGAGCATGTGCGAGATTACTCGAGTGACCTGTAGCAACCGATAATTTTCAAACAGTGACAAAAAGACAAATTATTTCTGTGACTTCAAAACTCTAGACTCTGGATTACCAAGTAAAATTTCACAAAAGGTGAAGTTACACAATACACTTCTGTTTTTAATTCTATTGCCTCCTGGAAGTCCTTCTGAAATCCACAGAGACCAGGCCAACTCCTTGCATAGAAACAAAAAAGTAAAAGTAACTAAGGACAGATGGCCGAGCTAATTAATCTCATTTTCTGTTCAGCTTTAATGGAGCTATGTTAAACTTCACTTCAGACTATTTATCATCTACGCAGCAGCAGTTTGTGGGAAAATGGACGAAAATGAGTCGAGGCTGAAGCGACAGAGAGAAAGTGTTTTCAGTTTGACTTGAAGCTGATCTTATTCAGCGTGAGCTTCAGCAGCAGTGACTCAGAGGTTTCACACTGACAACAGAAAACCGCAGTGAGTCATTGGCTTAAAACAGACGACTGTCACAAAACAAGACGTTTCTCTGCTGCTGTGTTAAACGCTGAAGGAAGAAGCTATTGCTGGACTGTGGGTTATCTAAGACAAAAGACAGATGGAGAACAGTTTTCTAGAGACACAACTGATGTAGGACATCACTTTGACTCATTTATAGACTTCAGTGATTTTAAATGGACTGCTGTGAGGACAGAGGCTGACACATTGCTGAGTTTTTTTCATAGTAAAGATTAATTGACTCTTTGTTCTGTTTAAACCAACAGCCAATGGGAGTGTCCCTTGATAAACTATGCGAGCATGTGATTGGCCAAAGCTTTCTGGTTTGTGCTGTACATTTTATTAAAATCATTCAAAATAAAGCCGGAAAGACATCTTATGGTCTGTTTCTGAAACCTCTCACTAATCCCGAACTCCTCAGTCTCTACATAGAGCTGCACTTTATAGAAGACTATATAATGATACGTGAATGCTTAGGACAACACAACAGTTTTGTCAATGATAGTCACATGACTCCGCCTTACTTCTGAAAAAGGACTTTTTCACTTTTTAGACTGTAATAAAAATCAGACAAGCCTGTGAAGTGACACATTTGAATTATACACACTATAATATACACTATACCAATATAGTATATATTTATACATAATCAATAAGCCTATGTGTTATATTGTCTCGTTAATGCAAACTTTATGATTTTACATCATAATGGCTTTTGTATTGTCTGTTTTTTTTATTATTGGACCATCAGTCTGGAATAAAGTTGAATGAATAAAGTTGAATATTATATTACAGCTGTGTATGTTTCCACCGAAGGTAAAACAAGGAAATTACTTTAAAGTGCACAATAATCAGGGAGTTCTTTTGAGAAACAGCTGTGGTTTTGTCTGGTTTGTCCTAAAAGAGCTGCTTCACAGTCGGCTCACTCTTGTCTCTGCTTCGTCACCGCTCTTTGCCATCGTTTTGTTTTCAGTCACATGTTCTTCTCAAGGCTCCGAGGCACAAACGGAGAGAGACCGAGAGAAAGGGGGAAACATAAGGGCTTTTGAGTCCGTCCTCAGTGGAGTAAATGTGCCACAGGACATAACCGGCTCTGTTGCAGCAGATGACTGCCTCGGAGCCAGGTGGCAGCTCACTCAGAAGCTCTCTCTGCTTTAATGTCCTCTTATTACCCAACTGGCCCCGGAGAAACGACCGGCCCCGGAGAAACAACCGGCCCCGGAGAAACGACCGGCCCCGGAGAAAAAAACCCGGCCCCAAAGAAACAAACCCAGCCCCAGAGAAACGACCGGCCTCAAAGAAACGACCGGCCCCGGAGAAACGACCGGCCCCAGAGAAACAAACCCGGCCCCAGAGAAACGACCGGCCCCAGAGAAACGACCGGCCCCAGAGAAACGACCGGCCCCAAAGAAACGACCGGCCCCGGAGAAACGACCGGCCCCAGAGAAACGACCGGCCCCAAAGAAACGACCGGCCCCGGAGAAACGACCGGCCCCAGAGAAACAAACCCGGCCCCAGAGAAACGACCGGCCCCAGAGAAACAAACCCGGCCCCAGAGAAACGACCGGCCTCAAAGAAACGACCGGCCCCGGAGAAACGACCGGCCCCAGAGAAACAAACCCGGCCCCAGAGAAACGACCGGCCCCAGAGAAACGACCGGCCCCAGAGAAACGACCGGCCCCAGAGAAACGACCGGCCCCAAAGAAACGACCGGCCCCAGAGAAACGACCGGCCCCAGAGAAACGACCGCCCCAAAGAAACGATCGGCCCGAGAAACGACCGGCCCCAGAGAAACAAACCGGCCCCAGAGAAAGCGACCGGCCCCAGAGAAACGACCGGCCCCAGAGAAACAAACCCGGCCCCAGAGAAACGACCGGCCCCAGAGAAACGACCGGCCCCAGAGAAACAAACCCGGCCCCAGAGAAACAAACCCGGCCCCAGAGAAACGACCGGCCCCAAAGAAACAAACCCAGCCCCAAAGAAACAAACCCGGCCCCAGAGAAACAAACCCGGCCCCAAAGAAACAAACCCGGCCCCAGAGAAACAAACCCGGCCCCAGAGAAACAAACCCGGCCCCAGAGAAACGACCGGCCTCAAAGAAACGACCGGCCCCGGAGAAACGACCGGCCCCGGAGAACTTTTTGCTGTTTTAAGCTGCTATATAAATAAAGTTTGCTCAATGTACAGGTTTAAAAAGTAAAAAAATTACATTTTAAACACTTTCTGCTTACAGCTGCTTTTAGCATTCTAGCTTTTTTTTTACTTTAAGCAATGATGCATTTATTAGATTTGTTCACTTATTGAATAAAAGCTTTAGAATTAACTTGGCTTGATTTTTTTCACAAGTGGAGAGTTTAACAGTCTCTAGCAGGACGTTTTGTTTATTACTTGAATGTTCAATAAAAAACAAATGTACCTTCTTTGACATGTTTTATCAGAGGCTGACTTCAGAAAGAACTCGACAAACAGAGAAAAATTTATTTTTCGCCCAAAGGGTTTCAGCAGGAGGAGCTGAGGAGGGACTGCTCGGCGTCAGGCACAGCTTCTCTCTGTGTCTCTGTGTGTGTTTGTGTTTGAGCTGGTGTTGGATCCACAGGGAGCAGATTAAAACCACAGGAGAGCGTAGCTTTAGGCTCAGGTTAGAATCAGGTTAAAGAGAAGAGCTCTGCTCCTCACACGATGTAGGTCACTCTAAGAACATGCTTTCATTTGAATTGGACTACACTGGATTCTTAAAATGTATCTTTGGTCCAAAAGAACTAATTATTTCTAAAGTTGGCGACAGTAGAAATGGTCTTGGTGATTCTGCTAATGGAATAAAGTTGGAATACATTGTGCAACCTTAAAAACCATTGTACATATTGACTTGTAGGAGCTAGAATTACAGTTTTCTTTTGTCACAAAGCACTCAAAGCAGTAAACAGACATGCTTTGTGCTCAGATAATTGGTTTAAGAAGGCACAAAAAAAGAAAAGTAAGGAGTCCAACAACACTGTGATCAATACAAATTATGAATTATGTAGATTAGGTACATTGTGTAAAAGACTTTCAGAAAATGTATTCATGAGTAAATGATATTAAGTGAAAATGTAAATGAATATAAAGTGACAATAAAGCCACAGATTTAAGACTAAAGTTTTACAAACATTAGTAAAAAGTGTGAGATGTTGTAGATTATGATGAAAATGGGTGAATTTTTTTTTTTTACAAATTATGATTTTTTTTGTCTTGTCACTAACCCCAAAAAAAGTAATTCCAATGTTTGTTTGTTTTACCCTCAGAGTAAAAATAAAGCAGGGTAGTTGCAGCAGCATTAGCCACAGCACAGTAAGCACATTTATGTTTTTCTTTCTGTTAAATTCAATTTAAAAATTAAAAACGCAAATAAATTTAATAATCAGATTTAACACCCAACCCTATAATAACATAGATTATTAATCCCACATCGGGGTTGGTTAAAGCAACCCCGATTAAAAAACAAAAGTCTACGTGCATTAAAATAGAAAAATCTTCACAAAAATCAAATTGAAAAAAGTCAGATTAACAAATGAAAGAAGTCAGCTGGTGGTGATATATGAATGAGATATTGCAGATTAAAAGTATGAGTTAAATTACTGTAGATGTGAGTTGTAGAGTCTGACAGTGGTGGGTTTCAAAGACCTACAGCTCCTTCCTAACCTCAAACCTCAGCTTCACCTCAGTCCGACCGCACTGACCTTAAACACAGCCTGTCACAGAAACCACAGGAAACACTCACCTCGCTCTCAGCAGCAGCGGCTCGTTTAATGTGGTTAACACTGGCTCTAGTTTGACTCAAACTGGGAAACACCGACACAAATAACACACTCACAGCAAACCTTAGACAAATTAATGCGAGAGTAACACCACAGCTTACAAAGCAGGGGTGGCAAACTCATTTTAGTTCAGGGGCCACTCACAGCCCACTCTGACCTGGAACAACTCCAATTTCTTTCTTTTGTTTTAGAGCAAAGTACAATTAGATTTTAACGTCTGTGCTTTCATCAGTCACAACCAAAAAAGGCTGATGTTGGAAAAAGCCTTCAGCTGTTTGTTGTCACAAACTCATCTTCACAATATGGCTTTGATGCTAATGCTATTTTGCGAGCTACCTTCACTGCTGACCTCTCGACTCTGGGTAAAAACAGACCATTGTTCTATTTGAGAATGTGATTTGCCGGAATGTGCACATTCGCATCGAGTGCTTAATAATAAAGCTTAGATGTTGTCTTAGGGTCTTGATTTTTTCTCCACAGCAAAATCCACTTACTATTATTATTATTATGTCATTAAACAATACAAAAAACACATATCCTCTATTCAACGTACAGTAAGCCACAACACAAGCTAGTTCAAGTACAACCTTAGCAGTACCCTCTTGCCACAGACACATCTTTCTCAGTCTCAAAGAACCCCTGATTCATTAACATTTGTTAAAAATATTATGCATTTCGCCCACAATAAAACTTAGATGGACAAAAACAAAGGTTTAGGAAAGTTGAACAGGAAAGTAAGAAAAGAGAAAGTGATTCACCAATGAAGGCCTCCCTGTGGGAAAATGAGTTCAGTGACCTGGATGTATCTGTGAATGGTCACAGAGTTAAGTGTGTGTGTGTGTGTGTGTGTGTGTGTGTGTGTGTGTGTGTGTGTGTGTGTGTGTGTGTGTGTGTGTGTGTGTGTGTGTGTGTGTGTGTGTGTGTGTGTGTGTGTGTGTGTGTGTGTGTGTGTGTGTGTGTGTGTACAGTGGTAGCTGAATAGTAGCTCTGGTATCTGCAGATATTTATGCAAATTAGCCATGTGCTTTAATTTAACTGTCCACTATGAGAACCGTATGAGGTATGTCAAATTTATTGCAAACAAATATGCAAGAAAGAGGTAGTGTTGTCAATACCAGACTGTCCGAGTGTGGTCTTGACAACACTTAAAAGACAAATCTGACAACATCTTGATACTCTTTGGTCTCTCGTGAGACCAGAGAGTATCAAGACCAAGACTTATCTACTAAGACCGAGTCAAGACCCAGATCAGAGTAAAAAAAACTTTAATAGATACAAAAGGAAACATTTATTAAATCCAAAAAGTTCAGTTTCCAGGTCCAGACTCACGGAGGTCAGTGTTTGTGAAGGAGACAAGACCAGGACCTTTGCAAAATAGTATTAAGATCGGTCTCAAAACTAAGACCGGTGTAGAGTACTACATCACTGTTAAGTCTAGCTTCAATCCTAGCTCTAGAAAACTGCATTATTTTAACTTAACAGGTTTTTCCTTCTACCTTTATTCAGAAAATAAAACTACATTAATTATTTTAAATTTTATTTGAGGTCAATTTTTTTTTATGTCTATCAACTCTAACAGTTTATTGCTTCCATTTCCCAAACACGTTTCAAAAGGGACTAAACGGTGATGTGTAGAGTTTGACAAAAGGTCAATCGTCATTTTATGTTGTTGGCTCCGGAGCAGACGGCAGCTGGAGTCAGTAGTAGTTTAACTGAAGGTGAACAGTCGGGGTTGGCTCTGTTTGTGGAGTGTGTCGTGTATTGTTCAGGCGGCAGCTGCACTGACGTCATGTCCAATGGAAAAAAAACTGACTGCTTCCTGTTCAATGGACTTAACACAGAGAGGACCAGATACTACGAACTGTAAAAGACAGACACTGTACAATAAAACAGACATTTATCATAATCTGCAGTATCCATAATTGAATAAAAAAGGTCAATAAGAGCCTTACATTACGTCTTGAAAAGTCTTTAGCAAAAGAGTAGCCAATGTAAATACTGCATTAGGGAATAAAAATGACAGCTGTTTTAAAAGAAAGTAAAACTTCCAAATAAAGTCAGGTCTCCTCTTCTGTCAGTTTATACTTTGCTGCGTCTCATAACGATATAAAGCGGTTTATTTTTAACTAAATCTAATTCACTGCGGTCAGAAATCCCTCTAAAGTGACGCAACTTCAAAGGAAACCGAGAAGAGCTTATAATCAGCTTTAACCAAGTCCTGCTCCGAGAACAAACCACTGCAGGGAGCTCTGAGGTGAACCGGCTAAGACCGAGTGGAACTGGTTCAAGAAAAGGATGATGAAAAACATGTTTAAACTGTTTTTACTTGGTTAAGTCGTTTAGTACAAGGTTTAATTGCAAGTTTGGCATGGTTTGGATAAGCCTTTTTTTAAGCTTGTTCGGGCAAGAGTCAGCCTTTATTTGATCATGTTTAGTTCTAAATTGTTCCATTGGGTTTTGTCCTTGTTTAAACACAAGCAGAACTTCTGACATGACATAGTGACTGCTTGTTTTAAAGGAAAGTGGCAAAGCTTTTTTTATTTAATGTCCATAAAGCTGTGAATAAACCAGACATAAAGGTTAATCCTGGTTAAGTTCTGATGCCAAACTTTTAAAGTGGTCAAAACTAAGATACAAGTCGGTAAAAATTGAATATTTACAACAAAATGTCTTATTAAAGCATAAAAAGTCCAACTCCTTCGGTGCCTTCAGGAGCCGATGGAGTCAGAGCCGAGACGATAACAACCGAAGGGACTTCCAAACGCATCAACATCAAAAGCCATTTAATCACTGCTCTTCCTCTTTTCCCTCTGAAGCTCTCTCTCTCGTCTCGCAGCCAAACACATTTCAGCGCGTCTCGGGGGAAACAGGAAACACTTAATAAAAGCTGTTTAATCGGGTTCGAGGCCCGAGCACTGCGTGGGTCTGCATTCACAGTCCGTCCTCGAACAGCTGCGACTTAAACGGGTCAGAGGCGTGTTTTAGGGAGGTTTATGTAAGACTCAGGACAGATATAGTGTTTTAATGTAAACTAGTTACAGATTTTAAAGTAGAAGTGGACTCATCAAATCTGACAAAGAAAAGCCCAGTTTCAACGACAAAAGCCTCACAAGTATCTAAATACCTGTAAAAAAGGGCCCCGAGATGTGTTTTTATTACTAAACTGATGAAACAGACAAAATGCATCTCTGAATTTCTGAATTTAAAGTTTAGAAAGATGGGAATAAAGCAGAAACTTTCAGCCTCACACATCACTAAACTCCAGGATTTATCAACTTCTTTATATTTGTTATCGGCAACACATCCAAGTTTTTGAAAGTCTGCTTTGTTTAGAAAAACGTGTTTCTTTCTGGATACAGTTCAGAAGAAACACAAGCCTGTTCAAGAGAAACTAAACCAAACCAAACTGAACGGAGCCGAACTGATCCAAGCGGAGCTGTTATTTTCCTACGGCCCAGTCTTCAGGTGTAACTTTAACTGAGTTTCTCTCAGATCTGGGTGAATCTGGGTGAATCTGGGTAAATCGTATTCAGTCTGAAGCAGGCAGACTGAGCCCGAGGCCTATCTGCTTTAAGCACTTCTGTTTTTTAAGCTAAAAATGTCTGCAGTTTCTGTCGAACAAAGCTTTTTCGTTTGAGGATAACGAGCCTGACCTTACTTTACACTGCAGCAAGTGCCCTTTTCTCTTTTTCTAAAGCAAACAGACACTTGTTTTTACTTAAGTCTTTCAAACCTGGCTCCTGCTTTTACTGATGTGTGTAAAAGGGGAAGTGGCATAAAATATGGAGAATTTGCATCAACATTAGTGGAGCACTCAGAGTTAATTATTCAACCACTGCAACAGAAAGAGGTGGCAGCTGCTAAATGATGTTGAAACAGAAAAACTGTGCTTTAACATCAAAAGGATCACTTTGTTTTCAGTGCAGTTTTATTAATGTTAACGTAAATACAAGAGTGATTTAAAATAAAACTAAAAACTTAAGCAGTTTAGACCTGGTTTGGACCTGGTTTAGACCTTGTTTAGACCTGGGTTAGACCTGGTTTTGTCCTGGTTTTGTCCTGGTTTAGACCTAATTTAGACCTGGTTTAGACCTAATTTAGACCTGGTTTAGACCTGGTTTAGACCTAATTTAGACCTGGTTTAGACCTGGTTTATATTTTCTAAATCAAATGCAACTAATACTTTTTTCCTCTGTCAAACAACATTCCAATATTTAGCTTCTATATTTATTGCAATATTCAAAATAGTTATTGCATGTTTTTCTGATTTTGTGCAGCTCTAATATAGTTTGTATCAGAGGTCACATTAACCAAATATCTTCTGTCTTTGACAGTTTTTTTTTTTTATCAGTGACGGAAAAATCTGAATGCCACCCGTCATTTTGACGGATTATTCTGAGGGTGATCTATTGTAATTCCTACTCCTGACCAGTTGGTGGCGAAGGTACATATCAATAAGCAATTATATTGAATCATGTCGTCTTTGTCACGCTCCCTTCAGTTGAAAAAATGTCACGTCAGCTGAGTGCGAGTAGTTCGTTCAAACGGCCAAATAGTTCTGATATTGTTAATAAAGGTGAAAAAATGATGCACATGATGCAGTGGAGGATGAAGGAGGACAAGAGGACAGAGGTCACTGACAGTTGTTACGGGACAATCTAGCAGCAAAAAGGAGGTGAAGAAGAGGGAGTGTCGTGTTCAGTGGGAACAGGAGTTTACGTGGCTGAGGTGGGAAAAATGTTCTGTGACATCTGTAGAAAAGCAAACACAAGTAACGGATAGACTTTTTGTGTATCTGTTAATTCCTTAAAATGTGAGTAAAACGAAAAGCCATTATAAGTATTATTAAAAGTATGAAAATTAAAAATGACCTCTGGGTTGAATTGAAAGTTACCTCAGATTTCTTTGTTGTTCTTCTCATGAAACACAGCCTCAGGTCTCTTACTGAACCACAAACCGGTCGCTACACGTTCTGTCAAAACATTTCATTTAGAGGCCCTTTTGATGGAGACTGTTTAATAAATTGTGGCCTAACACAATATTGTCCAAATAAATAGTGACCTGTAGAACACAGTCTGTTCAACACAGGAACTGACCTTGAATTTGTCGACGAGAATGTTTGATCTGTGCATTAATGGAGATACGATTTTCAAAAAGCTGCAGAAATAGGCTAATCAATGTAAAAAACATGGCTGTCAAAAATCTTTCAAAAGTTCTTATAAAACGCCAAAGTATCTGGTTTTCAAATTCCCAAATATCAAATGACCAACAGCAGAGAAATGGTTTTATTTCACCATCACATCCTCCCTGAGTCTTATCTGTTTCCAGTGAAATAAAAAGGTCACAACAGACTCTCACATCTCTGAGTCACAGCGTCACACTGATTATTTTCACAAAAACAGCCGTCGTTGCCTCTTGCTTCCTCTTCACTGCAGCTCGTTAATGCGCTTTCACAAAAACTACACTTTCTATCTTTTAACAAGAATCCCAGCAACTAAGAAGCTGACTTTACAGTGAGCAGTCCCGGCTCCTCTAAGAGGCGCTGGACCGTAAAAAAAACACAAATACATGTGCACTGTGTTTTTTTAGCACCACTGAACTAACCAACGATGACAAGCCACAAACACTGCATCTCCAGCGATGACTGTTGCAGCTCAGAGAGAAATAAAATCAGTCAATGTGTTCACGTACAAGTAGAGAAATATAATTAGAACGACAAGAACAGGAGTTTTAGAATGCACACACCGGGATAAAGGTATTTAGAGTCGGACTATTGCTGAATGTTTAGGAGGAGAGGAGGAAGGTGTGTCTGTAGTCAGAGAGAGAATAGGAAGGGTTTAGTAAAAGTAAAAGATTCTGAGTTTAAAGCTGCCAGGCAAGAGGAAGACCAAAGAGGAGGTTTGTGGATGTAGTGAAGGAGACGTGTAGGTAGAGAGAAGAGGATGCAGAGGTTAGATGGAGGTGGACAATTCCCTGTGACGGACCCTTAAAGGAACAGCCCAAAGGAACTATTTTCTACTGCTTTAAGCAAAAGGCCCTTTTTTTTTCTTTTACTGTGGCTCTGTGTTGACGCAAAATCAGAGTTCATCAACACTTGACTTGTTTTTAAACGTGACAGGTGTCTGCTAAAAAACCTCCACAGCAAAACACAGCCGTGACGTTTTGACGAGCTTCAGTGGGACGCTCTCCTGACCCCGGGCTCAGAGATTCAGCGAGAGTTCAAACCCGAAAAAACTGGAAACTGAGGGGGAAGTCTCTGAGATCAGGACGGCCCCACCTCTGAGCCGTAAACTGATGTGAGACGGATTAAACGGCACATTCCTCTGGCAGCTCCTCACTCGGTTTGGACTCATGGTTGAAGAGGGAGGCTTTGAATATTTGTAATATCTGTCCACACTAAAGGATTTCATTATAAAACTGCAGTTCTATGAATCTATGAGTTTCCATTTAATATCAACTTAAACATGTAACCATTAACCATGTTTTTTTTCAATTGCATTTAAAGGAAAACTCTTTAATGTTTTGAGAATGATCTGTGAAAAAAGACCTCCAGGTTTTATTATCAAGGAGGTTAAGAAATGAGAATGGGGTCTTTGTCCAATCACAGCTTGCTCCTGAAAAAGGGACGCAGATGTCTTCTTCATAATGTTTTAATTATACAATAAAACATTTAAGAAGAAGGCAAAAGAAGAAGACATTTCTGTGGTGACCCTAAGGTGCATAGTATTTGTCCTTATTTAAAACAACAAGCTCTAAAAAAGATGTCCTCCTCGCTGCATCTGAAGAGAAACGACATCAAAAAACAGAAATAAAATGACGAGAAAAGCTGTTAAATCCACTGCAGTGTCTGGACACACGCACAGCACTCAGAGTAATCCCACTTTCTGTCGGCAGCAAGAGACGAATATCAAAACATATTCAAGGGATTTTCAGGATGGGATTAAACTGAAACATAAGCTTCAAAAATATATATATATATATAAATAAATAAATAAATGACTGTAAAACTCGCTCAGACAAGACAAGAACTGTGAGTCTGTGCCTTTCTTTTTCCCAATAAACATGTTTAAGCTCAAAGTCAACAGGAAACAGGCATTTTGAGGTCTTTTGTCGAGAGACAGTTTAGGTTTTTTATTTATTTAAAAAATATATTTTTAAACTACTCAGTGTTTTCACTTCTCGGTTTAGTATTGGGTCTGATTTAAGGTTTAATTAAAAATAGATTTGGTATCTGTTGATATGTGCGGTTCAGTTCTGGTGTCCATTCCTCCCAAACACAGTTTAAACAGATGATAAAAAATATGTGGTTCCAGCTTTATATTTTAAAAAGATCTGTAAAAGCACATAAATAAAATGCTTAAGGCTTATTGCAGCAAGATATTAGAACAACATGTGTCATAACTATTATAAAAGCCCACATCCTAAAATCTCTGCAGGGTTCCGTTAGAATCCTAGAATCATCTTAAACATTCTCGTCCTGACATTTAGAGCTTTACATGGGCTCCTCCCTGTATCTCTGATCCAACCCTACAGCTCTGCTCACAGTCTGAGATCTGCAGGATCTGTTGATCGAAACCCACAGAGACAGATTTTTTCAAACTGTTGCTCCCAGACTCTGGAACAAACTCCATTTTTCCTTACGCTTGTTAGACTCTGTAGATGCTTTGAAAGCAGGCATTCTTCTTTAAACAGGCATTCGAGCCAAAGTAGGCCTAGGGTTGTTATGCTGGGTTGTCGTTTGACTGTACTTTTTTACTTTATAATCATTCTGTACTTTTTGGACTAGTGCAGCACCTTGTGACTGCTGTCTGAGAAAATGTGCTATATAAATACCATATATTTTAAGTCAGTAAAATGTATCAATAAAAGCTGTAATAATTAAATGTTCTATGAAAGACGAAAAAGTATTTAATTTAACCTGAAAATGTAAAGGAATTAAAGGCTCTGGACAAACTTCCAATTGTCAAAACAAGACATAAATCAGTATTAAAGACTAAACAGGTCTAAACCAGGTCTAAACTAAGACTAAAATAAGACTAAACCAGGACTAAACCAGGTCTAAACAAGACTAAAATAAGACTAAACCAGGACTAAACCAGGTCTAAACTAAGACTAAAATAAGACTAAACCAGGACTAAACCAGGTCTAAACTAAGACAAAACCAGGTCTAAACCAGGACTAAACCAGGTCTAAACTAAGACTAAACTAAGACTAAACCAGGTCTAAACCAGGTCTAAACATGGACTAAACCAGGACTAAACAAGGTCTAAAGCAGGTCTAAACCAGGACTAAACCAGGATTAAACCAGGACTAAACCAGGACTAAACCAGGTCTAAACTAAGACTAAACCAGGACTAAACCAGGTCTAAACCAGGTCTAAACTAAGACTAAACCAAGACTAAACCAGGTCTAAACATGGACTAAACCAGGACTAAACAAGGTCTAAAGCAGGTCTAAAACAGGATTAAACCAGGACTAAACCAGGACTAAACCAGGTCTAAACTAAGACTAAACCAGGACTAAACCAGGTCTAAACTAAGACTAAACCAGGACTAAACCAGGTCTAAACTAAGACTAAACCAGGACTAAACCAGGACTAAACCAGGTCTAAACTAAGACTAAACCAAGACTAAACCAGAACTAAACCAGGTCTAAACTAAGACTAAACCAGGACTAAACCAGGTCTAAACTAAGACTAAACCAAGACTAAACCAGAACTAAACCAGGTCTAAACTAAGACTAAACCAAGACTAAAGCAGGTCTAAACTAAGACTAAACCAAGACTAAAGCAGGTGTTTATTTATTTAGACACACAGTTTGTTTTAAGTCACTTTTGACGGTGGTTTTGAGACATAAGTAAATGTCCATCACACAGAGGAACAGAAAGTTATTGAGAAACAAACAACATCGTTTGTGATAACGATAAATGTGCGATCATTCGTAAAGCGGCAGTGGCTCAGTGGTAGAGCAGTCGGCTTTCAACCAGAAGGTAGTGGGTTCGATTCCCGCTCTCCCCACGATTCATACTGTCGTTGTGTCCTTGGGCAAGACACTTAACCCACCTTGCCTCGTATGAATGTGTAAGAATGTTGAGTAAATGTATGTGGTGATGGTCGGAGAGGCCGTAGGCGCAAAATGGCTGCCACGTCTCTGTCAGTCTGCCCCAGGGCATCTGTGGCTACAGTTGTAGCTTACCACCACCAGTGTGTGACTGTGGAGTGAATGAATAATGGACGGCCTGTAAGCGCTTTGAGTCCCTTGGTCCCTCGGGAGAAAAGCGCAATATAAATCCAATCCATTATTATTATTATTATTAAAATCCTGATTAAAACTTTGTGTTTGCTGACTTTTTCTGAGGAATTTGTTAATAAATGTACAATCTTCAAAAAACATCAGCTGCTTCTGTTTCTGGACTCTGAACAGGCCCCTCGCTCACAAGCCCAGTCTTTTACTAAAGTTCATTCTTGAGGCAAATTTAAACCTGTTCACTGAAGGCAACTCT
This sequence comes from Perccottus glenii, assembly GCA_024416835.2. NCBI lineage: Eukaryota > Metazoa > Chordata > Actinopteri > Gobiiformes > Odontobutidae > Perccottus > Perccottus glenii. The sequence continues at coordinate 25,432,155 of CM044565.2, read as the reverse complement.
GAGACGTCACCATCACAAAGCCTTTAACACTTGACCTGTTCTTTTTAGTGTCACATTCACAGAAAATGACGTAGAGCTTTTAACATTTCAGAATTGCAGCATCAAAGCTCAAACCTAACGCTAACAACACAGTCCTATCATAAAACAGAGAAAACCTGCAAAGAAGAAGCTCAGAAGACAAGTTTAACGCTCAAACAGTTTTATGCCACAACTCATTTTCTCTCGTTTGTCAAGAGATTAGCTGCAAGACCGAACTGTAAACCTCTGTCTAATCGTCCCTCTGATCTCAATAATCTTTTTGAAACCGATCCAATGCAGCTTTAGAAAAACATGAAAACGCTGAAGCCTCATTAGACCCAGATGGACTTGTATCGACATCTCGCTGTTTTATTAATCAACTCTAAAACCAAGTGTGGCGTTTGATTTTGGAAAAAACTTTTAACAGAAACAAAGTAAGTGAGGATTGCAAAAGATTAAAAAAATCACCTGAACAATGCATAAAAAAAGCAAGAAAGAGAAGAGACATGGAGCCAGTATCACATAAAAGGTCATGCACTTTCTTGTATTTTTACAGACCTTTTTTAAGAGTTTATTGTGAGGACCTGCCACAACAGCAATATTTAAAACTAGACAAAAACATTGAGGGGCACTTCCATAGCTGCCTCAAAAGTAGACGCTTTTAGAGTTTGTAGACAACATGAGCTAAACAAATTACAAATTCTGCTTAAACATGATGGTCTTGTCAAATGCCAGTGACTGATCCATGTGTCTTGTCGATGAGTGGGAAAGAAAACATTTGTGCTTGGCTCTATTTTTACAAGCATTTAAGCGACAGCAGCTAAAGGCTACAAGCTACACTAGAGGATTAGGAGGATGTTCTTTTGGACAAATAACAGCACATGAAAGAAAAAAGAAGAGTTGGACACATGCTTTTAGGACCTGTGCTTCCTCATCAAAGCCTGTTAAACTGAGATTAGCACCCATCCTTAAAGCTGTAAAATCGATACAAAGGTTAAATCATTATCACCATGTTTTTTTACAAACTGTATGTATGTTCGACATGTACTAACTAACTATTGTGCCTATGTGTTGTCATGTCTCTTGTTCTCTTACTTACTCCTTTAATTGCCCCTGGTGGGATTAATAAAGTGGTCTGAATCTGAAATGCTCAGTACCATTAGCACATGAACCCTGACCTCAGCCTCAAAACTAGAACCAGGATAAAACACAGCTTCTTTCCAGAGGCTAAAGACTGAAAACTCTTCCCCACTCCATGGCAATAATTCAGTGAGTGTGAGAACCTAATGTAAACCTGTTTCAAATATTTCAGAGGCTAAAACCCAGGCAGCTGACTGTGTGTTGAAAGACTTGGTGAAACTGGCTCCATGGAATGGTTTGTAATAAATCAGCCGTACCTGTTTTCTCAATGTAGTCTACACACTTCTCGATAAACAGCGGGATCGGACGGTCTGGAGCCACCAGGTTCTCCAGAGGGACCCCAAAGTAGTTACTGTCCCACGTTCTTCGAGTCGGAGGATACAGAGGCTTTGAGGGTTTTGATGATTTAGGCTGAAAGTGGATTTAAAAAGAAAGAAATGTTAGACAGAAAACAGGCGTTAAAGAAAAAACTAAAAACTATAACAAGACTGAAGCACAGCAAAACTAAGATTAAATCAAGACTAGACTAGGTCTTCACAAGGACAAACAGCATATTGCATTTTGATATATAAGCCAAAAACTTCTGGTTTACACTCATTTAATCCTGGTTTGGGTTAACTTTAGCCCTAAATGAACCAGATCTAAACATAATCAAGATAAAAACCTGGACTAAACTGTGATTAAAGCAGAAGTAATAAAGCCTAAACCAAACATTGAGTGTGGACTAGCTCTCAGGCAAAAGTCAGATTCAGGAGACTAAACCAGGATCCAGCTCTCGAAGCAACTCACACAACAAACAAAACACAAGGACTAAATCAGTCTAATAATGACTAATGTTGTCTAAACCAAGGATAAGTCAGGCACTAAAAAGCTTTTATGTCTGAGGCGTTCAAGGTTGAATTTAAAACATTAAAGACTTTGGTTTTGAAAGAAGTCAAATTCTTGATCCGAGTAGCAGTCAGTGTCAGAGCAGATCAAGACAGAGTCAGAAAAAAGACGACAAAACGTTTTGTTGAAGCGACTCGGCATAAGGTGGCTTTGATTTCCCACAGTCCTTTGCTCTTCAAAGCATTGTCAGGACGACGGCAGCTTTAATTGGACGGGACAGGAAACACAGCGACCGCCACGTTCAGTTTGTCTCGTTTGATTATTCCAGGTGTTTTCGGAGAAGCTGGGACAACGAGCTGCAGGCTGTTCTGTCCTGTATCCTTCTGTTTCTAAACATCCTGCGTTTTTAAAAGTGACATCTCACTCAACCTTGTGTTCCGTTTGAGACAAGTGACCAAAAACATGTTGGATGAAAATGAGTCTACGTCTGTCAAACAATTAACACAACCCAGTTTAGTCCTGGTTTATAGACCCGTTTAGTCCCGGTTTATAGACCCATTTAGTCCTGGTTTATAGACCCGTTTAGTCCTGGTTTGTAGACCCGTTTAGTCCTGGTTTATAGACCCGTTTAGTCCTGGTTTATAGACCCGTTTAGTCCTGGTTTATAGATTAGTTTAGTCCTGGTTTATAGACCCGTTTAGTCCTGGTTTATAGACCCGTTTAGTCCTGGTTTATAGACCCGTTTATTCCTGGTTTATAGACCCGTTTAGTCCTGGTTTATAGATTAGTTTAGTCCTGGTTTATAGACCCGTTTAGTCCTGGTTTATAGACCCGTTTAGTCCTGTTATTAGCATATCATAATATCATTTCCACAATATAGAGCAGCATTTATTTACATTTCTTTGCATCTAAAAAGCAGTAGGTATCAATGTAGGATATATACTGTATCGAGACATAAAGGAGTTTTGTTTACAGTTAATTTGCATGTGTCTGAATATAATTACCTTCTCTGTCACACTTTACACATCGCTGTTAATGTGTGGGTTTATAAACATATGTCTGGCTGTACAAATGTTTTTATTATAGGTTGATTATTTTACATTTATTTGTTCACAATTTGGACAACAGTTATAGAACTTTTTAAATCTAAAAGTTGATATTATCTTTCTCCAAAGGAATTAAAATATCTTGAAGTCAATAAACCATAAACCTTAGACAAAACAGGACTAATACAGATATAACCAGGACCAAGCTAGCACTAAATCAAAGACCACGTTGTACATTTAAAAAATAATTCAGAACTAAGAAAAGCAAAGCCAAGGATTAGGCCAAGATTAAATCTGGGTTTAACTGATCCAACTGGTCTAATCTAGGTATAAGAAGGGATTACAGTAGAATGCACCAGGACTAAACCAGGACTAAACCAGAACAAAAACCAGGTCTAAATGAGAACTTAATCAGGATTTTTGTTAGCCACAGACAAAATTCTTGATAAAGCTAGGTTAAATAATATTTAAATATAACTCAAACCTTAAAAGATTGTGGACTAAGATAAATATTTCCTGTGGCAAAACGACAAATGCACCCAACACTCAAATGTATAAATATCATAATTTAAATCTCAACTCACCTTCTTGGGCTCCTTTGGCGTCTTGGGTTGCTTCTTCTTCTTCGTTTTCTTGTCATCCTGTTCGGGGTCGGAGGTAATGGCCGGGTTATCGATGCCTCCTTTCCAGGGGTCGGCCGGTGACAGCAGTGGGTCCTCCTCGCTGCCTCTGTGAGCCCGTCCTTTCTTCTTCTTCTGCGTCGCCAGGCCGGAATCCTCCCCGTCGCTGTCCGAGTGAAACCTCCTCTGGTAAGCCTTCGTTTTGCTGAACAAGATCTTAGAACGGTCCTTGTATTTCGAAGGCCTGCGTCCAGCCATTTGCACTTTTCGGTCGTAGCCGTTTTCCTCTTCCAATCCACCAGGATGTAAAACACCAAAAGAGTTCCTGGTTTTCATTAGACGTGAATCTTCTGGGACAACGTAAATATCGTCATTCATATACCCTCTTGATCTCAGAGTGTCCGCTGGATCTGCGTAGTTATCCGACGCTTCTATATCCTCAGAATGTATCATTGGAGGTCTGGGGAGTCTACGGTTGCTCCTCATTCCCGCTTCAATGGTTTTAAGCAAATTTGGGTCAAGTTTCCGAACATTTGGCTTTGGGAGAACAGGTTTAGGTCGGACTGGAGGAGGTACTTTGTGGTTGCGTTCCTGATCGCCAACAGGAGTGCTGTGAATGGGATACTCGTTTCCTTCCAGATCGATACGATACTTTGCTCGTTCGCTCGGAGTTGGTAAAAGTTGGACGTCATCTCCGATCGGGCTGTAAGGAGGAGGCGCTTCGTTATCGTCGTCCGAGTCGGGGTAGTACGTGTTGTAAGCTGGAGAATGGCTGTGTGGCGAAGTCGGAAAGATGTCGTCACTTGCTCCCGTCGTGCATTCCCGTGACGAGTTATCAAACAAGAACGAACTCTCGATGTTTGGCTTTTTCTTAAGGACTTCATTGAAAAACGGTGTGAAGACTTCGGTCTGTCTGTGATACTGCGACAGAGAGTACAACGCTGTAAACTTGGCTGCGATTTCTGTGGCGATATGCTCCCCTTCAGTCATCAGCTCCTTAATAGCATCATTTTCAAAAAAGTCTGCTTGGCTGTCTGTGATTGCGACCATTTGAACTGGGATTACGTCTTGGACTTCAGCTAAAAATGCACGAAGAGTTGCCATCGAGGCTTTTCGTTTTGCGGAGTAAACCAAAATGTATCCGTGGACAAGTTCGTCTTTGCGTACGCCGATAGCGGAGTGATACGACAACACAGTGACTTGGATTCTCCTTCTTGTATCTCCGATTATCTTGTCTAATATAAGAGTGTTAGTTTGGCCAGGCTGACCCGCGCTACAAGAATGCGAATCCAAAAACGGAGACAGGATTAGATCGACGCTGAAGGGATCCCAACACATGGCGCACATAACTATTCGTAGATCTGTTTCGGACATGTCTTTAATCGATGGAAGTGGGGCTAACACGTCAAAGTTATGCTTCATCCCATCTAAAACCGCTCTAAGTCCTTGTTTAATTTGAAACTCTGTAAATTTTCGCGGAAAAGCCCCTGAGGGAATATCAACAAAGGTGCACTGAAGCTTGTTTGCGAGCTGCTGGCCTTGATGCCGAAGAATGGGTATGTTTTTACAAACGTTATCCCTCTGATTGGCAAGAATGAGGATAAACGGCAAAGGCTGTGCGAATCGATCTCTCCGACTTTGGCCAATCTCTGCACGGATTCTACCAATGCAATCCCCAATGCAATTTAGGCTTTCGATAGAGTTAAAAACACAGAAGCAGCCGTGAGGTTTGAACGTAGAAACCCATGTGTGGCTGAACAGCAAAGTGGAGTTTACATCGACGGGAAGGAGCTCCAGTTCGTAGATTTTACCATCCAAGGTGTATTCATCATCTGTTGATTGGGCTCGGATCTCATTGGCCAACTCTTGAGCAAGACCTTCCCTTCCCAAGAGACACAAGTTGAGTTTATCGATGTTAGGGATGTTGTAGTACAAATTTGACCTCCCGTGATCCAAATGCACTAATCTGTTTGCCAAAACTTGCTCTACTTTGAGGTCGATGCAGTTCTGCCCACTCAGACAAGTCTCTTTGGTGGGATGGTAAACAAATCCAATGTGTTTGAGTAGAAGAGACTCTCTGTCCGGGGCGAGCTTTTGGAGAGCCCTGTATCTCGGTTCCTCGTTCAAAACGCTGTGGATCTCACTCATCTTATCATAGCTTGGCGTAGCATTGAGATCTAAGTCATAAAACAGCTCAGCATGTTCAAAAAGCATTTCCTGGAACTCTTCTTTGGCTCTTTCAACTATTTCCTGCTGGTGTCTACTGTAAACATCCCGCCTATCTGATTCTGTGATGTATTTGTAAGCCTCGTCTTCCATCACAAAGCACATCACTTCTTCCCACGGCTGACCTGGGCTGATAAAATGAACTCTGTCCAATGTTTTCTTGAATCTGTCTTTCATTTCCCCTCTTCGTTTTTCCGTTAACAGATGCTGCACGTGATTGTGGTAGATCCGTTCTGCGTCTGGTGTATTCAAAAGATCGAACGGTATCCTTCGGTCGCTGTTGTCGATGTGGTCCGATTCGTCCCATGGCGTTTGTTCTAGGATGATAAACCAGTATTGGAAGTCGTGTCTGTTTCGGATTACGCTTTGCGCTTCGTGCCAAGTGAGATGCTCCACTTCATCTAAGTTATTCAACATATTGTTTAGTGTTTTTGGCAGTGTCGTTAGATATTCCTCCCTTCTTTTCCTGATGTGCTCCTGTTTCAATTGTGCAATGTGCTTTGTGAACATGTTTCGTGCTTTCCTCGACCCTTCCAATGTGATAAAATCCTCGTAATCTGCTTGCCCTTTTAGGTTATTTGTCACAGCTTTCCACGTTGTATGGTAATCCCTCACCGCTTGCATGATCAGCTTTTCAAATCGATCCGTTACTGATGCTACCAGCTGCCGTTGGATCTTGTACGCCTCAAGATATGGCACAGTTTTTGGCTTCCCACGTGTTTTATCCAACTGCTGGATTAACGAATTGAAGCAAAGCTCGACGTTGACGTTTGCTCGAGCCGACGTTTCGATGATGAGGAGGTTTTTCTTGCTGGCAACATAAGCCTGCAAGTCCCTCAAATGCTGGTCCACACATTCGTCGCATTTTGTTGCAGCAACGACTATCGGCTTCTTGGTCTTGGCGATTTGCGAGTAGAGACTGTTCACAAATTTCATTTGGTCGTCAAACTTCCGGTTACAGCCTTTACTTACGTCTATACATAAAATAAAGCCGTCGATGTTGAGCTTTCCGTCGGGCATTTGCTTCTGATCAAAGTCCTGCTCCAAACCGAGTTGATCCGTGCAAATGTACATTAGCTTTTCTGCGGATTGTAGCTTTGTAGCCGCCGCTCGTTTTGTATACGGCTGTAAATTCGTGCTTCTGTGCGGCAAGAAAGTCTGATCATCAATAAACTCGGTTTGTTCGATGATTTGAATTTTACAATCCAAGCCATCGTCTCCTCTGAGGCAAACATCGCCCCAGAACAAAAAGTGGTCGTTGTTAACCACTCGGCCGCCAAAGTCTATTGTACTGAGAACCGACGTGTGCTCAGAGTAGTAACCGTCCGCATTGGGGCGAACGTATCGGTTACAAAGGCAGGATTTGCCAACACCGCAGTTCCCCTTATCCTTCTCCGTCCCCGAGAGGCCAACCACACTGACAGCAAATGTTGGGGGGCGTGCATCCTTGTTTTTGGCCATTATATCGCCCCACTCATCGCTAACTTGGCTAACTTCCAAGAGAAAAAGGCTCAGGAGATCATTCCAGTTTGTTGGTCAGTGATTCATTATGATTTTCTTCCCTTTTGTAGAAGTCCCACTTTTGGACGTTGGTTTATGCTTCTATCCTGGATCTTCTTGAAGCTGGGATAGAACAGCTGGCTTCCTTGTTTATCACCTTCCTGCAACACACAAAAAATGTAAAATGTTTAGAGCTCCACTACTTAACTTTCTTTTTGGAGTCCCTGTCTCAGATTCCACTTCTTAGCCAGGGGTCCTAAAAAAATAAATAAAACCGGACCAATATTTTGCCACAAAATACTAAAATTACACCAAGCTGAAATTTAAAGTTTAGCGATAGCTTAGCTGCGAGGACAGCCATTATCTCCGCCTTGTTAAAACATTACATGATTCAATTGACAGTATTTATCCGCGTTTTACGTTGCCTCCCTTTATGCTTGTTGATGCTTTTCTTTTTTGATCGTGGTTCAAAGACTTAACATCTGGGTTTAAACTTCCTGGAACAAAATATGACAAGCTGGTGAAGACCAATGGGAGCCCTCATTTTTTGAGCCTGTGATTTGTGCGAGCAAAGGTTTGGTGTTCCTGGGAATAGCTTAAAAATCCCTTATAATAAACAATAGATGGCATCATAAAGCCTGTTTTTGAAACCATTTTCTCAGCTAGAAATAAAATAAAATATTAGGTATAGTCTAAGGATGCAAAACACTAGAGAAAACCTGGCCAGAATTTACCACAGATCTGATCCCTTATTGTTTAATTAACTAAATGATATTTTGCCATTAAAAACCATCAGTTAAATTTTTTTCTAACCTTTAGTCAGTCATTGTCAGATGAATTTTGCTGCATGGTATTGGAGCAGGTTTATTTAAAGAAAAACAGGTTGAGTTTGTGTTTAATGCAGTGGAGACAATAAATACAAGGTTTAAATTCATAAAACCAGAACTGTACCACACTGACTCTGTTTAAAACCACAAACAGCTGCTAGCTAGCTTTGTTGTGAAGACATTAATAATGTTCTCTCTGGTTATATGACACACAAAAATATAATCACAAAAAATATATAATTCTGTTTATTGTTTTAACTTTTACTTCTTGTTTTCTCGCCAGTAAGGACTATCTATTGTCCAATCGGCAGACAACATGGTTTTCCAAACCACAGAAAAGGACCGAAAGTGGCCTTTTGGGGACAGCAAACCATACCGTCCCCGAGGAAACGTGGCTCAAGAGTCTGGACTTCATGCACTAGTCTTATCTTGACTGCCTCAGTCCCTAAAAAGGTCTGGAGCTCACTTTGTGGGCTTTTGACAACAACACCCCCCTTTGAAAATAAGTTTAAGTTTTGCTTTTCTCTTTTTTTTACTTCACAATAGGATTTTCTTTTAAGGCATTCAAATTCAGCAGCAATGTTGTAATTAATTAGTCTGTGCATAAAACACTACTACTTTAAAAAAAAACAAATGGCCATAATGCATCAGAGCCTTGAAGGGTATAATAAAAAAAATATATATATATATATGGCAGTAATAGCACTAACACTAATGCAACAGTCTTGTTAAAAACAGCCATTTCAGAGACTGACAGGGGAGACTTATGTAAGAAAAGCATAATTCAATGTCATTTTCCACAACGTTTTCCTCTGAGCAAGAGAAAAGAAGCACTTTCAACCAATTTGTGCAAAGGTAGGATAAAAATGGCATGCGACGAGAGCCCTTTGACAGCCGCTGACCTAGAAATGATTTGCTTCAGTGCTGAGAACAAGACAGCAGTAAAATATATCAGATGTTATCATTATTGTCATCAGCACAGCCATGAAATCCTGATAATTCACTTGTCACGGCGTCTCATGGCATTTACCGTGGGACCCCTGATTAAATAAACAGACAGATGTGGCTGGCATTTAGATAAACTGTCCACAACAATAGGCGGTAAATGTACTGCTTTATATATTTTGCTCATTTGTAAAAGGCTTGTGTTTTCACTGAGCTGTGGCAAAGACACAAACAACATTTAGAGACAACTTTCTAAATACACAAGTTGACAAAAGGGGTGTAACAGGTTCTAGGGTTAGGGTTAGGGTTAGTTCATCTAGCACCTGATAAAATACCAGCTACGTTTCTGTTCAACTTAACTGGTCCAATGCAGTAAGGAGTGTATTAGATGGATAAATGGAACTTGCTGACAAGATAATTACCAAATGCACAACATTAAACCAGAATAAAAAGCCAATTGTCCAAATAACAGGTCTAAAGTAATTTTAGTTGAAATTAAATAAAGTTAAAGTGATATTAGACAGACTTTAACAGGTTTAAAGAAGTTTTAGTTTGGTGTTATGGTGTTTTAGTTGGTCTTGGAAAGGTTTTAAATGGTCTTAGTTGGTTTCACTTAGATATACGAGGTTTAAAGTCATTTTAGTTGGACTTTAACAGGTTCTAAGTGGTTATAGATAAACAGTAACAGATTCTAAGCTATTTTTGTTGGACTGTAATTGCCCAAAGCAGTATGGATTATAAACCTGTGTTACTTGTTTTACAGTTGAGAACCACAGATCTACTACATCGACAAGGAAGTAACAAGTAGTCCATTTTCAGAAGCATATGGGGAAGAGAAAAGGTAATTGTTTCACTCAAGGGCGTAACGTTGATGTGAACATTGGTCGAGACATTACAGTCTGTGGTTTTATCCAAAAAGCCAAGAACAGACTCTGTGTTTATGTGCCGTTAGAGGCACAGAAGTGCGCTCAACCAAGTAAAATGTATTTATACCAGTTTAAGAGGGTAATACAGATTTATCAATTAACCTGTTGCCTCAGCGTTATCGGGGTTTTTGACGTAAACTGATACAAGATAATGGGCCTATGATTACAGCATCATTCGAAAGAAACTACAACCTACCTGAGGTAATAATAGTGGAGCTTCCTTGGGAATATATTCAAATGTATAATTAACTACTCTATGTAATGCAGTATATCTCCACAGAATTATTATCACCATACACATCATTTTAGTCATCCTCTAGAGGATTGAAATAAAAATGTGCAGCCCTTAAACTGCACTAAGCCTCAGCTGCTGTGCCTCTCCAGCGTCTTTCTCCCTGAGTTTGAACTACACTCTGCAGGACTGCTTCTGTCTCCTAAAGAAATGTATTCCACAGTATGACCTCATTTATATTAGACTCTTTACTGACACAAGTCTATCCCTCACCTGAGACCCTCCATCCCACTTTAATACTAAGTATTTAAATTTAACAGCACATATAAATATGCTGCTCTTTTGTAGTAATTTAATTTGAAGAAAAAGTCATGTTGCCTCAAGTCCAGAGTGTCTGGGACAGGCTCGAGCCCCTCTGAGGGGAACGAGCAGTGGAAGATTCAATAGAAAAGTTAGCATCAGCTCTACACAGCAAGGCTAATATTAGCTCTGCAGCAACATGTCTGACATAAAGGTGCTTTACGTTAGCCTGGCTCCGCCCTCCTACGTACTTCCGCTCAATTTCATTTCGCTTCAGTACTACGTCTGGGATTGCTGTATATTCTTAGGTTTCCAGAAATCAATTTTTTGTAGGACCAATCAGCGAACAGAGGGAGTGGCTGAGAACGATGACGTTGATGTAGTGAGTCAGTTTGCGTTGGATCGACGTTAGCGATTGGCTATGGCAGATCCTGAGTGACTTTGGGCAGATCCAATAGTTTTAAACTTCAACAGAGTTCCCGCATACAAGGAAGTAAACGCTTGTCAATGGAGCGAGGCCAGACTCTCTGTACAAATGAAATGTACGAGAGTCTGGTAGAACCAGGCTAGCTTTACGTATCTTTCCTAACAACAAACTTACTGCTGAAAACCATTACACAAACTTTTTGACAGCTCCTGAACCGTTTTCCCATTGCTCTGGAGAGACCATAGATTGTAAAAAATGGATGTTATCCGCCTATTGATCCCCTATTCACCAATATTGTCGTTATGAAAGGGCAATAAAATGGCCGTTACATCCGGGATTTTCGGCTTTTACTCCATAGTAAAACAATAGTTTTTAGATAGCATAAACGGACATATTATTAAAAATGTTTCAATTGTGCAATGTGCTTTGTGAACATGTTTCGTGCTTTCCTCGACCCTTCCAATGTGATAAAATCCTCGTAATCTGCTTGCCCTTTTAGGTTATTTGTCACAGCTTTCCACGTTGTATGGTAATCCCTCACCGCTTGCATGATCAGCTTTTCAAATCGATCCGTTACTGATGCTACCAGCTGCCGTTGGATCTTGTACGCCTCAAGATATGGCACAGTTTTTGTGCCCCCCAGAGTTGTCACGTAGTAAAAACTTAGCTCTAGAGACCAGAGCCATTTTTGTACAAGGACCAGAGTACTTTTGTACCAGGGTGTAAACATGATTTTTACACTTGTAAAGTCGCCATTGGGTTTCTCCTTATATTTCCGCTTTTGGAGCCTGCCCTCTGGTGGACGACGGTATCGCCGTATGGCGGCGTCCTTACACGAGGACCATTTTAGAGGTTCCATGGGAGAGGCCGGAGCACGAAGCAGTGTTAATGAGTGGATGAAACCATTTGAGGCGGAGGTGTTTGCTTTTCTCACACATTTATCGTCTACAAACTGTCTCACAGCAAATATGTGATTGAGAAATATGTAACCACCGGTTTCTATTGTTCCTACCGATTTTTTGCCCCTGATTTATTGCTAGGGACCTGTCTCAAGCGTCCCTACGCAACGTTACGCCGTGGGTTTCACTCTCACTTTCACTCTTGCATGACATCATCGACATAAACAAGAAATGAATGACTGAACAGCAGGAGATAGTTTCAAACCGTAACTCCAATGATACGTATCGCATTTCTATAAAAACATATCATTACACCTGTAGTTAATTGAAAAAGTAAATTAATACTCCATCATTAAGTATAATTAAAACTGTGGTAGTTTCAAGAATATGAAGCAATTGCTTTAAGGTGCACTTCCTGATTTTGAGTTTACCATTACCGACTGTAGAGATCCTGTAATTATCTGAGTCAAAGCATTGCCAACATTTAGCCACATTTATTTTACTGCCCTTTTAAGTAAAACTTTATTTATATAGCACCTTTGACAGATAGAAATCACAAAGTGCTTTACACAGAGCAGCATTTTATCTATTTTTATCTTTTTTGAGCCGTTTTGCTAAAATAAGACATCTTTTTCAACAGAATAATCCATTTCCTGCAGCGAGCTGTGATTGGCTAAACACCTGCTGTGGGCTAGTCATTATAAAGGCCAGAGGACTTAAGGTATTATTTTTCAGATGATTCTGTTACCATTATTATCAAAGTGTACTAGTCCTACACGTATTTAACTGTCACGTTTAATTTTTATGGTTTTGATAATATTATGGTAAATGTGAATTTTTTTTTTTTTTTAAACTGAAAAAAAAAAAATTTCTGTTAAAAGACTAATGTGGAACACTAGCCTGGCACAGCCTGACGTGAGCTCTCTGTAAATTCTACAGTAATTCAGTCTAGCAAAGCTCCATAAGCCAGTCACTTCCTCAGATATGTTCCGTATCGACCATAACATTCAAATGCTGCTGGAGTGTTTCCTTGCGTCACACTTAGGCCTAAGTCCCTTGTTCAAAACAGTCAAGATGGCGCAGGACTGTCAATAGTTTGTTCGCCTCTGCTCTTCAAGTTTTAAATAATCAAGACAACGTTGCGTGTTTAAACCCTCAACAGCAGACAGCGCTAAGAGCATTCCTTTTTAAAGAAGATGTTTTTTGCACGCCATGTTGGTTTGTTTACTTCTTCATAGATTGCTACCTAGCTAACGTCATGTCCGTTGCAATTCTGATTGGTTGGGCCCGAGCAGCTTTGCTCCACCTTGAGGAAAACGAGCTGGGACTGAGATTTTCCAGACTCCTCGCTGATACAGCAAAGAGTCTTGCTTGGCAGGCTAAGGGAACACAGCATTTCTGTGTTTTGTTTTTACTGGACAATGACAATCTCTATTCTGACCAAATGAAGCTACAACTGTGCCTCATGCCATCTAAATCCCAAAACAGCTGTTTCTATATATAAACACTACATTTTTTGGTACAATAGTACAATATTTAGCAATGCTTTCTCTTTTCCATGTCTCTTATGTCCATTTGTTTTTTTTTTTCCTTTTTGCAAAAGGTTGTTTTTTTCTACCACCAATTTTCAATGTTATATTCTATGTAATCAGATTACGTTTTTTTCTCAGAATGGCTGCCGTGAAATGAGGCTAAACTCGAGCGAGGCCTGATAAGAGACATTTAGAGTTTATGAGCTGGAAATGTTACAAAACCCTTTAACCAAAAGCAGGAAGCGACTAAACACCAGCACTAAACTCAGACCAGGACTTTGTGTGCATCATTTTGGCTGACACCTCTCTGACAGACGCGTGGACAATAGACTCTGTGGATTTATTGCGGATCTGATTCATTTTTTTTTATCTGGGGAGAGCTGGGTCTTAAAACACGCCCAGGACAAACAGCAGCAGGTCGGTCGGGTTTGAAGCAGTGCCACTCCTGAATCCACTCAACTCCACAAGTTTAGACACATTCAGTGGAAATACTGTCATCACAGGCCTTTCACTCGATTCTGAAAGCATTCGGATGGCTCTGGACTGAAAATACTCAGGAAAATAATGTATAATGGTGTTCGGTGAGAGTCTAATGTAAAAAATAAAGTCCAAAGTTCAATGAGACGGAGCTCATAAATGTCTGACGGCTGTAACACAATTATTTACACAAGTCTGAGACAGAACAAGATTAAACCAGGATTTCTCAAGAAAACGACCAAAGCAGTTTCATAAAGACGGAGACTAACAGCATCAAACTGAACGAGAAACTGAAGTGGAGCCTCAAAGAGAAACTGGTCGTCAACAACCCTTTAACTGTGAGACCCTTCCTGCTGCTGCATTTAGAGAGTTTCAACTGAGGAGCAGCACAGGCGGCTTTAAAGACAGACACTCAGAGAAAAGAGGCTGGGGTCATTTTAGCTCCGATTAAATCATCTCATAAGAGACATTGTGGAAAAGTAAAAGACATACGATAAAAGACTGTATCATTAAATATTTGAACAAACATCATTAGTCTAGTGTAATTTATATATTAGATTAAAGATTTTTTCAGTTAAAGCCAAATATTTCATGTCTTTTTGTGGACAGGACTAAAGCAGGTCTAAACCAGGTCTAAACCAGGTCTAAACCAGGACTAAACCAGGTCTAAACCAGGTCTAAACCAGGTCTAAACCAGGACTAAACCAGGACTAAACCAGGACTAAAGCAGGTCTAAACCAGGTCTAAACCAGGTCTAAACCAGGACTAAACCAGGTCTAAACCAGGACTAAACCAGGACTAAACCAGGACTAAAGCAGGTCTAAACCAGGTCTAAACCAGGACTAAACCAGGTCTAAACCAGGACTAAACCAGGTCTAAACCAGGTCTAAACCAGGTCTAACGCAGGACTAAACCAGGACTAAACCAGGTCTAAACCAGGTCTAAACCAGGACTAAACCAGGTCTTAACCAGGTCTAAACCAGGTCTAAACCAGGTCTAAACCAGGTCTAAACCAGGACTAAACCAGGACTAAACCAGGTCTAAACCAGGACTAAAGCAGGACTAAAACAGGTCTAAACCAGGACTAAAGCAGGTCTAAAGCAGGTCTAAACCAGGACTAAACCAGGACTAAACCAGGTCTAAAGCAGGTCTAAACCAGGTCTAAACCAGGACTAAACCAGGTCTAAACCAGGTCTAAACCAGGTCTAAACCAGGACTAAACCAGGTCTAACGCAGGACTAAACCAGGACTAAACCAGGTCTAAACCAGGTCTAAACCAGGTCTTAACCAGGTCTAAACCAGGACTAAACCAGGACTAAACCAGGACTAAACCAGGACTAAACCAGGTCTAAACCAGGACTAAACCAGGACTAAACCAGGACTAAACCAGGACTAAACCAGGTCTAAAGCAGGTCTAAAGCAGGTCTAAACCAGGACTAAACCAGGACTAAACCAGGACTAAACCAGGACTAAACCAGGTCTAAACCAGGACTAAACCAGGACTAAACCAGGACTAAACCAGGTCTAAACCAGGTCTAAACCAGGTCTAAACCAGGTCTAAACCAGGACTAAACCAGGTCTAAACCAGGACTAAACCAGGACTAAACCAGGTCTAAACCAGGTCTAAACCAGGTCTAAACCAGGACTAAACCAAGTCTAAACCAGGACTAAACCAGGTCTAAACCAGGACTAAACCAGGTCTAAACCAGGACTAAACCAGGACTAAACCAGGTCTTAACCAGGTCTAAACCAGGACTAAACCAGGTTTAAACCAGGTCTAAACCAGGTCTAAACCAGGTCTAAACCAGGACTAAACCAGGTCTAAACCAGGACTAAACCAGGACTAAACCAGGTCTAAACCAGGTCTAAACCAGGACTAAACCAGGTCTAAACCAGGACTAAACCAGGACTAAACCAGGTCTAAAGCAGGTCTAAACCAGGTCTAAACCAGGACTAAAGCAGGTCTAAACCAGGTCTAAACCAGGTCTAAACCAGGACTAAACCAGGTCTAAACCAGGACTAAACCAGGACTAAACCAGGACTAAACCAGGTCTAAAGCAGGTCTAAACCAGGTCTAAACCAGGACTAAAGCAGGTCTAAACCAGGTCTAAACCAGGTCTAAACCAGGACTAAACCAGGACTAAACCAGGACTAAACCAGGTCTAAAGCAGGTCTAAACCAGGACTAAACCAGGACTAAAGCAGGTCTACACCAGGTCTAAACCAGGACTAAACCAGGACTAAACCAGGACTAAACCAGGTCTAAACCAGGTCTAAACCAGGTCTAAACCAGGACTAAACCAGGACTAAACCAGGTCTAAACCAGGTCTAAACCAGGACTAAACCAGGTCTAAACCAGGACTAAACCAGGACTAAACCAGGTCTAAACCAGGTCTAACGCAGGACTAAACCAGGACTAAACCAGGACTAAACCAGGTCTAAACCAGGTCTAAACCAGGTCTTAACCAGGTCTTAACCAGGTCTAAACCAGGTCTAAACCAGGTCTAAACCAGGACTAAACCAGGACTAAACCAGGACTAAACCAGGTCTAAACCAGGTCTAAACCAGGTCTAAACCAGGACTAAACCAGGACTAAACCAGGTCTAAACCAGGTCTAAACCAGGTCTAAACCAGGTCTAAACCAGGACTAAACCAGGTCTAAACCAGGACTAAACCAGGTCTAAACCAGGTCTAAACCAGGTCTAAACCAGGACTAAACCAGGTCTAAACCAGGTCTAAACCAGGACTAAACCAGGTCTAAACCAGGACTAAACCAGGACTAAACCAGGTCTAAACCAGGACTAAACCAGGTCTAAACCAGGACTAAACCAGGTCTAAACCAGGTCTAAACCAGGTCTAAACCAGGACTAAACCAGGTCTAAACCAGGTCTAAACCAGGACTAAACCAGGTCTAAACCAGGACTAAACCAGGACTAAACCAGGTCTAAACCAGGTCTAAACCAGGACTAAACCAGGTCTAAACCAGGACTAAACCAGGTCTAAACCAGGTCTAAACCAGGTCTAAACCAGGACTAAACCAGGACTAAACCAGGACTAAACCAGGTCTAAACCAGGACTAAACCAGGACTAAACCAGGACTAAACCAGGTCTAAACCAGGACTAAACCAGGACTAAACCAGGACTAAACCAGGTCTAAACCAGGTCTAAACCAGGTCTAAACCAGGACTAAAGCAGGTCTAAACCAGGACTAAAGCAGGTCTACACCAGGTCTAAACCAGGACTAAACCAGGACTAAACCAGGTCTAAACCAGGTCTAAACCAGGTCTAAACCAGGACTAAACCAGGACTAAACCAGGTCTAAACCAGGTCTAAACCAGGACTAAACCAGGTCTAAACCAGGACTAAACCAGGACTAAACCAGGTCTAACGCAGGACTAAACCAGGACTAAACCAGGACTAAACCAGGTCTAAACCAGGACTAAACCAGGACTAAACCAGGTCTTAACCAGGTCTAAACCAGGTCTAAACCAGGTCTAAACCAGGACTAAACCAGGTCTAAACCAGGTCTAAACCAGGTCTAAACCAGGTCTAAACCAGGACTAAACCAGGACTAAACCAGGTCTAAACCAGGACTAAACCAGGACTAAACCAGGTCTAAACCAGGTCTAAACCAGGTCTAAACCAGGTCTAAACCAGGTCTAAACCAGGACTAAACCAGGACTAAACCAGGACTAAACCAGGTCTAAACCAGGACTAAACCAGGTCTAAACCAGGTCTAAACCAGGACTAAACCAGGTCTAAACCAGGTCTAAACCAGGTCTAACGCAGGACTAAACCAGGACTAAACCAGGTCTAAACCAGGTCTAAACCAGGACTAAACCAGGTCTTAACCAGGTCTAAACCAGGTCTAAACCAGGTCTAAACCAGGTCTAAACCAGGTCTAAACCAGGACTAAACCAGGACTAAACCAGGTCTAAACCAGGACTAAAGCAGGACTAAAACAGGTCTAAACCAGGACTAAAGCAGGTCTAAACCAGGTCTAAACCAGGACTAAACCAGGACTAAACCAGGTCTAAAGCAGGTCTAAACCAGGTCTAAACCAGGACTAAACCAGGTCTAAACCAGGTCTAAACCAGGTCTAAACCAGGACTAAACCAGGTCTAACGCAGGACTAAACCAGGACTAAACCAGGTCTAAACCAGGTCTAAACCAGGTCTTAACCAGGTCTAAACCAGGACTAAACCAGGACTAAACCAGGACTAAACCAGGACTAAACCAGGTCTAAACCAGGACTAAACCAGGACTAAACCAGGACTAAACCAGGACTAAACCAGGTCTAAAGCAGGTCTAAAGCAGGTCTAAACCAGGACTAAACCAGGACTAAACCAGGACTAAACCAGGACTAAACCAGGTCTAAACCAGGACTAAACCAGGACTAAACCAGGACTAAACCAGGTCTAAACCAGGTCTAAACCAGGTCTAAACCAGGTCTAAACCAGGACTAAACCAGGTCTAAACCAGGACTAAACCAGGACTAAACCAGGTCTAAACCAGGTCTAAACCAGGTCTAAACCAGGACTAAACCAAGTCTAAACCAGGACTAAACCAGGTCTAAACCAGGACTAAACCAGGTATAAAACAAGGACTAAACCAGGACTAAACCAGGTCTTAACCAGGTCTAAACCAGGACTAAACCAGGTTTAAACCAGGTCTAAACCAGGTCTAAACCAGGTCTAAACCAGGACTAAACCAGGTCTAAACCAGGACTAAACCAGGACTAAACCAGGTCTAAACCAGGTCTAAACCAGGACTAAACCAGGTCTAAACCAGGACTAAACCAGGACTAAACCAGGTCTAAAGCAGGTCTAAACCAGGTCTAAACCAGGACTAAAGCAGGTCTAAACCAGGTCTAAACCAGGTCTAAACCAGGACTAAACCAGGACTAAACCAGGACTAAACCAGGTCTAAAGCAGGTCTAAACCAGGTCTAAACCAGGACTAAAGCAGGTCTAAACCAGGTCTAAACCAGGTCTAAACCAGGACTAAACCAGGACTAAACCAGGTCTAACGCAGGACTAAACCAGGACTAAACCAGGACTAAACCAGGTCTAAACCAGGACTAAACCAGGACTAAACCAGGACTAAACCAGGTCTAAAGCAGGTCTAAACCAGGACTAAACCAGGACTAAAGCAGGTCTACACCAGGTCTAAACCAGGACTAAACCAGGACTAAACCAGGACTAAACCAGGTCTAAACCAGGTCTAAACCAGGACTAAACCAGGACTAAACCAGGTCTAAACCAGGTCTAAACCAGGACTAAACCAGGTCTAAACCAGGACTAAACCAGGACTAAACCAGGTCTAAACCAGGTCTAACGCAGGACTAAACCAGGACTAAACCAGGACTAAACCAGGTCTAAACCAGGTCTAAACCAGGTCTTAACCAGGTCTTAACCAGGTCTAAACCAGGTCTAAACCAGGTCTAAACCAGGACTAAACCAGGACTAAACCAGGACTAAACCAGGTCTAAACCAGGTCTAAACCAGGTCTAAACCAGGACTAAACCAGGACTAAACCAGGTCTAAACCAGGTCTAAACCAGGTCTAAACCAGGTCTAAACCAGGACTAAACCAGGTCTAAACCAGGACTAAACCAGGTCTAAACCAGGTCTAAACCAGGTCTAAACCAGGACTAAACCAGGTCTAAACCAGGTCTAAACCAGGACTAAACCAGGTCTAAACCAGGACTAAACCAGGACTAAACCAGGTCTAAACCAGGACTAAACCAGGTCTAAACCAGGACTAAACCAGGTCTAAACCAGGTCTAAACCAGGTCTAAACCAGGACTAAACCAGGTCTTAACCAGGTCTAAACCAGGTCTAAACCAGGACTAAACCAGGTCTAAACCAGGACTAAACCAGGACTAAACCAGGTCTAAACCAGGTCTAAACCAGGACTAAACCAGGTCTAAACCAGGACTAAACCAGGTCTAAACCAGGTCTAAACCAGGTCTAAACCAGGACTAAACCAGGACTAAACCAGGACTAAACCAGGTCTAAACCAGGACTAAACCAGGACTAAACCAGGACTAAACCAGGTCTAAACCAGGACTAAACCAGGACTAAACCAGGACTAAACCAGGTCTAAACCAGGTCTAAACCAGGTCTAAACCAGGACTAAAGCAGGTCTAAACCAGGACTAAAGCAGGTCTACACCAGGTCTAAACCAGGACTAAACCAGGACTAAACCAGGTCTAAACCAGGTCTAAACCAGGTCTAAACCAGGACTAAACCAGGACTAAACCAGGTCTAAACCAGGTCTAAACCAGGACTAAACCAGGTCTAAACCAGGACTAAACCAGGACTAAACCAGGTCTAACGCAGGACTAAACCAGGACTAAACCAGGACTAAACCAGGTCTAAACCAGGACTAAACCAGGACTAAACCAGGTCTTAACCAGGTCTAAACCAGGTCTAAACCAGGTCTAAACCAGGACTAAACCAGGTCTAAACCAGGTCTAAACCAGGTCTAAACCAGGTCTAAACCAGGACTAAACCAGGACTAAACCAGGTCTAAACCAGGACTAAACCAGGACTAAACCAGGTCTAAACCAGGTCTAAACCAGGTCTAAACCAGGTCTAAACCAGGTCTAAACCAGGACTAAACCAGGACTAAACCAGGACTAAACCAGGTCTAAACCAGGACTAAACCAGGTCTAAACCAGGTCTAAACCAGGACTAAACCAGGTCTAAACCAGGACTAAACCAGGTCTAAACCAGGACTAAACCAGGACTAAACCAGGACTAAACCAGGTCTAAACCAGGTCTAAACCAGGACTAAACCAGGTCTAAACCAGGTCTAAACCAGGTCTAAACCAGGTCTAAACCAGGACTAAACCAGGTCTAAACCAGGTCTAAACCAGGACTAAACCAGGTCTAAACCAGGACTAAACCAGGACTAAACCAGGTCTAAACCAGGTCTAAACCAGGACTAAACCAGGTCTAAACCAGGTCTAAACCATGACTAAACCAGGTCTAAACCAGGTCTAAACCAGGACTAAACCAGGTCTAAACCAGGACTAAACCAGGACTAAACCAGGTCTAAACCAGGTCTAAACCAGGACTAAACCAGGTCTAAACCAGGTCTAAACCAGGTCTAAACCAGGTCTAAACCAGGACTAAACCAGGTCTAAACCAGGTCTAAACCAGGACTAAACCAGGTCTAAACCAGGTCTAAACCAGGACTAAACCAGGTCTAAACCAGGACTAAACCAGGACTAAACCAGGTCTAAACCAGGTCTAAACCAGGACTAAACCAGGACTAAACCAGGTCTAAACCAGGACTAAACCAGGTCTAAACCAGGTCTAAACCAGGACTAAACCAGGACTAAACCAGGACTAAACCAGGACTAAACCAGGACTAAACCAGGTCTAAACCAGGACTAAACCAGGTCTAAACCAGGTCTAAACCAGGACTAAACCAGGTCTAAACCAGGACTAAACCAGGTCTAAACCAGGTCTAAACCAGGTCTAAACCAGGACTAAACCAGGTCTAAACCAGGACTAAACCAGGACTAAACCAGGTCTAAACCAGGTCTAAACCAGGACTAAACCAGGACTAAACCAGGTCTAAACCAGGACTAAACCAGGTCTAAACCAGGTCTAAACCAGGACTAAACCAGGTCTAAACCAGGTCTAAACCAGGACTAAACCATGACTAAACCAGGTCTAAACCAGGTCTAAACCAGGACTAAACCAGGTCTAAACCAGGACTAAACCAGGTCTAAACCAGGACTAAACCAGGACTAAACCAGGACTAAACCAGGACTAAACCAGGTCTAAACCAGGACTAAACCAGGTCTAAACCAGGACTAAACCAGGTCTAAACCAGGTCTAAACCAGGACTAAACCAGGTCTAAACCAGGTCTAAACCAGGACTAAACCAGGACTAAACCAGGTCTAAACCAGGACTAAACCAGGTCTAAACCAGGACTAAACCAGGACTAAACCAGGTCTAAACCAGGTCTAAACCAGGTCTAAACCGGTTAATTATATTCAGGGAATGTGTGCCGTCTTTGTTTCGTTTTCAGTTTATGAAACTAACAAACCCAGATACATTCCTGGTTCAACCCACACCATCTTCAGAACCATCTGCTTTGGGTTTTTGATCAAAAATAAAGTCAGTGAGAAAGAACTGCAGATGTTTGTAAGCGCTTCCAGACGCAGAGCGGGAAACGGCTTTTCCTGGGTTTGAGAAGAAAATGTTAAAAACCAAATCACACAATGAGAAATATTTCCGTTCTGAAGAACTCTTGACTTAGACTTCTGATGTGCCAACCAGACTTTTTCACTCTCCGCCATTTTTATTTTTTATACTTTATAGCTTTAGTTTTACTCACATTTTAAGAAACTACAAAAACAATACGAGGTATATATTACACTATATTATTATTATTATTCTAATAAAGATGATTCAGTCGCTGTTCTGTAGATCCGTTTGTCCTTCATCCTCCTCATCATCATTTCCTCTTTTTTCCACCTTTATTAACAATATCAGAACTATTTAATGGTTTGCAGAAACTTCTCACACTACTGACATTTTTGCAACTGAATGCAGCGTGACAAAGATAAGACCATTCCATCAGTGCTATCACCAGTGCACCTCTGTAGTGACTGAAGTAACTTACAAATGATGACATTTTGGTGCTTTTTAAAGATTTGCCTGGAATTTTGTTGCTTTAGAGTGGACTTTTGGAGAACGATAAAGGCTCCAGATGTCGACACGGCTATAGCAAACTTCAGCAACACACAATCAGCTTGTCTAAGAGTCTAAGAGAGAGGAAGGAGGACTCACTGAAACAAAGATGAAACCAGGACAAAAAAACAAAGATTAAAGCAGCAATAAACAAATCTAAACGCAAATAAATTTGGTCGAATAATTAGTCAGTGACGCCACAGTCGATAAAACTCTTATTGGTCGAACAGTTGCAGAGTTATTACAGCTAAGTTTACGGTGTTCAGTGAATGCACCAAGGCTCCAGCTCTGAATGGACTCTCACTGACTGCACTGCTTTACTGCTCAGTCTGACATGGATCAACCAGGTCTAAACCAGGTCTAAAGGCACTTAGACCTTTCACCAACCTCACGTCAGCAGCAGAAAAGAAACTAATGACCAAAATGTAGAACTCAAACTAAACACGGCCCTATTTAAACCACTTATATATTATATTATATTATATTATATTAAGATTACAGTCAATTCCATTCATCACAACAGGACAAGTCGTCAGACAGAATTGAAACCGATAGCAGTCAGTGACCGTTTCACAATTGAGTTCTATTTCCTCTGAGAAACAGCAGCTGTGATAAGGACTAAAGCTGTAAATGACTCAGAAATCAAGAATGAAAAGAAGTGGCTGAATACTAGAGACTTTCAGACAGGAGTGCAGTTTTGAAAAAAAAAAATTTCATTAAATAAAAAATGCTATACCATCACAGTTCAAGGTACATCGGACATTTACAGTGTACTACTGCTTCTTCTACAACGAATATAGCTAAATACAGGCGGTTCATTTAAAGTTTTTGCCAATAGTAAAATATAAATGACTTAATAAATAATGTAATGAAGATATGTCTAGAGTCTGGACCTGGTCTAAGACTGGACTAACTCTGACCTCCATGAGTCTGGACCTGGTCTAAGACTTGATTCCAGTGTATTGTGTTTCTGGTATTGACCCGGTCTTTCTCTGACATCGTCTTGGTCTTGTCTCAGTCCTGATAGTCTCTGGTCTCGTGTGGTCTTGACTACACTACGCTACATCCTTCTGTAAACTGTAATTTTTTTGTTGAAATTGAGAACCGACTGAACAAATGGACAAGAGGCTGATAGTGATAATCTAATATTGAAGGGTTACACTATAAGGACTGGGAATGTCTAGTTGCTTGGTTCCCCAGAGAAGGATGATACTGTGAGGGTCAGTACAGCTCAGTTTGTTTGAGTTTCTCCTGAAGAGGCTTGTGTTTCCTCCGAGATGCGTCCAGAGAGAGACGTCTGCAGCAGAAACAGACGACACACAAAAAAGCTGTGTTTCTATACGAGACATAAATTGTATATTGTTTTAGCTGCAGCAGTTATTACTTGAAATTAAACAACGCAAGCGCAGCACTGCTTTACAAGGTTTATCCTTTAAAAAGTTATGATTTTCCTTTGTTCCGTTTTATTTTCTCAGTCTTTTTTAGGTTTTATTTAGGATAGTATTTTATTTTATTTTTATAAGCTGGTTAAATTATGTACCTATAGTATCTACAAAGTTATTATATTCTCTACAGTCGGCCTATATTTATAATCTTAAAGTTATTATAAGAGAAAAATAAATTAAACACACATGAGCAGGGCAGAGCGTGCCGTGTTCACCAACCTGTATTCAAGTGTTCATAATTCAGACCCAGTTTGAATAATAATAATTAAAAAAACACCAATAAATCCAGTTTAGTCCTGATCCTAAAGCTGCCACATGAATCTGAAATTCAGCTGATAAACTGATCCAGCCTTGTTACTGTTAAAAATAATAATAATAATAATAATAATAATAATAATAATGCAACGCCGTAGACGTAATTTAGGAATCAACCGCAGCAACAACTTAAAACCCATCTTCAGGGAAAGAAGACAATTGTTAGAAAGGTTTGAAAAACCAACGATCACATTAGTCACATTTCCATGTGACTAATAAGACAGTGTCATAATGAGATGGAGTATGTGTGTCAGAATGATCGGAGCCTGCCGCAGAAGGAGGCTAATCTCAAACAACAGCTGATAAGAGACGTTCAGAGTTTGTAATAAGCTGCAAATGCATAACCCTGACTAAATCAACAGTAAAACCAAGACGTAAAAGCTAAACTGAAGTATGAAGTGTACTAAATAATCTTAACATACCACTTGGTTTTCCTGTTCTGTGGTTCAACACCGAGGTACATTCCCTAAAGCCTTGTTTCTACCGGTGGGGGTCGGGGCAGGAGCGTTTACATCATCAAAAACTGTCCAAAGTGTCCCGAAGAAAAAAAACATACCACTTTGGGAAAGTCTCGGTCTGGGGTCTGTCCCATGTGGGTCCATCTTTGTGGTCCACTTTGGGAGAAAACGAGACGTGAAAGGACGAACATTAAACAGAAATGTTTTCTTGATAAATTCCTCCTTGTTCTTGTAAAAAAACATTAAAACTGAAATGTTGGACTTTTTCCGACGACAAAGTGTTTAAAACCACAAACAGCTGATGAGAATAAACAGAGTTAATGTGGTCTGGCTCTGGCTTCATGTATTTAAACTTTGTATTTATTGTCTCCATTGCATAAAACACAAGCAGAACCTGTGTTTTAAATATCGAGTCCCTACATGACAGAAACCTGCTGCAGCATCTTCAGGAGGAACTCAACTAATAATAAGCAGAAACAATCTCCGATTATTTATTGCAGCAGTATACACCTACGTGTAGTCCAGATCCTGTCTATGGCCTCAAGAAACAGATAAAAGGCAGCGAGACTCCTCCCAGAACAGTTTTAACAGTGAGCCTACTTACAGCCTGCAGCTCGTCGTGTTATGAAAGTGAGATATAAACCCTTTCAAATCACAAACTGAAAGAGACTAATTGATGCTTCTCCGCAGCATTTACCCTGAAGATTAAACGACAGAGAGTGACCTGTGATGAAGGCACTTCACAGCAAATAAACGCTCTGTTTAAACGACCTGCGTCTGGATTACAGAGTAGACGTGTCTCTTATTGTCTGCAGAGTTACCGTGGATTTAATGTTTGTGCAGCACTTTATGGAGTCTACGTCTACCCAGCAACTGGAATACAATGGATCCTGTCTTTTATCTGACTCTTGGAGGTCTGTTTTAGGATCTGTCCACACTGCCGTGTTACAAAAATCTGCTGCTTTAGACCTGGTTTATATCTGAGTTTACTCCTCGATTAGTCATATATTATAACAAACTAAATCAGGGTTTGCAGTCTCCATATCATCTTAAAATCCTGACCCACCAACGTCCTTTGTACAAACTGAATGTAGTTTATTCTTACAGGCCACATTCCTCACCCTAAAGCACTTTAAAGGTTAATTTAATCTAGTATTATAGGTGCAAAAAAAAAAAAAAAAAATAAATACAGAACTATCCTATTTAAATTGAGAGAAGTGCAGCGAGAGCTGCCGCAAAGACTCAATGCAAATGGTATGCAGAGCTGCAGCAGGGACAAACCCAGTCACCTCCACACAAACGCTGCCCCACACAGAGAGCGGAACAATCACACACAACCACTCTGTACCGTCTGAGGGCCACAGTAAAATACAACAATACGTCCACGAAAAAGGCTTCTGTGGGATCTGCTCTGTAACTGTCCGAGCATCTGTCCAGGCATCAGGCTAATGCCGGAGATCAGCGCGACGTTAATGTGGAAAAACTGGCCACACAGCAACTTCCAAAGCATCTACAAACTGTTAAAACGCCAGTCGAAGCCAGGACTTAAAGTCAACCCTGGCAGTGCATAAAGAGGAAAGTTAATGTTTGGGTTTTAGAGGAAATGTTGAGAGTTTTAACAATTGGAGCCAATTGGAAAAGATGGGTCAAAAGGTGAAGTAAAACTAGGCTTTGGTATTTAATAATATTGCCATTGCACTGAAGATGAACCAATAATAAACCATGGATTAGTCTAGGACTAAACTCGGGAGAAAAGTGGAGAGGGGGGCTAAACATTGGACTAAATATAAGGTAAAAACGTGATTTAACAAGACTAAACCCAAGTAGCTGAACTAGGGCTAAACCTTGGACTATAACCAGACTAAACTAGAAAAAAAAAACATGAATGATGCAAGGCTAACTTAAAGACAAAACCAGAACTAGACCAGGACTTGCTTGGTTAGTAGCACAGAACAATATCCAGGACTAGACAAGACTACTTCAGGACAAAGCCTAGACTAGACCAAGGGACTATATAGCCTCATTTCCACTGCAGCGGTACGGGTCGGGTCAGTACAAGGAAGATTCCATCTTCGAAAAGGAGTCTGAAGCTTCCCAAAAAAAACATTCCATAATGTTCTACTTTGGGCTAAAAGTTAGACGGTGCCCCTTTAAACCAGGATTAGCAATGACCCAGGTCTGAACCAGAACTTATATGTTTAGATGCACCACAGATTTAATTCTGTTTGGTGATTATTTTAAAGGCAAAAAGTAAATATCCATTACATACATTGAGATACAAGTAGTTCCTTGTTAACAGGAATGGAGCATGATTAAACAAGGACTAAATTATGATTGAACTAATCCAGTACTACAAATTTAAATACAACTAAACCCAGGTATAAGAACTAAAGTAGGACTAGGAGATGGGACAAAACCTAAACTAAAATCTAGGTAGTAACAAGTACTTATCCAGAACGGACCAGGAGAAGACCTGTGCTATAACAAGGAATAACTCAGGACTCTGATCTGGAAAAGACAAGACTAAAACTGGACTAAACAAGGACTCAAACCAGGAATAAACCATGACAAAAGGAGTTACTCAAGATGAATAAACCTACAGTAAGAGTACCCAAAATAAATCCAAGACAAAATCTGCATTAGACATGGACTAAAACAAGACCAAAAAAAGAATAAACGGCACCAAAACCAGGAACCCACGATTAGAACCACCAAGGACTAAAACCAAGACTAAACTACAAAAAAAAATTAGACTAAACCAATATTAAAACAAGGGCTAAACCATAAATTTAGCAGTAGCTCAGTGGGTAGAGTGGTCGTCTTTCAACCGGAAGGTAGTGGGTTCGATTCCCGCTCTCCCCACAGTTCATACTGTCATTGTGTCCTTGGGCAAGACACTTAACCCACCTTGCCTCCAGTGACTGTAACACTGGTAATTACATTAGAACAATGTAAGTCGCTTTGGATAAAAGCGTCAGCTAAATGAATAAATGTAAATGTAAATGTAAATAAATGAACCACAACTATAACTCTGCAAACATTTGAGACTGAACCAAGACTAAACCAGATCTAACCCAAAACACAGGACTAAAAAAAGGACTCAAACCAAAGAATTACAAGATTAAGAAACAAATACTCCTCCTCAATGCTAAAAATTTAGCGCCCTTGAGTAAACAGTGGGCAAATTAAAACAGGTAGTGAGTTGTGGGGCTACAGTTTTTTTTTATTTTTAAGTTAAACCTCAACCTCAAAGACCTACACCCGGTTTATAAATGCGTCAAAACACATGAACACCTTCAAAAGATCAGGTCAGAGCCACACTGGCTTCATTTCTCCCCCGGGGTTTGGGAAATTAAATCCGGTCAGGCCTGGTTTTGGTCCTGATTTACACTCCCTTCGTGAGAAAAATCCCGGCTACTACCTTTTCCAATTCCCGATTAGCGTTAGCCGCTAGCCTAGCATCCCGAGCTAAAGTGACGCTAGCAGCACGTACGTAAAGCCGTTGAGCAACTCGTTGGAAATCCCATAACGACAGCACTTTGCCAAACAAAACTGCTGCTTTATGCTGATATATCTAAAAGGGGAAATTGTTTTATTTTGACGGTGTCGTAAAAGAAAGACTGTTAAGCCACTGAAGTCCCGATCCCAGTTCAAATACATTCCCCAACCCACCTTTTAACATGGTCGCTCCCAGATCCACATACCACGGAACGAAGGAGAAAGCATTCCCGCGTTTAAAACAGCCAAAAATCCCTTTTACATCCCGCAGTCTGAGGTCATAGGCGTCCTTTTACAGGATCCAAGCTTGAGGGGGTTTAGTCAGAGACCTATTCCGGGGTAGTGTTCTTGTTTTTTGGGGTGTATTCCGTTGGGTTGGCGTGAGTGGGGCTGGAATGCGCTGTAAACCGAAACCTGGCTGTGGCTTAGAGAGTGCCCTCCCTCCAGCAGCTCCTCCGTGAGCAGTAATGGCGACAATCTCACTCACAGTCCGCCCGCCTCTCACACCTCCTTTTCTCTGTCTGTCCATCCGTCCATGGCCGTATATCATGTGTCAATATGTAAATAGTTCCCTCAGGCTTGAATTGCACAAGAACAATAGAACAGGAAATGATTAATAAGTCAATAATCTCATGTGGAAATTAATAATGGGACAGATTTTTTTATTTTAATGTTGGGGTGGGGGGGACTAAAGAACAATTTTGATGGAGACATAAAATATGTCCTTTCTGGCTTGTGTGGGTTTCCTCCAGGTACTCTGGTTTCCCCATCAACATGAAAAGAAAAAATGCTAGGCGCCCCCTGGTGTAGCTACCGACTTGGAATTTCCCCATGGGGATAAAAATATATATGCCTTGAATTTTTTTTTTTTTTTTTTAAGTAGCCTACTTGCAAATGCTTCAGAGATGGTTCGGTGTGACAGACCATCTGGAGAGTCAGGTTAGGAGTTGGTGACAGGCACAAAACGTTTTTCTCTTGGATGAGCTGTCAGCACCAGAATCTGATTCTCGTGGTTCTTCTAATTCAAAGTAGAACACAGTCTTATTGTATTTATATCATTTTTGCTAAACCTGTGTAATAAAGGCATAACATGGAAGATATCCAAAGGAATTATTGTAAAGAAGCCTGACCCATGCCCTTGAGCTTCCTATAGACGCTGTGGTGTAAAACTCAAATGGAGGGCACACAGTGATTCTACATTCATCACACAATGTATTTCAACAAAACTATCGTCACAGTGGTAATTTTGATTCTGAGAAGTGGCTGTACTTTCTCAAAAACTCTGATGATGATGATTACGCACAGCTCTCTCTCAGCCAGGAGCGTAATTAAACCATTTTGGGGCAAACGTAATTGCATCACACTCACAGCGAGAGCAGAGAGAGACATTTTAATTTGTGTTTAGCAGCTTTGGCAACACACAGTTCATGTTACACTGATGCTGATAAATAAAGAGGATTATTGGGGAAAAAGACACCAATGAGAGACGTGGATTAATAATAACAGGATCAGAGGCGAATAATCAGGAGCCAACAATCTGTCGGTCTCCTGTGTGAGGGTTTTCTGCACATCCACATTTTTAAGTTGAGTTATTTGTAAACATTACTTTTACAGAGTCAAAATCTTTTCATCAACTTATTTGAAGAGCTGCCTGAGGGACAAGCCTTTTTTGCAGATTTATTGTTTTCAGATTATGTTCTGAAGATGGAGCGAGATTCAAAGTCTTTTTCTGATATTGTTCAACAGTTTTTAATTCCCACTTACTTTTCCAGCTTTTTTTGAGATGTGTGGCTGTAACAAATGCAAAAAGAGCTATAGCCTTTTTTCATGAAAGAATATCTCCTGATGTTGTTGTGTTCTATTGTGAATAAAATATGGTTTTATGAGATTTGAAAATCAGTACATTTAATCAAAATTGGGCTTGTACTTTACTTTTTGCTTCTCATTTTCTCCAGTGAGGATTGTCTTGTGTCCAATCAACAGAATGCACCACACACTTGGACAAGGAGCCAAAGTGACACTTCAATTCAGGCCCCTTTTGGTGGAAACTGGCCTGTACAGTACTGCTTCAGTGGAAACTAGGCTTTGATTCTCGATTTCATTTGAAGAAAACGTCTGAATTAACATAACAATATTAATTAAATAATTTAGAAAAATGACAGTGTTGCTTTTCTGTTAAAACACAAAGAAATGGAGGCCTGATGCATAACCTTCTATATTTAGCTCCGGAGTGTCTTCAGAGTGATCGTCAGAGCTGGCGTCCTGCAGACAGAACCTCGTCGAGCAGAGATTTGCTGTGCGCTGCTGAGAGGAGGGAAAAATCCTGCACCGTCAGGATTTTACAAACAGAAAAGGTGTGAGACATGAAAGAGACTGCAGCCGAAGTGAAAACTGTGCAGGATTCACGCGGAGCTGCAGAAATACACTCACGTCAGGTTCACTGCACTACATTTCCCACCATGCACTTCAGTGTCATAAAAAGTAGGACACTTGACAAATCTCTTCTCTGCTCAGGAAACATGACATAGGCCCTGTCCAAATACTCACACTTCTGTCTTTAAATGTGCCTCTTCATCTAAACATTTACTATTTTATTTACTTGAGTTTCTTTATGTAAAAAAAATAAGTTGTGTCTATTTGTTGTGGATTTCCGTTAAGGGCCCCATGAAGCTGGACTTTGTTCTTTGAAGCTAGTTGAACCTGCTCCAGCAGGTTTAAAGACAAACCCTAACAGTCTCTGGATCAGTGAGTCACGATAAACTGTGTTTGTCTCTGGAGCTGAGGGCGCTTCATAAAACAGGACAAGTCTGAACGACCAATCACAGACACCGACAGAGAGATGACACAAGCAGAACATAACTAAACTAACAGCACCGTAGACTGAACGGCACATACAGAACGAGTAAAGGCTTTTAAATGATGTAATAACATTATTATTACAACAACATATGGGTTTCAATACAATGCAGAAAATAAAACTCATTCTGAGCACAACAGTGAACACTGAGAGAGGGAAAAAAGGTTAGCCTGGAGACATAACCAGGGATCATGACTTTATTGTAGTAATAGCTGTCTCTAGTGTCATAATATAGTATTTATTCTGGTTGTTCTATTGCGTAAGTTATAATTTTCTAGCTGAAATGCTGACTCTGTGTTTAATTTTCAGTGTGTTCTTTGAAGTTTAGATTTAAAACTGAGGTTTACATAGATAAGAACATTAAGCTTTATAGTAAATGTTTTTACTAGATATATCAGCTGCTAAAATGACCGCTCTGTAAAAACAAAGAGAGTTGTTCAGTCTAAGCTGTAACCTGCTGCACAAACCTGTCCATGTCTGTGTCATCCCTCAGCGCTGGGTTAATTTTAACTTCTGCCTCGTCCCCTCTGAACGCCTCGCTCTTCTCTCAGAGTCTCATTAACGCAGCGTTCGACTCCTCGGGGGAATCTTCAGGAACCAGCCACTCGTATTGATCTCAAACCAGAACAACTGAAAAATAAATGTGTTTCTCTGCTCTTTTGTCTGCCTCCAGCTGCAGCCTTCTGTCCTGTTGCTCTCTGTAATAATAAGCCCTCACAGGTATTCGTTAGTTAGACCATCACTGTAGGAACTGTTGAACCTGGATAACTGCTGCACACCTTCCACAAGTGACGTAATCAAACATAGAAGTGGATTTTTGTGTTCTTTTCGAATAAAACAGTCCACACTGAGCCACTTCTGCAGGTCTAACGCCTGTTTCAGTGAGACACAAAGATAGAGTAAACTTTGAAGGTTGTCCTGTTTGAGGCGTTCAGAGTGTTTGACTGTGCTAACACTAACCTTTAGCACTCCTGCCTCACAGCAAGAAGGTTGTGAGTTAGATTCCAGAGAGTGTGGAGTCCGGAGATAATACAGAAGCACGTCGACACTGAACTCAAAGACAGAAGTTTAAGGTCAACTTAAACTTTAAATAATAAACTTTGTGTTTGTGTTTTTTATAAATCACAGAAAAGATTGCTATGTTGATTGTGTGAGGGAGCCTCTGATTGGACGCTGTGTTTACCTCAAACAGGAAGTTCAAGTCCAGGTTAAAACGGTCTTCTCTGATTAAATTATTTCAGAGAAAGACTTTAGTTCCTCCTCAAACATTTACATTTTAGTCATTTAGCAGTCGCTTTTATTCAAACAACTTCAATTCACCAGTGTTAGCCGTAACACCACTGGAGTCAAGGTGGGTCGAGGAGGACACAACAACAGCATGGACTGACCACTGAGTTTAGTCCTGGTTTAGTCCTGGTTTAGTCCTGGTTTAGACCTGGTTTAGACCTGGTTTAGACCTGGTTTAGTCCTGGTTTAGTCCTGGTTTAGACCTGGTTTAGTCCTGGTTTAGACCTGGTTTAGTCCTGGTTTAGTCCTGGTTTAGACCTGGTTTAGACCTGGTTTAGTCCTGGTTTAGTCCTGGTTTAGTCCTGGTTTAGTCCTGGTTTAGACCTGGTTTAGACCTGGTTTAGACCTGGTTTAGACCTGGTTAAGACCTGGTTTAGTCCTGGTTAAGACCTGGTTAAGACCTGGTTAAGACCTGGTTTAGACCTGGTTTAGACCTGGTTTAGTCCTGGTTTAGACCTGGT
This sequence comes from Perccottus glenii, assembly GCA_024416835.2. NCBI lineage: Eukaryota > Metazoa > Chordata > Actinopteri > Gobiiformes > Odontobutidae > Perccottus > Perccottus glenii. The sequence goes on along the minus strand of CM044565.2, from coordinate 25,399,179 downwards.
TTAGACCTAGTTTAGACCTGGTTTAGTCCTGGTTTAGTCCTGGTTTAGACCTGGTTTAGACCTGGTTTAGACCTGGTTTAGTCCTGGTTTAGTCCTGGTTTAGACCTGGTTTAGACCTGGTTTAGACCTGGTTTAGACCTGGTTTAGTCCTGGTTTAGACCTGGTTTAGTCCTGGTTTAGTCCTGGTTTAGACCTGGTTTAGACCTGGTTTAGTCCTGGTTTAGTCCTGGTTTAGTCCTGGTTTAGACCTGGTTTAGACCTGGTTTAGACCTGGTTTAGACCTGGTTAAGACCTGGTTTAGTCCTGGTTAAGACCTGGTTAAGACCTGGTTAAGACCTGGTTTAGACCTGGTTTAGACCTGGTTTAGTCCTGGTTTAGACCTGGTTTAGACCTGGTTTAGACCTGGTTTAGTCCTGGTTTAGTCCTGGTTTAGACCTGGTTTAGACCTGGTTTAGACCTGGTTTAGACCTGGTTTAGACCTGGTTAAGACCTGGTTTAGACCTGGTTTAGACCTGGTTAAGACCTGGTTTAGTCCTGGTTAAGACCTGGTTAAGACCTGGTTAAGACCTGGTTTAGACCTGGTTTAGACCTGGTTTAGTCCTGGTTTAGTCCTGGTTTAGTCCTGGTTTAGACCTGGTTAAGACCTGGTTTAGACCTGGTTAAGACCTGGTTAAGACCTGGTTTAGACCTGGTTAAGACCTGGTTTAGACCTGGTTTAGTCCTGGTTAAGACCTGGTTAAGACCTGGTTTAGACCTGGTTAAGACCTGGTTTAGACCTGGTTTAGACCTGGTTAAGACCTGGTTTAGACCTGGTTTAGACCTGGATTAGACCTGGTTTAGTCCTGGTTTAGACCTGGTTAAGACCTGGTTAAGACCTGGTTTAGTCCTGGTTTAGACCTGGTTTAGACCTGGTTTAGACCTGGTTTAGACCTGGTTTAGTCCTGGATTAGACCTGGTTTAGTCCTGGTTTAGTCCTGGTTTAGACCTGGTTTAGACCTGGTTTAGTCCTGGATTAGACCTGGTTTAGTCCTGGTTTAGACCTGGTTTAGTCCTGGTTTAGACCTGGTTTAGACCTGGTTTAGACCTGGTTTAGACCTGGTTTATTAAAGTTTTGAATACTGTAGTAAATCACAGTAACCGCTGGAATAGACGGTAGTTTTTCTTCGACGGAGACACACTGTAAACTCGTCTCTTTGTGAAATACTGCTGGTTCAAAGTTCCTCTGTGAGACGAGGCTCTGTTTTAAGAACCACTCATGTTTAATAAAAAGAGGCCTGGTTAATATTCACCGTCTTCTGCAGAAATAACACTGTTTCAGTCTGACCTACTTTCACTTTCTCAACATTTCTCCAGATTTTACAGAGAGTGCATCTGGGACTTTCCAAACGTTTATCGAACAGGGACCGATAATAAGGTGAAAATGTCTAAAGTTATGTTTTTTTTCAAAGACCAACAATTGTAATCACATAACATCTTTCGTACTTTTAGATTTGGAAGAAACATAAAGAAGCTCTAGCTACAGCCTTGAGGAATAAAAGCATAAGTCTGAGTAATAGTGTGTTTCTGTCTTTTCACTTTTTCACTTGTAACAAATGTTTTCTAGATTCTGAAAGAAAGGACGCATCGAGAAGAAGAGAAGCCGGTTTGTTTGTTCAGTTTATTTGTTTCTGTCACACACAGTTCAAGTTCTGAATGGCTTATTTGACTAATTAATGATTTAATCCGGAGTAAATAGTATGTTCTCTGTGTCACACACACAGCGTTTATCCTTTTGGATGATCCAACAGACAAATTTATTTATAAAACCTAAAACACAATGAAACATAGTTATGATCACAAAACTAAACTGTCTTTTGTGGTGTAATATTTTATATGTTGTGTGTTTTAAACTATGTAGACCCAGTTAGTTATTCATTTAAACATATTAATATAAAAGACAAAACCTAATGTCAGACACACACAGGAAGGACCAGATAAAGACGTAGGTGTCTGTTATCGGAGGAGACAGAGCCTGAGGAGGATCCCCGAGGCCGTACAGAATGACATCAGAGAGTTAAGGAGGAGATATACCAGGCCTTACAGGATGATGTCAGAAAGTTAATAATGAACTTCAAGGCTTTACAGAAAGAGTTATTACTGTACTGTCATATCAGAACTGTATAAAAGCTTATGTCTACTGTTCAAAGACCAGTAGAGCTGGGGAGACTACTCGGGTCGTTTATTGTGTTGGTTGTGAATAATAATGGCATTGAGCTGGTGTTGCGTTCATGACTTATTCCAGTTCATATTTAAAACGACTCCAGTCTAAGTCCTGTTTAAGTTCAGGAAGTTTCTATTGGTCGCTCGTCGTGTGATGGAGCCCACAGTTTTTAGAGGAATTAACTGAGAACACGAGGGGCCTGAAACATTTAATTTAACTGACAACATTTAAAACTAAGGATATTAAGCTTTTGCAAAACCTGACAATGGTGCGTTTGAATTGTTTTTTTATGGCTCTGTAGATCATTCTCAGGGCTTTTATTGTGGTGGCTGTGGTTATACAGTAATCTGAGTGATGCAATCCTCAAAACTGTTCTTGGTCTTCTCAGGGTCTCAGTCTCAGACGCCAAAACCAACCAAGACCACAGGTTTATTTGTCCACAGGCTTTGATCAAAGCATCATTTCTTTTACCTTAATCCAACCAAACACTCAGCCTCCATGAGTTTGCACTAAAACTGTTCTCTTGTGTCTGTTCCTGTCTCACTTTGACACAGTCTTGGTCTCAATCAGTGCACTACTAATACTCTAATACCTTTTATAAAAATAAAAAAAGATTTGACCTTTATAACCTTTATAACAGTAGACTATACATTTCACTCAGGCAACTTAAAAAAATAAAAAATAACGACTGACACCTTTGTAATCATTTATCAGTGTTAGTCCTCAGTCGAACCCAAACAACTCACAAACATACCTTTGTCTTTCCCCTTTTTGGCCTCTGGTTTAATAATCCATTCTCTTAAGTTTGTGTTTTTGGAAATATTTTTTAAAAACTGTTATAAGTTTTTGACTTTCTTGTCTTTAATTTTCACAAGATTTGATTAAATAAATATTAGGTCTGCTCTGCCAGACCCACTGACCGGTCTGGAACCCCTCACACTGAGTCTGTATCACTCAACACCATCGAGCAGTTATAATCCATCCCTGAAAACAGGGCGGGCTTTATGGGACGAGTCTGGGATCGAGAGGGACCAGACTAATTCTTTGTACCGAAGAGAAAAAGAAAAGGATGGATGGTCGGGCTGGAGTAGTGTGGTCACAATACTTTCTTTATCAGTCGTGTGGCTCGTTGGACAGTTCCACAGTAAAACAGAGGTTATTGTGCAGTAAGTTATAAAGAAGGAATGAGACAGTACTTATGACTCTTAAATGGAAACGTCAACACTAAAATAAAACCTTATTAAGTCCCTGAGTCTGAGCTAAATGACACTTTAGACCTGTTTGTGCTGAAAAGGTGTAAATCCATCAGTAATTTTTCATGAAGTGCTGGAGGTCGTCGGCGTCGTCATGGAAACAGAGGCTGGTTTTTAATTGGAGCCTGAGGCCGGTCTCTTTCATCTTGTTTTTTTTCAGAGATGCACCCGGTTTTCAATCGAGACGCTCCAAGTGAGTGGAGAGAGTCAGACCAGGACCAGGACCAGGACCAGCACCAGGGCCAGGACCAGGACCAGGACCAGGGCCGGGGCCAGGGCCAGGGCCAGGACCAGGGCCAGGGCCAGGACCAGGACCAGGGCCAGGGCCGGGACCGGGACCAGGACCAGGGCCAGGACCGGGACCAGGGCCAGGGCCAGGGCCAGGGCCAGGGCCAGGACCAGGACCAGGGCCAGGACCAGGACCAGGGCCAGGGCCAGGGCCAGGACCAGGACCAGGACCGGGACCGGGGCCGGGACCAACCAAATCTTTGGTTGGTTTTGTTTAGACCTGGTCCTGTTTAGAGTTAGGGCTGTATTCAGAGAAACCCTCAAATACATTCTCCTGGTTTTGTCTGCATTATCCTTAAACACTTTCTCAGAGACTCTTGAACAGACCGAGAGGGAGAGACTCTGTTTTTAAATACAGCATTTTGACTTTAATGTTATTCCAGCTCCTGTCGGGCGTTGGGGTGTTTTCTAATCACAATGTGATATTCAAAACACATTTAATTCCAATTACAATATGTTCTTAAGCTCCTTTTCTCTAAAAAATATATTGCACTTTTAATACAACTGTTTTATTTTTTCATTTGTTTATTTGTTCTGTTATAGGGAGTTATGTTTAATTCAATATTCACTATAATAAAAATGATAAATTAACAAAAAATAAATACTGGTTTAGACCTGCTCTTTGACCTCAGAGGCTCAATCTGTGACAAAACTATCTTGTTTTGTTGAATAACTACATTTTACAAACATCTGAAGAGTTTCTGTGACAAATGTACTTTTAGTTTAAAAAATAATCCTCCATTGAGAAGATTTGTGTCACTGCGCCCTCTGCTGGTGATTAAGGAACTGCATCACTTCTCAAACCACATTTTTCCCACTTTATTGTGCCATAGTTATTGCTTACGACAAACCTACTCCATTATCAACATCAGTATTGCAAGTTTTTTTCGTAAAGCCAGATAAAAAACATACAATACACACTTTCCCAATGATTTTCAATGACTTCAGAACCTTTTAATGAAGTCCCCAGGCGTCTGTTCTGACACACTCGAATACTGTATTAATCATATACAATCAGTTTTAAAAATAACACTGTAAACAGAGTTTGTTTAGTGCATTACAACAGTTTAAATGTGTGCGTTAGTGTCTCTATAAATGTATTTGTAGCTCTCAGTTTGTTCTCGAGGGTCAGGAGTCGATGGACTGAAGTCTTTGGACGACAGCTGCTGCCACTTTTCTGAACGCTTTGGCCTAAAAACACAAGAAAACACAGTGACGTAGACAAAACAAAGGCAGAGTATCTGTGAAAATGTGCAAGAGGGATATAAAAATGTCGTCAGGTTCAAACCCAGTTCTGAAAGAATTTCACAGATCCCCTATAAAGTGGGAGGCACTTATATGTATATAAAAAACATTAAGAAATCTCAATTAAAATGTTTTCTTTTAAATTTTTTTCAATTGAGAAAGAATAAAGAAAAAAATGCATTAAACAATAAAATTACTAATATAGTGCAGTAACTGTGCTCTAAAGTTTGAACAATTGAAACCGTTTCTGCTTTTTCCATTTTTTTTGGGTAAATTTTGTAGTTACTTTTCAGCCCCGTTTCAGTCTTGACTCGTTTTGTTAAAATAACCTGATACGGCACTTTGCCTTTGTTCACATTATTCGACAAAAAGAGGAAGTGTGTGTGAAAGATTTGAGAAAGTGAAAGCATTGACCTCGGGGCTGTGAGGAGACGAGACGACGACTGGTTTTCCTTCGTCTGACGTCTCTCTGATGTTTAAATGAAGAGGAATGTCACCTGCGAACGACAGTCAGGCCTAATGTTTACTGAGGAACAAGAATTCAATATGTCTGTAACTAAACTCTACGTTACTGTTTGTTTTACCTAAAAACTCCACGCCCAGAGTCTGTGCGAGGTTCCTGGCGCCGTCTGAGCCGAAGATGTGCGTCTGGTGGCTACAGTTGGGACACTGGAAGACGCTCATGTTCTGAACCAAACCCAGGACCTGAAGAGGAAACAAGAGACGTGAAAGTAACTGGGTCTGGATTATTATAATCACAGAAAAGGGTTTGAATATGAGCAGGGTTTATTGTAGTTTCCGGATGATAAAGAGCTGTTACCGGGACGTGAACTCTGTTGAACATCTCGGCTCCTCTGCGAGCGTCCAACAGAGCGAGGTCCTGCGGCGTCGACACGATCACTGCTCCTGGAGACAAACGTCACATCACAAATCTTCCTCTTTCAGCAGATTCATTTTTTCTATCCAACATTTCCCCAGAACTGACCAAACATCAGACACCCCCCCGTCGACTTGCTCTGAACTCAAGACTGTGACGATAAGGTAAATCTTGTGAGGTCAAAGTGTCACCTGATCAGATACACTGACCCTGAACGGCCTCCGCTCGTCAAAGTGGACAGAACGGGGCTCGTCTCATTAAATACACCTGTTTATTTGTGAAGAACAGTGTTAGTTCTGATGGAGACCTGCCACTGGGACGTTCTGAGAGATGGACAGCTGCACGTCTCCTGTTCCCGGAGGCATGTCCACCACCAGGTAATCCAGCTGCCCCCAGTCCACCTGCCAACGACAACACACGTATTCATCAGGAGGAACAATTCCACTTTCACTTAATCTTTTCTGAAATGAACCATTTTAGAAAATCAATGTACAGTTAACATTTTTGCCTCTCATTTTTTGCTTTTGAAATTAGAACAAACAAGAACATTTGATTAGCCCGGTTTTGTCTTGATAAAAGCAGGATCAGCAGTATACTGTATCCCACTGCAGGGATTTGAAATAAATACATTGATTGAAGCACAAAGAGTCACTGATCGTTGTACCTTTCGGAGCAGTTTCTCGATGGCAGACATCACCATGAGGCCCCTCCACACGATGGGAGCCGCGTCGTCCACCAAGAAGCCCATCGACATACTGCCACAGATCAAACATGTCCATGTTTAAATAAATGTAATGTGCTGTTGGTGATTTATTTGAACGTTGCTGTTTAAGTGGAGTTGAACCAAACAGAAGACCTCAATGGGGCTATGTTTCATAATAGAATGTAATCATCCAAAAATGGACATTTAAAGCTCTATAAAACCCAGTGGAGGACGTTATTTTGTTAAATCTGAATACTTTAAGTCCTTTTCCTAACCACGGTTCCTTTGAGTACAACGTTATGGAGGTCAACAGTAAGAGGTTAGACGTTTAATGAAGCTCACAAAAACGATCTGAGTGATTCATCAGTAAATCATACTCGTCTTTTTTGAATAAAGAGCTCCTTAACGACACTAAAGACTCTAAAATCATCCTTTGAGTTTATACAAGAGCCCATGGTGTTGTCTCAGATCTGGGCTCCTCTCAGCTGTGGTTCCAACAGTGACAGATAAATAGTCTGTTGATTGGACATTTGACAAACCCAACTTGAGAAAAAATGAGAATCAAACTTGAAACACAAATGTTTTCTCAAATGAAGCTTCTCTTGTTCTTGTGATAAACGTCATTTAAGAGGAAAGAATGAGAAATGTTGAACAAAGCTCCTCAGCAGCTGTTCCTGGTTGTAGACAGAGTCTTATTAAACCCACTCGGTTCTCTGTCTCCTCTGCATTAAACAGAACCTCTGAACCTCGTGCTTCTTAAACTCACCAGGAAATGCCGTAGTTCATGAGCGGGATCATGAGATTGTCTGGAAAAAAAGAGTTTGATATGAATACAACGTTTAGCAGCTCAGCATGAATCACAGCAGAGAGATAAAAAGCTCTTACTGTCGGTGAGATCAGGGTTTCCTTTAAGATTCATGAGTTTAGGAATCGAAGGGCCGTAAACGTCAGCGTCCAACAAACCCACCGCCTTAGACTAAAACAAGAACAATACAGTCACTGCTCATTGATGAGTAAAGGGTTTATTCTGCAGGGGTGCATGGAACTTGGTTAGAAACACACCTTTCCACTACAAGCCCCGCCAAAATACTGCTTTCTAATGACTGCTGACTGACACCAAGAATAAATATAAAACTAGACAGTAGTATTATTTTCTACTTTTAACAGGCCCTTGTTTATAAATGTAAATAAATGAGATAAGTATTCTTACTGGATCATTGGCTGTAAGTCCCAGAGCCAGATTCACTGCAGAAAACAGGAAACAAATTATATTATATTATAAGGCAATTTCATTTAATGGTTTCATATAATGAGTTTTTGTTGGTACCTGCCGTAGTGGACTTCCCAACACCTCCTTTTCCTGATGCTACAACTATTATCTGTTTGACTCCAGGGATCGGCTTCTGTTTGGGCAAAGCTCGGGCCATCTGCTGCTTCTGTCTCTCCTGCAGCGCCTTACTGTCCACAGAACGCTGAAAGCATCACAAGACGAGATAAACGCACAGAAAGAGTCAATATAATTATCCTGATCTAGTCTGTGAGGCTTGTTGTTTTAAACAGGGTTCCCACGCTTTCATGAACATCAGATTTAAGGACTTTCAAGGACTTTTAAAGCACCATTTATTTTATATCAAGCACCTATTCATAGCACAGGGTAAAGTACAGTACTGCCTACAAGTCACAAAAGTTTCTCTATCTTTTCTATAAAATAATAATAATAATCATAATCATAATAATAATAATAATCATAATAATAATAATAAAAAACGATTTTGTTTATATACTACACAGTGCTTTTATTGTGACTCCGCACATCCGGTTTAACTGACGCTAATGCTAATCGCTAAAACAAGTCGCTAAAGCTGCCGTAGAACTGTGATTTTGACAGAGCTACAAGCCGTATTCCCACCTGGCATCTTATCGACTGCACACAACAGCCCAGTCCGTGTTTTATTTCTGCTCCAGTACGCAATACTGAAGCTTTATTCCCTGATATTCTCAATAAATGTGACAACCTACTGTAGGTGAACTGCGCCATGTTTAACGAGTATTATGCGCATGCGTGGACACAATTACAGTTAAAAGCGGGTAATATTTGGCTTTATTTGTGATTTTTCTCTTTTTATTTGTTAGTTTTGTCATCATGGGATTAAGAACAGAAATAGCAAGTTTGTCACGTACGTTTACCAAATACTACTGCTGACTTTGTACAATTTGACATTTAATACAAAAAATATTAGAATACAAGTACACTGTGTAGACTATATTAGCATTTACATTACTATCTGGTTGTTTAATTGTGTTTTTGGCCTCATCACCCAAATAAACAACTGAATAAATGCAAAAATATAACGCAATTTTGAACATTGTGAAGCGAGTTTTGACGTAACACGGAAGTGAAGTGACTTTTCTTTCGCTTTCTTTTCCATTCATATATTTCATCAGCTTAAATAAAAAAATAAAATAAAAAAAGGTGGAGAATCATGTCGGAGACAGTGGCTCGGACGGTGCTGCAGCAGTGTCTCCAGGCCACGTTACAGGTGAAGCCCGCAGGTGAGGGCTCTGAGGCTCAGTATGTCCAGGTGAGGAAAGAATAACTAGGTCCAGCTGTGATGGGCACAAACTCGTGTCCAGCCTCAAGTTTCAGTAGTGGCTACACACAGTTACTAACAATACTGACAGATACAGCAAGTAGCTTTGAAACTAAGGGGAAAATATTGTAATTGCCCCATTCAAAGCCACATCTGAGCATTATGTTCTGTCTCTCAGATCGGTCGAGGAATGGTCATCTACATTTGTTTCTTCAAAGGAGCCACAGATGAAATCTTGCCAAAGATGGGTAAATAAAAACAAAGTATTCACTCGGTATTATTCTATGATATAGTTCTTTTATAGGTAGGCTGACCATGTGTCCCTGTCCCAATAAACCCCTGTAAAAACACTAAACTGTCCCAGTTTTGAACAGACCCTGTCCCTATTTTAACCAAAAAACTAATCACTGCAGCAAACTTAAAAAAACAATTGTCCACAGACTTTGGTCACTTTTTTCATTTGCCACGTTATTGTTTTTCCTTTTAAACAGAATTTTCAACATGAGTCTGTAGGTCCATTAGGAACATGTGCCTCTATAATGTACTTGGGCCTTTTCTTTTTTAGTAATGCACAGATGCAGTTTTTGTTTTGTGTTTTCTGTCAAGAAAGACAATTAATCAGAGATGTTTGTTGGTCTGGAAATATGGTCACACTATTTATAACTATAAGTCAAACATATATTGACTTCTGTCCTTTCTCTGGTCCAGTGTCCTCTCTGCTGAACCTGCGTCTGTGTGAGTCCTCCTCGGGGAAGACGGTGTCCGTGCTGGAGCTTCCCGGGAGTCTCCTGATCGTCCCTCAAGCCACTCTGGGCGGGAAAGCCAAAGGGAAAGCCATGCAGTACCACAATAACATCAACAAAGAGGACGGACTGCGGCTTTACAGCGCCTTTGTGGCTCTGTGCGAGAAAGAACTAAGCTCCTCCGCCTCGAGCGCAGACGTGACACTGAAGCACGGCACGTACGGAAACAGACAAGTGCTGACACTCGAAACGAACGGACCGTACACACATCTGATGGAGTTCTGAACACGCATCTGATGGAGTTCTGAACACACATCTGATGGAGTTCTGAACACGCATCTGATGGAGTTCTGAACACGCATCTGATGGAGTTCTGAACACGCATCTGATGGAGTTCTGAACACGCATCTGATGGAGTTCTGAACTGAGAGGAACAGGAGTAGAGACATAAAACTGTGAATACTGTGAAGCTTAAAACAATGTAATTAAACGAGCCTTGGCCTTTTTGTACTCTTGTGTCATCAACTTCTGTGAAAAGACCATCTTATGAGGAAATTAGTCTAAATACAGTCAAATTCAGTGTGTCTTGCGTCTTTTTTTTTCTTCTTCAAAGAGACGTGGTAGTATGTTACAGAACAAAGTCAAACTTCCTCTGGTGGGATTAACAAAGTCTGAAAATCCTGTCAGAGACCCAGACACATAACCCTAATATTAAAAAGTAAATTACCAATATCTTAGACCTCTAATCTGATTATTTTTTACTTATGTGGCTCTATGCAGTTTGTCAGGTTTAATAGCATTACTTTATCAGCTGTGTTTTGTCTCCTCCAAGTCTGTAGGTGGCGTTGTTGCGTTTCAGAGACAGAAAAAGAACAGACAAAGCTCAGCGCGTTCGGGTTACATTAGCCTCTGTAACCTGCATTTAACACGGTTCTAGTAAAGCCCTCGCGGTTTACAGGCGCAATACTTCCTATTATTTACTCACATTTCACAATAAAAGCATCATGCATGATCAACTTGCACGAAATCCAACTCTGATCCGAATCAGTCGACCTTGGAATCTATTAATATTAACTCTCCAAAACTATTATGTATTGTAAACTACCGTTTTAAGGCATCTGCTTTGAAAACTTTACTTACGTTCTTTTTATTTCGAAAAGCTAAGTTCCCGTACTTAACAGTTAGTCACCGTCAGCTTAATACGCACTTAGCCACTTCTACCAAACGCCTTTTTAAAGCCGCTTTTCACTCAAAATCTGCAACATTAGGGCACTTTTTGCTGGTTTACAATGAAACGCATTAAATGAACTTAATTTGGTGACAATTCTTGGGTAAAATAAGACGGAAAAAGTCGAATATTCGCCGAAAGTTTGTGACGGTGTTACGAAGATTTGTGTGGACCAACTGAAGATGTAAACGGTAGGACTCACTTTTAAAGGACTTTATAACAATATAATCATTAAATATAGTTATATAAGAAAATAAAATGAAAAAAATAATTAAAACACCAAAGTTTATTTCGAAGCTACAAGCCACAAACCAAAGCAGTTAATGCAGACATATTGTTCTATATTAAAAACTGGTTTAAATTCAACAAATAACACACGTAATAACTTGTTCAGAACCATCCCATTTTTGACAAACGTAATCACAACAAGTCAAAGAGTGAGAACCAGAAGGGCTTAAAAAAAAAAAGAAAAGCCTGTCTCTGGACATAAAGTCAGAGCTTCTACTTGTTCAATTAAAATGACATCAAACATTGAAGCCTGTATCAAACAATTTTCTCAAATAAAGTATTCCACAATTGTCAGAGGAATTCTGTCATCTTTGAGCAAGTATACTGCATCATTCCTTTTGTGAAGCCTTCAGTCAGAAAAGTCTGAAAAGGCAAAGGAATGGGATTCGACTGCTGCAGTTTAAGGTAAAAATGGTTTCAGTCACAGATAGTGTTTTAGATGCAGTTCATCTTGGGCTTGAAGTTTTCTTTGCATCTGAGGCAGTAACTCCAGTCACAGCAGGGGCTGGAATGAGGGATCAGTTAAAGCAATAGAGTGTGATAGATCTGTCTGTGGCTTGTTTTTATTCAGATGCCGTCCTTTGACTTACTTCACAAAGTGGAGTATTATCTTCGAACAGGGAAGCATCACCCTGAGTCCTCCAGGGTCTCCAAGAGAGTGACCCACGGCGCCAGCAAGAAATTCATCCTGATAGGTAGTTATTTCAGATTGTGACATTTGTCTGACCAAAACTAAAAAGTTCCTCTGGGATAGCAGTTTTGCATTAATATAACTCTAGTGCTACTAATCAGAAAACTATATTAAACAGTTACAACAAAATTAAATTAACATAAAACTAGAAATAGCTCCAAAGTAAAACAAACTTTTTATTATTTTAGTCTCCATGAAAACCAGTGTAATGGATTTATTACCTTATTGTCCAGCACGTTACAATGAGAAAGTGTATAATAATGATTATGTATTGGAGGAGGTCTTTGTAAATGATGTCCATAGTCTTTACCCTCCGTAGATTTTAACATATCTACCTGTATGTCTGTAGTTACTGCTTATACTGTACATACTGTAAATGTACATAGTCTCGTCCATATTATTCATCTGAAAAAGATTCCAGACTGCATTTCGTTATCTCGTACTCGTACATGTTCAATGACAAAGATGAGTTTAAACTAATGACTGAATGTTCTGTGGAAAACTATGCAAAATTAATTCCCATTTGGAGTCTCTGAAGAAGCCTGTGTAAATGTATAGACAGTGTTTATGATGTGTACTGCAGACGTTAAGTAGGGGGCGCTAGAGAGTCACGCCTCATATTGCGAACCTGTCACACAGTCGGTAAATACAGTTTATTAAAAGCTACAGTTACTGTCCTCGCTCTTTGACAGATGGATGTTTGTTCCGTAAATACCGAGAGCGCCTCCTCCGCGCCGTGATGAGCGACGAAGAGGTGCGCGAGCTCATGATCCGTTACCATGACAACAACAGCCACGCCGGACGCCTGAAGATGGTTAAAGAGATTATGGTGAGTTTAAACCTCTGACGTCCCTCTGCAGAGTTCTTTCTTATAGTGATGTATTTTAACACTAGAGGCTCGAAGCGACAGGAACAAATCCAAACTGAGTCACTTTGGGTTCACTTGTTTCTTGAGGCTGGTTCTAAACGGTCTCTCTGAACCCAAGTGTAAACCTTAACCAATGAACAGTCAGGCATTTGGAGAACAGCCAATAGCAGTCAGCCTGGAGAAAAGGAGGCGGGGCTATTTCAGCTGAGGAACATTTTTATAGCTGCACAATGATATGGCCAATTTAAAAAAACAAACTATAATAAAAAGGTTATAATGGGGTTAAACAGATAAAGCTGAAGAGTGAGAACTGACCTAATGCATTATCCATAAAATTTAGTTAATTTAATCACAAAATCCTCCATAAATCCCACAAAGTTAGTTTCACAGTTGGGTTCTATTTGAAGTCCTGTAAGAAAAGGAAAACGACCACAAACACAAACTGAGCTCATGTCCCGGGCCTACAAGAGCTGCAGACACAAACAGACCTTTTATACTTTTATTTAACCAATCTTTCCATCCCAGACAACTTCATCCAGCCTGTAAATGAACTGGTATACCATCCCACTTGTGTCATTGACAATATGTAATCTTTTTTTTCCACTTGGGACATGACCTGGCTTAACCTCAGTGTCACTCTCTCATAACTGGAAATCCCAATTGTGAAGTTAATTACTGATGTTTTTGGAAACCTAACTTCTCTCTGTTGGGTTTTCCAGTCGATGTACTACTGGGTCGGAGTGACAGACGTGGTGAAGGCCTGGATCAAAGCCTGCGAGGTTTGTAAGCTCCGGAAGGTTCCCGAGCAGCCGCCAATCGTTCGCTTCTGTCTGGCGTACGGCTGTGACGCCTCCAGCTTCCTCTACCCAGAGCTCTGCTTCTACAAGTCAGTTCTACCCCTAGAGCCTCTCACGTCAGACCCTGTCCTTCGTCCCTTTGTAACTGGGTTCTTCTTCTGCGGTGTAGGTTTCCAAAGCAGCCTGATCGGCGGCGGCGATGGCTGACTGTGGCTCAAAGAGACGAGTGCTCGCTGAGACCCGGGTCCTACCTCTGCTCCAGACATTTCGACTCGTCCTGTTACACTCTGACGGATGACGGGCTGATGAGCCTCTTACCGGACGCTGTACCTACCATCATTGGAGTCTGCAAACGGGACGCCCAGGTGTGAACATTAAGGTCGTGCAGTAATATCAGAAGACCTCGGGGCCCTGTTTAAGTCTTCGACAGTGTCTTACACACTGTTGAAGTAAACGCCAATCAAGTGACTATTCCCCAATCCGACTCTTTCAAAGTCACATTAGAAAGGCTCGATAACATTTCTGAACTGTCCTCTCTGTATTTTATGCTTTCCACTGCAACCTTTTTTAATTTAATGTTCTAAAACAATAGAAACCAGTAGGTCTTTGCCTTTTTATTCTGATAAATCCATAGTTCATAGTACTTTATAAACACAAGTTTTTATATCTGTATTTCCTCTTTGGCTTTTAACCCAGGATGGGAGTGTTATTTGTGTATTGTTTTTACCATTTTTCTGTTCTGTGGAGCACTTTGGTAAGTTGTACCTTGTGCTGCATGAACACAGTGGTTAGGACCTGTGTCTTATCGTCCAGGCCCCTGTTTCTGACGAGGCCTTCCTCCACTCCACGTCTCTGGAGGACCTCCTGTCGTCCGCCGCGGCCTCAGCAGAGGTGTGTGACCTGGGCTCGGAGCAGACGGACCCTCAGCTGCAGGAGCATCAGTACAGCCTCCCTGTGCCCGACCCCCGAGAGACCCCCACTCAGCTCAACGACCAGAGGCAGCGGCCCACCTTCGCCACGTACAACCTCATCGCCAGGTGACTCTACAGCAGCACTTTTATACTCCGAGGTAGACCTGGTTTAGACCGGGTTTAGTCCTGGTTTAGACCGGGTTTAGACCGGGTTTAGTCCTGGTTTAGACCAGGTTTAGACCGGGTTTAGACCTGGTTTAGACCTGTTTTAGTCCTGGTTTAGACCTGTTTTAGACCGGGTTTAGACCGGGTTTAGACCGGTTTAGACCTGTTTTAGACCTGGTTTAGACCAGGTTTAGACCGGGTTTAGACCTGGTTTAGACCTGTTTTAGTCCTGGTTTAGACCTGTTTTAGACCGGGTTTAGACCGGGTTTAGTCCTGGTTTAGACCTGTTTTAGTCCTGGTTTAGACCTGTTTTAGACCGGGTTTAGACCGGGTTTAGACCGGTTTAGACCAGGTTTAGACCGGGTTTAGTCCTGGTTTAGACCGGGTTTAGACCAGGTTTAGACCGGGTTTAGTCCTGGTTTAGACCAGGTTTAGACCGGGTTTAGTCCTGTTTTAGACCTGGTTTAGACCAGCTTTAGACCTGTTTTAGACCAGGTTTAGACCTGGTTTAGACCTGTTTTAGACCAGGTTTAGACCTGGTTTAGACCTGTTTTAGACCTGTTTTAGACCTGGTTTAGACCTGGTTTAGACCGGGTTTAGACCTGGTTTAGACCTGTTTTAGTCCTGGTTTAGACCTGGTTTAGACCGGGTTTAGACCTGGTTTAGACCTGGTTTAGACCAGGTTTAGTCCTGGTTTAGACCTGTTTTAGACCTGTTTTAGACCAGGTTTAGACCTGGTTTAGACCTGTTTTAGACCTGTTTTAGACCTGGTTTAGACCTGTTTTAGACCTGGTTTAGACCGGGTTTAGACCAGGTTTAGACCGGGTTTAGACCTGGGTCTGGACACACTTCTCTTCTTCTACAGGTATCTAAGTCACAGGATCCTACCTCAGCAAAGTAAGAAAAACAAAAATGCTCTGAGAAGGATGTCGAAGCGCTTTGGGCTGATCGGTGAGTTACGTCATGTGTCACAGTTTAAATCAGCTGTTTGTACTTTAGTAACAACGGTTTGTTTTAGATGGAGTCCTGATGTACACCAAAGTGTCTCCTGCGGTCCGAGTCCCCCGCAGCAGAGAAGAGGTCACAAACACTCACAAACCTAAGTTCCCTTTTCTTATTTCCTTATTTGAAGCTGTATATTTCAGTTTGAAGTTTAGAAAGCTGAGAAACAAACTTAAGCTTACCTTAAACCTCCAGGCTCTGGCACATCTGTGTTTAGTAACTGTAACCCCGGTTGTTTTGCAGGTGAACTCCATCCTGCAGGAGTACCACGATAACCACGACCATTACGGACACGGTACCTGTTACAAAGCCATGGCCAGGTACTATTACTGGGGAACCATGAGCCGCGACCTCAACCAGTGGATCTCCAGATGCAGCACCTGCGTCAAAAGATCCAAGAGGAAGTGGCTCCGCTGCAGCATCGTCAACTGCACCAACTGCTGCGGCCCGGTCGAGAGGGGCCTGGGACTCACCTTCTACAAGTATCTGACTCGTTCCTTTCCTCAAATATTACACGTCTTTAATGTTTTTGGGAATTTGGGCCAAAAGTGTTAGCTATTCATAAAAATAGCAGCTGTGGGAGGGCACAACATACCGACTGATGAAGGTGTCTGGATAAATGCTAAAACTTTAATAGATAACAAGAATAAATGTGGGTTTGTCATAAATGATTATGTTACAGCCCTCTTTTCTCTGACCCTCAGTTTCCCGATGGACAACCCTCCGCTGCTGTCTCGTTGGCTGAAAGCAGCGGGGCGTCCTCACTGGTATCCTCACCTCTGGTCGTCTGTGTGCTCAGTACATTTCACTGAAGACTGCTTCGATCGCAGCGGAGACAAAGTGGTCCTACGTCCGGACGCTGTGCCCACGCTCAAGGCCCACGGAGACGAAGCTGTAAGACAACCTCGTCCTGACTGTGATCTGATGTGTTAATGTAAACTCAATCATTTGGACTTTTCTGAACAGACTCCGTGCAGTAATGAGGTCCAGTCGGCCGCTCTGACGGAGGAGACCAATGGGCAGGAGGTAAACGCATCAGATTTGACTCAAACTGTGTAGTCGGATAAAGCCTTGTTTGTCAGTTCAGAACAGGTCGGGTCAGTGAGGGTTTCATCTCCAAAAGGGGTCCAAAGCTTCCCCAAAAAGCTCACCGGACACTGTGGGGACACTTTGGTCTGGGCAAAGCCGTCCATTAATAAATCCTTACTCAGAAAAAATAAACTGAAATTTTCTTGTGATAAATGTCATATTGAAACAGAAAATAAAGTGTTTCTTCTCAACAGCTGTTTGTGGTTTGAGTCAGTGTATTTATCGTCTCCACTGCATTAAACACAAACTCAAACAGTCTCTAAATGAACCTGCTGCAGCTCTGTGGATGTTCAGAAAGATGGGAATAAACAGAAACAGTTTAATGTTTCCTCCAGCCTCTCACTGCTACAACAGGATTCATTTTAATATAAATTATTAACAATGATGTAAGTTTGATAAGTCTGCTTCAAATACAAGACACGACAGGACAGAGTAGAAGAGTAGTGTACCACTTCAGAAGAAACAAGGCTTTATGTACCACACAACGTTTTACTCACTTTGTTCTTGTCTTTTGTTTCTGTAAAAGGAGGCCTTTTTTGCAAAATACGACGCAGTGGAGCTGTATATCTCCAGACGCACTTATCCTCCAGGACTGAACTACGTCGAGAAGAACACATTCAGGAGATTCTGCAAAAAGTACTTCATGAAAGGTTTGTAAAGAATGATCCCACAGATCCTGGAAAACCTTGAACATTTTAAAGCCAGTTAAATCTAAGTGTAAGGGATTGTTTTGTGTGTTTTTGTAGATGGACAGCTGCACATCAGGATCGGAGATCACCTGAGGCTGGTTTTGAGAAACAGACAGCAGGTCAACGACGCTCTGAAAGATTATCACAACGAGCTCAACCACCTCGATCTCAACAAGTGTCTCCGGCTGCTCAACGAGAAGTGAGACCTGGAAATTCAACAACTGCCATGTCACACACTTTACGAAACGTTTCTTAAAGGTACATTTCTTATTGTTCTCGTGCTTTGGTTGTGGCAGGTATTTCTGGAAAACGATGAGGTCTGACATCCAGCAGTGGATCGGTAAATGTCTGGTTTGCCGCTCAAAGCAGAAGAAGAAAAGTAAAAATGAGCCGTCGCAGAGACAAGAGACGCTCCAACAGCACCACGCACACGGGTCAGTGGGATCTGCAAATGTCAGAGGAAATCTGTCAGAAAACATGTTTTAGTTGGATTTGAACAGGTTTTAGTTGGATTTAAACAGGTTTTAGTTGGATTTGAACAGGTTTTAGTTGGATTTGAACAGGTTTTAGTTGGATTTAAACTATGTGGATGTGTTATTTTCTCTTGGTTGGTCAGACACTGAGGCAGCCTTTGATTGGTGTCTGTGTGTTCTTAGGGGACACGATGAAGAGGAGTGGGCCGAGGACTGGGCCGAAGGCAGTGACTGCAGTGAAGCAGAGCCACAGACGACAGTGAGTTCTGTGATTTTACAAACGTCTGTAAATTCATCTGGATCCATCTGGTCATTATCCAGTCTCCACCTTCAGCCCAAAGCTGCTGGGATAGGCTCCAGACCCCTGTGACCCCTGTGACCCTGTGACCTTTAATAAGATTAAGGCCTGGGCTAACAAGTATACAGATATTTTTAAATCTCTGTACACACAACTCCACTACAACACAAGATGGCGCTAAACTCTCTGCAGAGAAACATTTAGAGCATGTGCAGTGAATTCTTCTGAAAGTGTCAGCGACGGACACTTTACTGAAAAGTAACGAGACGACGAGGTCGTCTGTGTTTTTTAAATGTTACTTTAGCTGCATCCTGGTTTTAAAAATCACAGACAGAAACATTTATGTAAAGTGAATGCTCTTGGTCTTCAGCTAATATCTTGTTATTTCTGCTGCAGGTGAATAATCCCGAGCCTCAGACGTCTGTACAAGCCTCTAAACCTCAACAGAAGATCCCCATCCTGCTTCACCTGAGGACCCCCATCAACCTGAAAGCCAAAGCTCCTATAATCCTAAAGACCTCCACAGACTCGACGATGGTGGCTCAGCTGTGGTCTCCCAAAGACGCCCCCAAGAAACTGAGGACGAAGAACCCTGCTGCTGTTCAAACTGAGAACCAGAACCGGGTAAAACACCGAGACACACAGAGGACGACAGACAAACGTTTGCTCAAAAAAGTGAGGTCTTCTGGCTCTTACTTTGTGAATGAAACCCACTCCAGTCTCTGTCTCCACTGCATTAAACCGGAGCAGGACAGAGACAGGACAGAGACATGACAGAGACAGGACAGAGACAGGACAGAGACAGGACAGAGACAGGCCAGAGACATGACAGAGACGGGACAGAGACAGGCCAGAGACATGACAGAGACGGGACAGAGACGGGACAGAGACGGGCCAGAGACATGACAGAGACAGGACAGAGACAGGACAGAGACAGGACAGAGACAGGCCAGAGACATGACAGAGACGGGACAGAGACAGGCCAGAGACATGACAGAGACGGGACAGAGACGGGACAGAGACGGGACAGAGACATGACAGAGACAGGACAGAGACAGGACAGAGACAGGACAGAGACGGGCCAGAGACAGGCCAGAGACAGGCCAGAGACGGGCCAGAGACAGGCCAGAGACAGGCCAGAGACAGGACAGAGACAGGACAGAGTCGGGGACAGGACAGAGACAGGACAGAGACAGGACAGAGTCGGGGACAGAGACAGGACAGAGACAGGACAGAGACAGGACAGGACAGAGACAGGACAGAGACAGGACAGAGACAGGACAGAGACGGGACAGGCCAGAGACAGGCCAGAGACAGGACAGAGACAGGACAGAGACGGGACAGAGACGGGACAGGCCAGAGACAGGCCAGAGACAGGACAGAGACGGGACAGAGACGGGACAGGCCAGAGACAGGCCAGAGACAGGACAGAGACAGGACAGAGACGGGACAGGACAGAGACAGGACAGAGACAGGACAGAGACAGGACAGGACAGAGACAGGCCAGAGACAGGACAGAGACAGGACAGAGACAGGACAGAGACGGGACAGGCCAGAGACAGGACAGAGACGGGACAGAGACAGGACAGAGACGGGACAGGACAGAGACAGGACAGAGACAGGACAGGACAGAGACAGGACAGAGACAGGACAGAGATGGGGACAGGACAGAGACAGGACAGAGACAGGACAGGACAGAGACAGGCCAGAGACAGGACAGGACAGAGACAGGACAGAGACAGGCCAGAGACGGGCCAGAGACAGGCCAGAGACAGGACAGGACAGAGACAGGACAGAGACGGGCCAGAGACAGGCCAGAGACAGGCCAGAGACAGGACAGAGACAGGACAGAGACAGGACAGAGACAGGACAGAGATGGGGACAGGACAGAGACAGGACAGAGACAGGACAGGACAGAGACAGGCCAGAGACAGGACAGAGACAGGACAGAGACAGGCCAGAGACAGGACAGGACAGAGACAGGACAGAGACGGGCCAGAGACAGGCCAGAGACAGGCCAGAGACAGGACAGAGACAGGACAGAGACAGGACAGAGACAGGACAGAGACAGGACAGAGTGAGGCCCTAAGATGGAGGAAACGGCTGCAGCCTCTGGATTTATTATTATTTATTATAAAGATGGGGATAAAGCAGAAACACTCTTCTTCTTGTGCGTCTGTACAGTCCAGGATTTATACAGCTACATTTTAAAATAAAATCCTGTCTCTATGAATTTCTCTAAAACCTATAATTGTTAAAATAATTACATGTAAAAAATAGATAAACATTTACATTTATTCATTTAGCTTTAGACGCTTTTATCCAAAGTGACTTACATTAAGGTTCCATTCACCAGTGTTACAGCTGACACCACTGGAGGCAAGGGGGGTTAAGTGTCTTGCCCAAGGACACAACGTCAGTATGAACTGTGGGGAGAGCGGGAATCAAACCACCAACCTTCTGGTTGAAGGACGACCGCTCTACCACTGAGCCACTGCGGCTCGACATAAACATGATGTCTCTGATGATGTGTCAAAACCTTTCCCACTGTGCACCTTCACGTTTGCTTCTTTTAACTCTATGTCCTTGTTTTCTTGTAGTTTAGGGCAGAAATCCAAATCGAGAACCAGAACGAGCTCAACTACCAACACGAGGAGCAGGTGGAGACGAGCGTCAGCAAAAAGTCCTCACACCACATCATCCGAATCCAGAAAGTGAACATATCCCACACCGAGATCGTAGAAGCCAGGCAAGCCTCTACGTCACAGACACCGATCCCGAGAAGCAGCAGGGGCCGGCCGCTGAAGAGGAAGAGGCCGCCGGACGAACAGAGTCCCGCTAAAAAGGTCCAAAGCCTGGGTCTGGAGCCAGCAGTAGCCCCCGGCTCCAAACAGTGTTCTGTGTTCACCGTCGAGAGGTCGCAACCAGACAAACAGAGTTCAGTCAAAGGGTAAATACATTAGTTCATTTTATTGTCTTCATTTACAGAACTCTCACAGCAGGGAGAAAAGAGAAACCCTGCTCTCTCTGGACACAGCTCAGAGGAAACACAAGCCTCTTCCAGAAAAATGAGGCGAACAAGTCTTTCGAGTGTCAGCCTTAAAGAGAGCGCCTTAGAAGTTCAGCCTAATGACGGATCAGTTGTTCCACTAAAATATTGGGTTGGTGTAGAATCCGACCTGTTGCCAAGTAACTCTGTAATGTGAATGCACCAAATCTGAAAAGAAAAGCTGTTCATTTTTTATTCTTACAGAAATAATTGGCCACTTTGATCCGTTTGTCCAAAAGTACAGCTCATGTTTGGAGCTCCTTTTCCTCTCGAAGGCTCAGTGACGTCACATTTTGGTTAGTCTGTAATTACAACAGACGTTCTACAGTCTTTCTTTTGGTCCTTGTGTTCCACAGCCTCGGAGCTCGTCAGAGTCTGCAGACGTTAGAGGCCCGTGTCGTCGTGCAGCAGTGCAGTCGAGCCAAAGTGAAGGTCAAACCGGCGCTGGACGAGGCGGACGCTCAGTGGGCACAGGTGAGGGCCGCTGACTCCGGATCAGTTCCTCACATCTGAGTGTAATAATATTGTTTAATTGTGTTTCAGATCGCAGAGGGAATCGTTGTCTACGTCTGTTTCTTTGAAGGAGCCACTGAAGACGTGACACAGAAAATAGGTGAAGAGTCTCTGATCACAAATGTTTCAACAGAAATGAGCTAAAAGAGATGTATCTTCTTACATGTATTTTTACATTTTCCAAAAGTATTTAGTCAAGTTTATTTTGTATTTATTTACATAATTATCTATAGAAATAGAAGCAGTAATACCAGCGCCTGATGCAACTCAAAAACCAATCTGAATGAGAGGTTTTTATCTCCTTTTGTCACATATGGAGTTAAACACAACATGAAGAGAGTCTTTGTGAAAATAATGGCTATTTTATAATCAAATATTTTGTCAACAAACACAAAAGAGATCTCTTTAAATAGTCTCCTGGGTTCAGTCTGGTTTAACAGAACGTGTGTCTGCAGAGGTTCTCCAGGACATATTCAATTACACTCATCTGCACTGCTCTGTAACAGACCAATCTGTGAAGGTTCTCAGTCATCCAGGACATCTTGACAAAATGTTTGAAGTAAAAGCATCTGGACTCAGTTTCCAAGGTGAAGACGTTTCGTCTCTAATTCCAAGAGACTTTGACCAGTTGATCTCAGAATTGACAGAGAGCTGAGCGTATATCTCTAGAGCAGGGGTCTCAAACTCAAATGACTTGGGGGCCGCAGGAGGCAGAGTCTGGGTGAGGCTGGGCCGGATCAAGTATTCCACAAAAAAAGCTTTGTTAAATCCTCTCAAACGTCATTACTAACAATTCTTTAACTTCAATGAGTTCTTCTGAACCTGAGCTATCCTGAACTTAAATAGAATATTGAAGAACATGAATGAGCTGGCTGAGTGGCCCCATTGGATGTCCACTCCTCTCGGTGATACTGTCAACATAACATCGGCATCAAAAACTGGTCCATCCAAGACAAGAGCCCCACAAACAGAGTAATGTAGTTTATACAGTTCAGTGAAGAGTGCAGTGACAGTTATGTTGGAGAAACAAAACAACAGCTTCACAAGAGGATGTATCAGAACAGAAGACCTGAGTCTGCAGTCCACCTCCACCTCAAAGAGAAAGGACAGTCCTTTGAGAACAGCAATGTCCGAATCTTGGCCAGAGAGGCCAGATGGTTTGAGAGAGTGGTGAAGGAAGCCCTTTGAACAGAGGAGGTGGCCTCAGATTCATGTTGAATAGTATTTATAACAGTGTTCTGAAACCTAAATCTAAAGAGTTGCACCCTAGAACAACAAACACAGCACCTGAATGGAGCAGTGTCATTAACGACTCTCACATCAGGAGTCACACTTCCCTTTCAGAGCCAACGACTGTGAGACCAGAACAGCCTGGTCCATCAGGTTTAGTTTCAGGTTAAGCCCCTCCCTCTAGAGATATAAGCTCAGATCCAGTTGATCTCAGAATTGATAAAGTCTCTTGGAATTAGAGACAAAACATCTTCACCTTGAAAACTGAGTCCAGATGCTTTTACTTTTTGTCAAGGAGTGGCTTTACATTTTTATTCAAATGAGATGTAAATGAAGTCTTCTGTCTTCTCGTCCACAGCCGACAGCGTCACGTCCACCAGGTTTTTCCGTCAGGGCCGTCGGCTGGTGTCCGTCCTGGATCTGCCCGGGAGCGTCCTGCTGCTGCCTCAGGAGTCTCTGGGGGCCGAGCCGGGGCCGAGGAGAGCCATGACGCAGAACAGAGGGGCCAGTGAGGCGTGGTGGGGGGCGCAGCTGTTCTCTGCACTGGTGTCCCGCTGCAGAGACCTCATGTCCCGCTCAGAGAAGTGTCTCGGAGCCGGGGCCACGGTGGAGAACGGCGTCTACGGTCAACGACAGGAGATCGAACTGAGCTCTCTGGAGCCCATGAGCCACGTGTTGGAGTTTTAAACAGTCTCTTTAGAGGCTTATTCTCCACCAATATCACGACTCATTCAGCCGTTTGTCCCATTTACGCTCCACATTTATATTCTTGTAACTAATACACTGAGATTCAACACAGGACAGATGTAGTTATACACAGTTAGTTAGAGTTAGACCCATATTTGTATCTTGTGTTTGACTCTGTCGATAAATAAAGATTTTGGACCAAAAACCAGATCCTGCCAACACAGGCTCGGTGAACCTGTTGTGAAAGGTGTGCTGGGGACACCAGTTTATTATTGAGAAGGTGAGATGAAGGTGTTTTCCTCACTTGTAAGTTGCTTTGGATAAAAGCGTCTGCTAAATGACAAAATGAGATGGATGTGAAGAGCTGCCAGAAACTCCTGGACGCTCAGATGGATGAAGCAGTAGACCTTGTCCTGGAACAGGCCTGACTCCTCTTTAAAGAACTGTGTGAACACTCCGGAGAACACTGAGGCCTCTGTTTCATCCAGGCCACACTCACTCAGGTCTTACTCGTAGAAGATCAGGCTTCCTTTCTGAAGTTGTTTTAAACAACAGCTTCACAAGAGGATGTATCGGCACAGAAGAGCCAATCCTGGAGGACCTGAGTCTGCAGTCCACCTCCACCTCAAAGAGAAAAGACATTCCTTTGAGGACAGCAATGTCCCAATTTTGTCCAGAGAGCCCAGATGGTTTGAGAGAGGGGTGAAGGAAACCATTTTTGTTAAAATGGAAAAACCCTCTTTGAACAGAGGAGGTGACCTCAGATTCATGTTGCCTAGTATTTATAACAGTGTTCTGAAACCCATGGGCGTAGGTTTAGGGGGGGACGCTAGGTACTAGTCCCTATCAATATTTTGAGATGGCAAATTTGTCCCCACCAATATTTAGCAAGCTCCTTTGAACTGCTATTTGGATCGATTCTAACGCAGTGGCGCCTCCAGAAATTTTTCATAGGGGTGGCCAGATGGGGCCACTTAAAATCTTGGGGTGGCACACCAAAACTAGAAACCATAATTTCAGAATTTTATTCTACTGGTGTAGTAAACCGGCCTGTAGAAATCTATCAGAAAGACTTAAGGAAACTCCTACTGATGTACTTTGGTTTATTGTGTTATATTTAATGTTACTAATTATATAATGTGCATAGACTGATAACAGTACAGTTAACATTTTGAGTTGCACAACAATTCTGTTTTATTTTGCAATTATATTTGGCATAAGGTGTACATTTATTTGTTTACATTTATTTTACATTTATTTATTACTGTTACAAAAATAACTTCCCAACAGGGATCAATAGTCAATAGTCTCTGATTCTGATTACCAGGCTTCAGAAAAGCTCTCACATACTGACCCATTGTAATAGTATCTTATTACAAAGGACATCTGTTCTTTTTTGCTTAGGTCTTTAGTCTCATCAACCAAAATGCTGAAAGCCTCACTTTGGGAAACTTCACTAGTTACTGAAGTGCGGACCATTTCAGCTAGACAATCAATTATTTCATTTTGTGTGTCATGCCCAAAATATGTTGCATTTCTTTGACTTGTCATTTTTCTTTTGACTGTGGGATGTGTTTGGCTAGCAGTTCCATAATAGCGAGAAAGTTTCCTTTATTCTCACCTTCTGATTCTTTATGTGCTCTCCGTGCTATGTTCTGTGTAGCTGTGAGAAGCAGGGTTCTCCAACAACTTTAATGTACTCCCTATTTTCCTTCACTAATTTATTGTATTCCACATTTAAGGAGGCTGAGAGAGAGGATGTGCTTGCAGTGGATTTTTCATACTCTGCCCATGCTAACATTGCATTAGTATGTGCTTCAGATTTGGCATGACCTAAAAGTCCCCCATCTTTGAAGGTTGCCTTTTTCCAAAGTTTGAACCCCTCTTCAGATGTAAATACTGAATCACCTGAGGAGGGGAGATTGAAGTGCCAGCAGGCATAACAGTAGGCAGAGTCTTTACTCTGAGAGTATTCCAGCCATTTATGTGTGTTGTACCAGTCTTTAGAGAAGCATCGTCTTCTGTCTCCTTGATAGGTACGAGGGAAGATTTTCAGATGTGGCTTCTTGGGCTGCTCTGCTCTTGACTGGGAGATATCTATAATGATACAAGAGGCAAAATCAGTTATTCTGATATTAAAATAATAATGATAATAATAATAATAATAATAAGCCCCTCTCGTAATTATCAATCATAGCTGTAATAATGACCTATAGGTATTTCTATTCAGACTAATAAAACTCAACTACTAATAAACATGAATCAAAACGCTTTAAGTGATTATGTCATGATTTGTATTAATGGAAACACACTAAACATAACATACATTTCTCCAGATGATGATACTATCTAGGCTAGCCATCAATTTCATTATTAGGGTCACGTGATCGTTACTTCACCTGTTGGTCCAGGAACACGTCTAACACCTGCTTTTGCCGTGTCCTGCCACGCTTCTGTGACCAATGGTGCTGACTGTCCCTGGGCTGCTGCTGTCTGCAGAGCTGCCAACTCTCACGCTTTCGCCGTGTGACACACGGTTTTGCCTGTTTTCACACGCACTCACTCCACACATCACATTTCTCACGCAAAAAAAAAAAAAAAAAAATCTAATCTTGAGGCGAGAATCGCTGAATCGCTCCCCGACCATAGATGGCGCTAATGAGCGTTCCTGAACCCTATGCGCTGCACCCTGAAGCAAGTAACAGAAGAAGAAGATACAAGAAATACAGCGGGGAAAACCGAAAACCAGGGAAAACTACCGCGAGAAGACGACTGGTGATGAAAATCTGAGCTCAACTGAGACTAGGTATGTTACAATGAAATGTCATCCTTGAGTACTTACGCTCTTAAACTTTACATCTTGAATTAAATAATTTGCTTGTGTGTTCGTTTGTGAACATGAGTGAATCAGCTGTCGTAGCAGGAGAGCACCTTGTTAACCTCAGAGTATAGGCTGCTGCATGTTCAAAACATCAGTTCCAAACATTTATTCACGTGGCATTTATCTTTTTATTAACAGGCCAGGGTGTTTTCAGTTGTGGGACTGAACAAAACCAAAAGAAGAAACAGCCTAGCATTGGATGGCACCTTGTCATCAATAATGACCATAAAGATGGCCAATTTGGAGCCCTGCTTTAAATGGGAGCCCCCCTCAGATATCATCAAGGCCTCCAAGAAGGCCACAGGCCAGTATAACCATGCCCACAGATCATAGACAAGGACTTTGCCAGCTTCTGATCTGTATTTGATACTGATTATGCCTCATTTTAAGTTATTTGTGTAATGTATTCATCTGTTTTATTACTTGAAAAAGTTGTACTGTTTAATAACATTTTTTGTTGCACTTTGTTTCTGATGGACCATGTGCTGGGAGGATTTGAATGAAGAATAATGTCCCTCCCTAACTAATCTTGTCATTTTTGGCTGAACATAAATCATTAAGTGCTCTTAAGAATACAATCATTCACAACATAGGCTAGGTTTCAGTTCTACCATTCATTCAAAATATCAATCAACCTACCTAGGTTAAATCTTAAACACTGGTCTATGTATGAGGCTTTAATGTGGTCCATAGGCAGTCATTTAGATAGATAGATTGTTTATTTAGCCACACGACAATGCCGGTGGAATTTGTTTTCGGTACAGTATGTTTAAGCTCTACATCATCATATACTTACAAACAACAAATAGACAATATACTTCACAACATGTAGCAATACAAGATATGTTTACATAATTATGCCTAGTGTGTAAGAGGAGAGGCTAGACTAAAGAGAGTAGTTCAGAGTCCTAATAGCTGTGGGGTAAAAGCTGTTTGTAAAGCGTTTGGTCTTGGTAGAGAGTGACCTGTAGCGCCTACGTGAGGGAAGAAGCTGAAAAAGGTGGTTCGCTGGATGTAGGGGGTCAGAGATGATTTTCTTTGCCTGCTTTACAGTCCGATATTTATAGAGGGAATCAACTGAAGGCAGTGGTTTTCCTATTATCTTGGATGCTTTGTTGACAATCTGCTGTAGTTTTTTCCTTGTTTGGCTGTCTGTGCTACCATACCATACTGTTATTGACGATGTAATGATGGACTCAATGATAGCGGAATAGAACAGAACAAGGAGCTGATGTCTGATCTGGTATTTTTTAAGCTGTCTGAGGAAGTAAAGTCTTTGTTGAGCTTTTGCAATGATTTGTTTAGCGTTAATTGTCCACTTCAGGTTATTGCTGATGTGTGTTCCTAGAAATTTAAAGGATTTAGGCACAAAAATAGTTTTCTGGTTGAATGTTCAGCTCAAGTCTAGAAGGCCCTACAAGTTTTGATGCCAAACATGAACCAGAATAAGTTCAGGTATTGCACATGGGTGCAAGTGGTCTTTAGCAGACCACTCAAAAATCCACTAGAATGCAGGAAATCACATCTACTTAATCCAAAATGTCCTGGGGTTGGACCTTCAGCTATGTTTGCTTCACAGAATGTAACCAATATTGTCTATCTCTTAATAAGCTGCCCCCTCTGATATCTGAGCCACCGACTTGTGTGGCTGTGTGGCTGTGTGCGTGTGCTGCGCGGCACTGTTTTGACCACCCCTGACAAAATCTCACTCCAAGGTTTTTTGAAAAGTTGGCAGGTATGAAGTTACCAGGGCTGTCTCTCTGCCACATACAAAGGACAGAGTAAAAACATTTTAATATTCCGTTTTTTTGCCCCTTTTTGTACTTTGTAGATGCCACCCAAGAAGAAAAAAGGGGACATAAGAAGCTTTTTCATAAAGCAGAGTCCGAGTGTAAGTAGGCAAAATAATCTTAAACTCCTCCCTCTAGAGATATAAGCTCAGCTCTTACCAGTTGAACCCAGAATTGATAAAGTCTCTTGGAATTAGAGACGAAGAGTTGAGTTACAGGCCCGAGTCGCTAGGGGGCAGTATATGCTTAATTACTGTTTGGCGTTGCGGTGACAAAGCGGAAAAAGCCAAAGAAGATAAACCGGAAAGGCTTTGTCACTGATGGAGAAGCTGCCGCCTGAAGTTTTGGTTCACATCTTCAGTTTCTTAAACACCGCGGACAAAAACGCCGTCCGTGCCTGCTGCCGGTACCTCCACACACTCATCGACCACCCGGCCCTTTGGCGGGACGTCACCGTGTTCTTGTCCGACCTGCGGCGCTACACCTACGGCTTCTGGGACACCCTGAGCCGGCGCAGGATCACCCGGGCTGCGGTGCGACACTTGCGGCGTAAAGAGTGGCGCAGGCTCATTACCTTCCTCCCTTCGCTCACTTCCATCGTGTTCGTGGACGGAGGCCGGCTCTACAAAGAGAAATACCTGGTGAACCTGGCACGGTTCCCAGAGCTGACGGCCCTGGGAGTCCGCAACGCGACGTGGGATGAACGGATGCTAACCTGGGATTTGGCCGAACAGCTCCGGGGGGTACTTCTCAGTTTTTCACTATCTTTTGTTCTTTTTAGTGATGTTTTATTCCCCTTTTCATTTTGTTTCATTCAAACTAAATTCAAATGTTCAAATCCAATTAAAACCTGTTCAAATCCAATTAAAACCTGTCTGGCTCTGTGGTTGTAAAAATAAGGAACAGGATAAAAATCGCTGAGATCTTCAAGTAACGCTCTGTAAACCCCTCTTGGTGTCTCTTGTGACCCTTCCAGCGGCTGACGCACCTGAGTGTGTGTAACGTGCGTCTGCCGTGGCCCGTGGAGTTCATCAACGCGGTGTCCCGTCTGGTGAACCTGCGCTCGCTGCTCTTCCATCAGCACGCGGAGGGGCTCGGGGGCAGCACCATTCGCCCCGTGCCCTGCAGCTCCTTCCACCACATGCTTCTGCATCTCAAGAAACTGCAGCACCTGTCGTGGGGCATGAAGGGAGAGCCGCCCGAGCCTCTGGAGGCGGACTACTTCAGCCCCCCGGACCCCGACAACCCAGGTACAACACCACAGCAGCTAGGCTCCGACATGTGTGGTTCCCGTGAGGCCAAGTTAAACACATGCACGGGTTATGTTGAGACTACGTTAAGTGAATGAATGTTAACAATTAACAAGTAAAAAATTGCCTGGAAATGTTAACCCTGCGACTAACTTGTTTCGTTGAAAAAAATATATTGTATTATTGTGGAATAAGGTTGAGAGAAAACAACAGATGTCTTTTGGTGATTTATTTAAGGAAAAAGGAAAAGAGTCATCTTTTGTACAAAAGGTGGAGTGGACATTCAAGTGTGTGTGTCCAGAGTTACCTGAACAATCCCAATGATAAGTACACAGGCTTAGAATTTATACTGAAATCACAGCAGATAAGAGAATAATAAATAAATGAGAGAATAATGAAACACTTAAACTGGTTTTCCCAGAAAACCTCTGTATAAGACAATTGTATCAGTTTAAAAACAGTATCATTCTGCTGCGGTCAAGGACAAATACAAACAAACGAAATGTGACAGAGGAAAAGATCATTTTCCCATTACACTTGTCAATGTTCAGGGTGAACTCAGGCCCAAAGCAGCTGGGATAGGCTCCAGTCACATGACCCCTAACGGGAATAAACAAATGAATGAAAATAAATTAAAGAACTTAAATGAGATGGTGATTTTCAGAGTCTACAGCAGAACTTCAGTCAGACCTACACTTTGTAGCATTGCTCATTTAAAGTTTAGAAAGCAGAGAAAATAAATGGCTCATTCATCTACAATTTACTGTTGAGGAGAAATTACAAGTTAACTATTATCCAGGGACGGATTACGGACCGGGCCAGCAGGGCCGTTGCTCCGCAAACGCTTTGTCCAGTGACCTATACGACCCTTAATCCGTCCCTGCTACTAACAGTGTAACAGTGTTTTCCTCACAAACCGAGCATTAACCCGTGTCTCTGTGCGTCCAGAGGAGTGGGTCTATGGCGGCCCGGCCCTCGAGTCTCTGGAGCTGGTCGATTACCCCGAGGCCATTCTTTCTGAAATCGCTCTGGAGAACCTGTCGTCTCTTCGCTCGCTCACCGTTCGATACAAGTCCATCCACCAGGGTCAGCAGTGTCGCCTGAAACACTGGCTGTCCCCGCTGTACCAGCTGGAGTCGCTCACCATCGCCGGTGAGTCCTCTGCCCACAACACCCCCTCCTGTCTGCGGGGGTTCACTCGTAGAATTTTAAAATAGAAGAATTTTATTTACAGTATATTTTTTAAATTGTAGCACCTTGCACCCTTCGTACTGTCGTCCGTTCCATCACACGTCTTCTAGTAACTCACTGTATCTTTAAATTATATTCTCCCCTTAAATTATTCTGCCCTTCTCGATTTGTAAACCGTTTTTGAATATTTGTGCAGAGTTGTTTTTTTTTTTTTTTTTAGATTTGTATAATATCAGAAATGTTTTTAATTTAATTAAATCAAAAAGTTATGAAGTATATGATTTTAAGAACAGTGTGATCTGTAAAACCCACTTTGTGTTTCATTTCTGGAGTCTGTATAATGTCTCTAACTGGCTCTTAAAGGTATTTTCCCAGACTTCAGTAATTAATATTCGGTAGGATGAATGAAATGATTCAGTACATGTCTACACCTGCTCATTATAGCAACACGTTTTTGCCATTTTTGTACAAATATTAGCTATTTTTAGTCTCTAACTAACATTGTGACTGAGGATTACACACAGGAGCTCATTAACTCTTTCTATTTTTACTTTATCAATTAGTTTCTCTATTTGTTCATATTTTCTACACTTTCCAAATGGCCTCATTTTTGGTTTTGATATATTTAATGACGACTTATTACAGTTGAACCATTCCTTCATTTTGCTTAACTCGGTTGTAATCTCAGTTACCATTAGTCGTAGGAATACACTACAGTGGTATCATCCACACGTAGGATTTTATAATGGCTTATAATACTTTCAAAATGCCTGTACTTTCATTAATCTATAGATGCTTGCGCTGCAGGTTCCCTTCATTATAACCAAAGAGGCCTGTGTTTAAATCCCAGGAGCTGTCATCTTGAGAAAAAGCATGATGTTTTTTTTTGTTTTTTTACAATACAGACTTAATATTAAGTAAAACTATAAACAGTGTAGTGTCAAAACTGATCTCTCAGTCTTTGTCACTATTATATGGAATAAGTCCTGAACGCATCACCAGCTCAATGCTGATAGGACAGTGCAGTAATAACTCTTCATGTAAAGCTTTGAAGTTCATTATTAATTTTCTGATATCATCCTGTAAGGCCTTGAGGACTCCTTCTCGGCCTCTTCCTCCCCGTGTGTCCTTCGATAACCGACACCTGTGTGTGTGTGTGTGTGTGTGTGTGTGTGTGTGTGTGTGTGTGTGTGTGTGTGTGTGTGTGTGTGTGTGTGTGTGTGTGTGTGTGTGTGTGTGTGTGTGTGTGTGTGTTAAACTTACACTCTGACAATAGGTTTTCTCTTTTACATTAATATGTTTAAATGTATTAATATTACATTAATATGATTATAAACCATGCATAAGTATACCATAACAAACTTAGCATGCATAAATGAATAATGAAGTACTTAAAACGCAACATAAAAATATTACACCACAATAGGCTACATGTTACTCTCACTCTTGGCCTACATTCCTAACTTTGTTCAGGGCTTGACTTTTTCACTTATTGGTCTTTTTTATTTTTTATTATTTTTTTTTTTTAAGCACTTATCCATGAAGGTCCCACTGAGGTTAGCTCTTCTGCGGGGGAGTCCTGCTGTTGAGAATACTATGACCAATGAAAATATTTAATTGTGACACCTCTGTGTTCCCTCGTAAACACAACTTGAGTGACTTGAGCAGCTCTCTGTAGATTTTAATACTTTTCTTTTTTTCCTCCTTGGGTTTTTTTGGTGTGACTTGTGTTTTTAAATATTTTCTGTTTTGTTTTGACTAAACGTTGAGAGGGTTAGGCAAAAATATGTTTTTTAACTTCAGCCTATGCCTTTTTCAGTTGATATGGGTTTTGTTTTGATTTAGTTTTTTTTAATTTAATAGTAATATATTATGATCTAAATAAATAAAATATTAGACGATCCCATAAGGCATGTTTAAAACATAAATTTTTTTTTTAAACTTTCCCCTCTTCAGAAAAAGGAGTTAAATAATACACATGAAGTATTTTGTCTTAAATAAATTTGCCTCTGATGCAGACCCTATTATTAGAAAGTATTGCCTGTGTTGCTCATATTGTTGATGTTGATCGGACTTTTGTTTTCACCACAAAATGATTCTCGTGGAAGATAAGCTCTGGCACAGCCTTTACCTGAACAGTTGTTCTTGCAGGTGGCCATTCGGTCTCGAACTACTCGTCCGCCATCCCTCCCACTGTGACCAGCCTGAAGTTATGCCTGGGCCTGACGCTGAAGGACATGGAGAGTATCGCTCCCAGAGTCCCGGCGCTGAGACACTTGGACATAGAACAGAACCGCTCCAGCGGCAGCCTCTGCAGACGCTTCCCCGTGCTGTTCCCTGAGCTGCAGACGCTACGCATTCGGTGAGACACTAAACGCACCAGAGTCAGATTTACACATGTATCAAAGGTCCCAGTGATTCTACGAAAGAAGCAGCAGGTGAAATGTGAATATGTTTATGGTTTATGTGGTTTACAGTTTTCTGTAAAAACATTCAAACTAAGAAACCAACAGGAGTTTGTGTCAAAGTAATGTTCTGCAAATATGAAAGAAATGTGAAGTAAAGTCTGGAGGAGCTCAAAGAACTCATCTTTTGTGGTTTTGAACATTGTCCCAATTAACATTTTATAGTTACACTGCCATTAAGGGCACAACATTCAAGCACCAGACCTCCCTAACGCATTAGAAGAACAAACACACACTGTAAACGATGGGGAAAACAAACCTCACCAGTCGATGTTGAGCTCCTTAAACTGAGGTTTAAATGCAACTTTAAAGCTTTTATATGTAACTTAATACCTCAAAAAATGGATTCTCAAATAGTTTGACCTAAAGCCGACTAGAATCACGCTGCTTTGACAGATGCATGCTGCTGTCGCCACAAATATATTTGAGTTATTGTTCCACTAATGAAGAGTGGGCCGAGCCGATGTCTAATGTCTAAGAACATGTGACGTGTGCAAACTCTGGACAGAGACACCCATATGTCAACACCAGGGCAAATTTGTGTTTTCTGTGTTTAAAAATAAATAAAGCAGTTGGGTTTTGTAAACTACTTGGATCGATAAAGCTGTCATTTTAGTCAGACTTTTTTCTTTCAAATGCAGCGGTTGTTTTATTGACTGTTGATTTTGTGGCTTACATTAGAGGCACATGGAAACACTGCCTCTTCAACCCTTTCTGTAACACCCACTTTAGATTCTGTAAATCCTCACTCTTTTTTTTGTCTTCTGTAGGTTTTTACGCCGTGAACCGGAGAAGGACCTGCTGAGCCTCCATCGGCTGCGACACTTGAAGCGTTTGGACCTTTTTGTTGATCGACGGTGTCTCAAAGGCAAACCCTGGCCCACGCCCTTCGTCCAGGACCTCATTAAACAACTCAGGCAGCTCTCCGGGAACAGGATCCACGTTTGCACCAAAATGCCGCCGAGGGATATGCTGCGAGAGTGCGACTGTGTTTACGAGGACCACTGAGTGTCACCATGAAGTATTAGAGACATGGAATTATCACTGAACAGAGCCGGGTTCAGGACCAGTAGGAAAAGCCAGGACTGTAGAAGTGACGAGGAAATAATGCAACAAAATGGGCAGATGGATCCCTTATGAATTTTTCATTCTCATTTTCTTTCTCTGAGGGTTTTTTTTTTTTAAGTTTTTATTCTTTATCCAGAATTCTTTCTGTTTTTTGACTAACACACCCGAGCTGTAACTAAATATTAATGATAGAGAACATTTGAGTTGAGGTGCATTGAGTTTTTCTTGAAGGGGCTTGTTTCCAGAGAGAGACATCATCGGAGACACAAAAGTCCAGTCTGAGAAATAAAAGGTGTTTGAAGCAGACTTTTATAAACTTGGCTCATTGTTATTTTGACTCTAAATGAGAGTAAATGCTGTTGTAGCAGCGAGAGGCAGGTTCAGAGACTCACAGGTTGTTCTTGTGTTTAATGACGTGGACACATACACTCATCTAAAGGATTATTAGGAACACATTACTAATACTGTGTTTGACCCTTTATCGCCTTCAGAACTGCCTTAATTCTACGTGGCATCAACAAGGCATTTTCTCCCACAGGACTGCCACATACTGGATGTTTTTCCCTTTTCACACCATTCTTTGTAAACCCTAGAAATGGTTGTGCGTGAAAATCCCAGTAACTGAGCAGATTGTGAAATACTCAGACCGGCCCTTTAGGAACTTTCTTTCCTGTTCTGACATTCTGTTTGGAGTTCAGGACCACACCCCTAAATGCACTGAAGCAGCTGCACTGTGATTGGTTGATTAGATTCTTGCATTAATGAGAAATTGAACAGGTGTTCCTAATAATCCTTTAGGTGAGTGTAAATACAAGGTTTAAATTCATGAAGCCAGAGCTCACTGACTCAATACATTTATCATGTTTTCTGTTTGAATATGACCTTTATTACAAACGAGGAATTATCTGAAAAATATTTCGAGTGAGGATTATCTCTTGTTCAGCGGACAACAGGGTTTAACTCCACCTTTTCCACATTTGTGTCATGTGCAGAAGCAGAAATGGTTTTATGGAAGATGAGCTGTAGTTTGGAGAAAAGGAAAGGAGCAGGACAGTTCGGTCTTTTGGTCTGTCAAATAAAAACTAAAAATAATGTATGTATTCACTCCATTTTTTTCATTTATCATGTTATATTGTAAATGACCTGGAGCGGGGTCAGAGCCAACCATGAATACATTTATAAATTGTATATTTAAAACTGTATTGGAAACTTTATTAGCATTTTATTTATGATCCTACTTGTTCGAAGGCTCTGGACAGTTTTTATTTTGTTTTTAGTTGATATTGACATGAAAATATATATTATATTGCTGAATGTCCCTCTGATTTAAATTTTTTTTTTTGGGCTCCAGGTTCATCAGACTCTGTACGGACAAAGTTTATCTTGTCTAATCCAGGATAAGCATTTAGTTTTAGACTGAGAACAATGAAAGACCAACATCCCAGATAATGCAAACACTGCAAAGACAGAAGCTTGATTTGTTATATTTTAATGAGATTAAATCAGCATAAATAAAATAAATCAAACAGACCCCTGTGATTGGCCCGTGAGTACAGACTGTCTCGAACAAGACGCCTGTTTAGAAAAATATTCATGTGCAGTTCTAGGCCCCCTTCAGACCTCGCATTTCAATCGGTCGTCCGAGTCCACTCTTCAGAGTCAGAAGCTCACAAACGAGTGAAAAAAACACATTAACCCTGCACCTTCCACAGAAAACATGAGCTCCTGTCGACGGAGCCCTTTCACCTGAAAAAAACAAAACCAGTGACAGTGGAATAAAACATTGGTGCTGTTCTTTGTGTTTCTTTACACGTGTCACTGCGCTCTGAGCTGACACTGGCTTCTACAGAAAGTGTTTGCAAAGGGCAGGCTCTTCAGAAAAAAACAAAAGACTTATCCAAATAAGCCTAGCGTATTGAGTAAGCTAGTTTAATGGAGCGCTGCCTCTGAGACCGTCTCTCAATGTAATGTGTGTTTTACCAACGTCAAAGTGAGGGGCAACAGGCTCAGTTTAAAGAAACGCTGAGAAAAGAGTCTGCCTTTGTAAATTAAATGTCTCCAGAAACAATGAGAAAAGTGTAAAATACATCAATAATAATATTAAACTGCCTCAGTCTCTTCAGTTACAGCTAAATATGTATTTTCTGGTTTTAGCGGAGGTTTCAAATTCATTTGTGATAAAACCCTTAAGCCTTCTCTAGTCCAGGTCTGAACCAAGACCTGGTCTGAACCAAGACCAGGTCTGAACCAAGACCTGGTCTGGACCAAGACCTGGTCTGGACCAGGACCAGACTCGGCCGCAGCTGACGTTTCCAGAAGATTGAGGCGGTTTATGAAACAGATTGACAACAAGGCTTATCTAAGTATGTCAGGTTTGTTGGTTTAGCTCGTTTTATGAAACGGCCCTCTGGTGTGTTACTGTGTGAGATCTTTACACACATTTAAAATCAGAATACGATGAACTATTGTATCTAAATTTTGTATCTGATTCTATCTCTATAAATATTATTTCTCTTCATGCATGTAACTGAAAATAACTGTCAGAAGTTTCCTCCACAGAAATGTGAAGACATTAAGGAACGGGACAGTCTCTAAATGTGTCTCAGATCTGATCACCCGGGACACAGTCGGGACACAGTCGCATGAGTTTGGAACAGTCCAGATGTCAGTGCCAGGTCTGAAGGGGGCCTTAGCCTTTGTTACTTTTAATTTGAAAAGAGAACGCTCAGAAATATTGCCCTGGAAGACATTCATAGAACTCTAGATCCTATTTACAAGCCTTTAGACTTTATTATACACAAACCATAAACATATCCATCCCCCCCGCAGCACGGAGGGGGCAAAAGTCTGAGCCCCATGAGTCTGAGGTCCCATTCAGGTCAGTAGTCTTTCAAAAGGCAGATTCCGGTGCTGAATTCTGTCTCGTCTGTCTTTGTTTCCTCCTCTTTTAAGGCGAAAACGTCAGGATAATCCACCCGATCACAAAATAGAAGAGAAACACAGGATAGACCACAAGAGCTTTGCGATTTGGCGGCTGATTGTCGCCGAGGAAAGCTGTAGAGGCAAACGTGGACCAGCCAAAGGAAGCCGTGACCACCACCAGGCGCACAACGAAGCTCACCGTCCCGTTCCCACCGAGCAGGACGAGCCGACACACGACCAGCGCCACCGTCAGAGGCATGATGCAGTATCCCAGCACGCACAGGCTCTGGAAGAACGAGATGGTGCCGCCCAGGAGCTTGGAGTTCAAGGTGATGATGATGGAGCCGAACCACACGATTACAAACACCTGAGAGACAAGACGGGAGTCATCGATTATTAAAATAGTTGGCAGCTATTTCAGTCATGGACTAGTTTCTTTAGAAGCTGCTGATAAAATCCATTTTAGACCAGCACAGAAAGAGGCTGGATCAGGCCCTTTGTATTGGACATACGTTTTGTTCACTGGGGATTAAACTGAATGTGCTATAACCTTTGAGCTGCAATATTCAAATGCTCTTTGACAAAATTAGAAAATTTATAAATGTACGTGGCTCTGGACTAACTTCCACTCGTCAAAACAGAAGCTAAATCCATATCAAAGACTGAACCAGGTTTTTTTACCCAGAGGCACCACAGTTTGATTTAATGCTGACAATGATTTTGAGCCAAAATGTAAATTTCCGTCCCATGGAAGACCATAAAGTTATTGTGATACAAGTCATTCTTTGTAATACGGATGTGATATACTCTCATATAATATAACCAAGATTTAATCAGGAATAAAACAAGACTAGTCTAGACCTGGTTTAGAACAGGGCGAGACTGGTTAAGATTGGTTTTAGGGTTAGTTTAGAGTTAGACCTGGTTTAGGCCTAGTTTAGACTGGGTTTAGAGTTAGTCCTGGTGTTGACTGGGTTTAGACCAGGTTTAGACCAGGTTTTGACTGGGTTTAGACCAGGTTTAGACCGGGGTTTGACCGGGTTTAGACTGGGGTTTGACTGGGTTTAGACCAGGTTTAGACCGGGGTTTGACCGGGTTTAGACTGGGTTTAGACTGGGTTTAGACTGGGGTTTGACCGGGTTTAGACTGGGTTTTGACTGGGTTTAGACCAGGTTTAGTCAACTCAATCAAGACTTTACTAGCACTAAACTGACAATAGACTTTATGTGACTAAATCATAATGAGCTCAGGACTAAAACGAGACACCTATAAAAAACAAACCCTGGACAAATCCCCAAACCAAACTAATATTAAGGAATAATCGAAGAATGACTATAGAATCTTTGGTGTATTGCACTCGTTGCTCATCCTAAAATAAATAAAGTATTAAGCGACTAAAACTGGACCTAAGACTAAACCCAGGCCTGCAACAGCCCAGTACCTCTGCGAACTGTGGTCCCCCCTGGTCTTCGGAGTCCGCCACGCCGCCCTGGAGCAGCAGAGCCAGGGTGACGCACAGCAGCAGCGGGCCCCATAGGTCCCAGTCCCGCAGCAGGGCCGAGCTCCGTTTCGGGTAAAGGACATGGATGAACTTATTCCCCACCGCCCGCAGGTCCCGCAGCACGGTCTCCTTCACGGGCTCATCCAGCGTGGACAGCTCGTCGTCCCGCCCGGAGGAGGAAGACCCCAGGGGCACGGAGATGTCCCCTTCCACCGCGATGTCCTCGGAGATGGACACGTCTGACAGCCCCGCGAACGGTTTACTGGCCTCGTCCGTCGCCGCCATCTTCTTCTTAACGTTTTAACAACTTCAACTCTTTCACTCCACTCGGTTCTAACAACTCTTACGCCTTTACTCCTGTTATCTTCAAATAAAATGGCGATACAAGCTGTGGACGTTAGATAAAAAAAACACAGAGAAACCTGTAAATCTTGTGCTATAACTCCCAGCTCCACGTCATCTGTCGGAGGCTTGTTTACTGCCGCGGGACGACAGCGTACATCCGGCTGGAGCGTTTAAAGACACACGCCAGTCCTGGAATAAAAAAGAAGGCAGAAGATTTCCATAACATTTGCAACCTTTGCAATAAACCTCTTATATCCACCAGCACAACCACCAAAATACAACCCATATGATTGTAATTTAGTCAACTGTACCCTTTAGCTAGCTGCTAACTGAACTGTGGCTAACCACGTAACCACGAGGATTTTTATAAATAACAATAGTTGATAGTCTTTCACGGTTTCTGTTAAAAAAAATAAAAAATACATATAATAAGCCTAAAAATAAAAAGGAAATTGTACATCCCTTTATTCATAAACACCACAAAGTCACACATTTTTTGCTATTTATTTCTTCCATCTAGTTAGCTTAGTAGTCTTGGTGGCTGGCAACAAGCATCCTGTTCTATCAATACATTACACAGTCTTTGTTATTCAGTCAAGGATAGCTATAACTTTACTGTGAATCAGTCAACAGAAAAAAAAAAAAAAAACACATTAAACAAATTTCGGTCAGCTCTATTAATTTGTCAATGTATATCATTTAGTTTTTATTACCATTTTATTTTTTGTTGTATGTATTTGTATCTTTCAAGATTCAACAATGCTATATGTTGTATTTTTAGTAATTAAATTAAACACAAATAGATTAAAATGTGTAATCATCAATTACATTTCTCTATAAAATATTTGCCTATTATGATAAGAATAATTGGGGAAAGCTATGTATTTTATTATTAATTTATGAACACTGAGAAATTTGATATTTATGTAAATTACCAAATACAAAATATAAATAATGCAAATTGATAAAACACATTTGTCCAAATTTTATCTAAGTGCTTGAAAGTGACTTCCGTCCGCTGCTGATGACGTATTAATCCGTCGCGGGTTCCTGCTTTGTTTACGTGCCTCTTTCGTGTACAACTTGTCTTTTAGATTAGAAAGTAACACGTTTTATCATTCTAAATCTAAAAAAATGTGTAGAAGCTGAGGTTAGACGTGAGTCCCGGGGAGTTCCTCTGACACTGCGGTGGTTTTTAAAGTTTTAAAGCCGAAGAGATGAACATCTTTCGAAAACAAGTGAAAGCGGACTGTGACCAGCTCATGAGCCGCTTCCAACAAACCAACTCTGTCCGCTTCGAGGATTTCTGCAGAATATGGAAAGAAATGAAGTTTGAACAGATTTTCTAGTAGGTTTTCACAATTCCAACTTTAAAATTATGAAGTAAACCCAAGACCAAAAGCAGGGCTAAAACAAGGCTCAACAAGGGACAAACAGCACTAAATCTGGTGTAAATTCAGAGAATAAAACAAGACTAAACAAAGGATTATAGTAGAGCTAACTTTAAAATGAAACAAATACCAAACCAGGACTAAACCAGCCCTACAGCAGCACTCCAGTAACACTAAACCCTGCTTAAACCAGCTCTAAACTAGGACTAAACCTGGAGTAAACTTCACCAAAGACTAAAACTAGAGCTCAACCAAGACTTATCCTGAAATAACTGGATAATACAATACCCTCAATAAACAAAGTTGGAGGAAACTACTACAAAACTATGGCTAAACCCAGGACTTGTAAATGAAGGATTGAACAGGAACTAAACAATTACTGTGTGAGCCACATGACACTGACTTGTAATGACTATTTGTCAAAATCAAAATGAATCAAACTTAACTCCAACATAATTCAAATAATCTTTAATGTAAACCATGATTGTGGTTTACACAGTCAAAATAATACATTGTCCAGGCCAAAGTAAGTGTTTTGTGAGTCTTTTGCTGCTATTATCTTCTTGTGGCTGTGACTCACTGACCCCCAGGTGCATTCTGGTCCGGTGCCTACACCACTACAGCCTACAGCCCAAAGGACCTATACTAATAAACTAACTTAAACCAAAGACCATGTTTTTTTAGTCCCAATGAGATTAAATTGGACTCTGATTCTCAAACATTTCTCACTGAGTACCACCTCCATAAAGGTTTTGTCTTTACCACGTTTTATTTTACAGCTCCTAATGAGTATTTATTACTGCAGGAAAACCCATTTAAATGGTCTAAACAAGGACTGAACCTGGACTGTGACTGTGATTAAGGCCAGAGCAAAACCCTATTGTTGTAGATAAAGATCCAAGAACAGGTCTAAAGTGGTCTTTTGTGGAGTTAAAGGGTTTAAAGCAGTTGTAGTTTGAATATTCATGGTGTTTTTGTTGGTTTTTAACAGGTTTGTTTTTGTTGTCTCATTGAGCGCTGATCTGGAGACTAGAGTTATTTAACCCAGGACACTCTCTGCAGTCCATCCATTAGTTTATTCTAATATTAATCCTGATGTGTGTTTTGCAGCGGGACAGTCCGACACGAGAGCCGAGTGTTCAGTCGACTGATTCTGGACACAGCCTACACTTTCCTCCAGCCTCCGTTCAGTTTCCAGATCCGAGTGGGAGGCCTGTTCCTGCTGTACGCTCTGTTCAACCATCAGACAGCCTCTCCGCCCGAACAGGTCCCATAGCACACACAATTCAACAATAAAACAAAGATGAAGCATTTTCATACAATAAGAAAGATTATTTAAATGTGGAAAACAACATTTCCAGCTTTGGTGTTGCTTTATATTTTATTTTCACAAAACATGACCATATGTTTTCTTTTCCGGTTCCTGTCTCAGAGCCACTCTCCTCCAACCTCTCCTGCTTTTCTTTTATTAAAAAAGACTAACCTGACCAATGTTTCCACCAAACTTTTAGCTCCGACCATAGCGTTAGACAACAATTATCTCCTCCTTGTTAAACATATTGTGTTATAATCCAATATTGATCTGTTTTGCTGTGTTTAAACCAGCGCTGAATACACTTTCTCTGTTTTCGGCAGCCATTACTTCCTTTTTGACAGCAATAATTTGCTAATTTTTCCAGACTTTTTTGATTTTTTATCCATTCAAATCCTTAATAATAAAGCTTAGATGATGTTCTCAGTGTTTCAGATGATTCCTGTAACAATATGATATTAGGTGATTACACTGTTAAAATGGCATCCTTCCTGTTTAACTCACTCTGGTATGAGCCTGTGTTCCAGATTATATCAATTTCTCTGGAACTGTTTGTTGTAGATCCGCTTGGCGCTGAAGGACTGGGACGATGTGGTGAAATTTGAGAAGGATGCGTCGGAGGCTCAGCACTTTGACGTGGTTTACATCCTGCGACAGCTCATGCATCACAAAGCCTTCGTGTTCACCGCCATGCCCCGCCTGGTGAGCGACCTGTACACCCCCACTCACTGTTTCAGACACAACTCCAGCTCACACTGTACTCACACGGTTAAAAATTGCAAACAGTTTTGATAAGACAGTACAGTAATAACTCCTCCTGTAAAGCTTTGAAGTTCATTATTAACTTTCTGATATCATCCTGCCTCTCCTTTTCTCTGTAACCTTCGATAACAGACACCTGTGTCTTTATCTAGACCTTCTGTGTGTGTCTGTGTCTGTGTCTGTGTGTGTCTGTGTGTGTGTGTGTGTGTGTGTGTGTCTGTGTGTGTGTGTGTGTGTGTGTGTTAAACTTACTCTCTGACATTAGGTTTTCTCTTTTACATTGATATGTTTCTAGATGTATTAATATAACATCCCTTACTTGATTATAAACCATAACATAAACTCTTCATGCTTAACTAACTACGTATACCGAATTAAAACACATAACATAAAAATATTACACCATAAAATCACATGAGAAAATCTGAGGCTCACACTGTAATAATCATTTTTCTGCTGACACCACATGTTGTTGCTATTTTTGACACAAGACTCACCACATGCCCCCCCACTGTTCATTATATAAGAAATATCTTATTTTTGGTTCATAAATAAAAGTGACTTCTTGTTTTCAAACTGGCATTTAAAAGGTTAAAATTCTGAAAATGATTGAATATTTGTTAGTTTTGAGCAGAGTTAAAGTGGTTTAAGAGATTTATGCAAAAACAAAGTATAAACAACTTGATATTTGATCATTTTATATCAGTTTTTTTGTTGTGTATACTACTAAAAACTTTACTAATCCACTTTTTGACCAAAGGAAAGGATTCAGAGTTCGGAGCCGAGGGGGTTTTGAAATACAATGGATTATTTGGGCTCTAAAAATTTATTTTCTGATTATTTTTTACTTTTTGAAATTGAAAAGTTCTTTGCATGTAACTGAGTAAGACGAGCTTTGTTTGAGAAAATGTTCCATTAATTCATAATTAAGTATTTCCAATCAACAGACTATTGTGTTAAGTCCCACTGTCTCGGTCCCAAAGATGAGTGGGACTTTTATTTAGAGACCTTTTGTTACGAACCTGTTCTCTCTTCTTCCCTTTCTGTTTTCTGTGCAGCTGACTTTCGAGAAGAAGAAGCAGATGGAGCAGTCGCAGCTCTGTGAGAGTTTCGTTGAGCGACCGTCGGCTCCTCTGGAGCTCATTAACGTCACTCTGCTCGAGGTAAACACCACCAGGCCTTACTCTTTCAAACCACCCCAGAACAAATATAATAAGGGCTGTACATTATTACTGCGTTACGCTCATTGTAGGAGCTGTCCAACGTC
Source organism: Perccottus glenii (assembly GCA_024416835.2). Classification (NCBI taxonomy): domain Eukaryota; kingdom Metazoa; phylum Chordata; class Actinopteri; order Gobiiformes; family Odontobutidae; genus Perccottus; species Perccottus glenii. Next base: position 25,355,156 of record CM044565.2, on the reverse strand, counting down.
CACAATCTGTATGATTCTCTGAAGTCCTCCGCTTGTCCCAAATCTGATTCGTCTGTGAGTCTCATTCATCAGGACCTGGTTCCTAAACTGCACAGCTCCGTCCTGGACTTCTACAGATGGCAACAGGACAAGGTCAGCCAGAAAACTAATGCAGAAAGTTAATAGGGAAATCAATAAGGAAGTCAAATCCTGAGCATTTTCCGCATTTTACATTAGTCTTTCTGTTTTGTTTACTTTTGTAATAAATGTGTCCTCCTTATTTGTGTAGTTTATTCCGGACGCACCGAGCCGAGAAGAAGACAGCGGCGAGGGAACGTCTACTCAACAAGAGGTCAGTTCATCTGTCATCGACATAACTGACGGATGTTTTTGTTTCTAAACCTGTTCCATAAAGACCTAGACTATCAGCATCAGACTGAACAAGAAACTGAAGTGGAGCTTCAATTGTAAAAGTGGTCTTAATCCCAGTCTTAATCTAAAGTAATATAATGTCTGTGGAGGCGTCTGGACTTAGGTTTGACAATTAGCCCTGAATTGTATATTTCACCTTCAAACCAGATGGCGTTTCTTGAATGTAATGTAATGTTTCTGTTTGTGCAGAGCTCCACAAGAGCAGATCTCCTGGCCTCGATCAAGTCCAGAGCGTACGGCGAGGCGGCAGAGGTCTGTGTTTATTCACTCACATTTTTACCACAGCCACACAATATGAATCGTCTCTGTTGAACTGTTTTTCTCAGGTGTCTAAGTCTCGTCGACATCGCGCGGTGGACGTGACCAGCGGCGAGTCTAGCTCCGTCTCCGCCAACCGTTACGACAAAATGAAACGGCGCACGTTGAAATACAGAGCCACAAGCAGCGTCCAGGTTTCAGGTAAGACTTGTGCTGCTGCATCGGACCGGTCTGCCACTGAAGGACGCGTCTCAGTTTGTCCTGTTTGTGTTTTCAGACGAAGTGTTGAGAGAGGCTATGTCACTGACTCACATCAGTCACCTCACCACCGTGGACTCTAAAGGTACACACTCCACTCCCAAGTCCCAGTCCAAGTCCAGACTCATGGGGGTTAATACAACTAAACCTGAGGAAAAAAACAAATCACCTTATGTAGAGACTAACAGTTTTTGAACAGGTCTTAGTTGGATTTGAACAGGTTTTAGATGGATTTGAACAGGTTTTAGTTGAATTTGAACAGGTTTTAGCAGGATTTAAACAGGTTTTAGATAAATTTGAACAGGTTTAAGTTGGATTTGAACAGGTTTTAGATAAATTTGAACAGGTTTTAGTTGAATTTGAACAGGTTTTAGCAGGATTTAAACAGGTTTTAGTTGAATTTGAACAGGTTTTAGCATGATTTAAACAGGTTTTAGTTCTTTCTCTTGTTCCTGCTGCTGACCCTTGACCTTTTCTTTTCCTCTCGATGCAGAAATACCCAAACCTTCTCGATGCCACAAGAAGTTCAGATGGAAAAGGAGTGAATACACCTGAGCCTGTATTTTATTTTTCATTTCTTTCAATCAAATTTAAACGATGGATTTTACAAACGTGAATCAATGTTGACTTCTGCAAGATGCTAGCATTTTATTTATTTATTTTTACACATGCTTTTCTTGACTCAAAAAAAAAACCAAAACAATTTGTGACAAAATGTGGAAAATACCTGAGCTACTTCTTTAAGTCGTGTCAGAAGGACACCTGCGAACGACATGATTCAGTTTAATGTGTGTTTTGTATTAAACACATTTTGTCTCTGTTTGTTCTGTTCATCTGTGCATTTGTTATTATCTTTTATATCTGTTTTTAGACCTGGTTTAGTCCTGGCTTAGTCCTGGTTTAGTCCTGGTTTAGACCTGGTTTAGACCTGGTTTAGACCTGGTTTAGACCTGGTTTAGACCTGGTTTAGACCTGGTTTAGACCTGGTTTAGACCTGGTTTAGACCTGGTTTAGACCTGGTTTAGACCTGGTTTAGACCTGGTTTAGACCTGGTTTAGACCTGGTTTAGACCTGGTTTAGTCCTGGTTTAGACCTGGTTTAGACCTGGTTTAGACCTGGTTTAGACCTGGTTTAGACCTGGTTTAGACCTGGTTTAGACCTGGTTTAGTCCTGGTTTAGTCCTGGTTTAGACCTGGTTTAGACCTGGTTTAGTCCTGGTTTAGACCTGGTTTAGACCTGGTTTAGACCTGGTTTAGTCCTGGTTTAGACCTGGTTTAGACCTGGTTTAGACCTGGTTTAGACCTGGTTTAGTCCTGGTTTAGTCCTGGTTTAGACCTGGTTTAGACCTGGTTTAGACCTGGTTTAAACCTGGTTTAAACCTGGTTTAGACCTGGTTTAGACCTGGTTTAGTCCTGGTTTAGTCCTGGTTTAGACCTGGTTTAGACCCGGTTTAAACCCGGTTTAGACCCGGTTTAGACCCGGTTTAGACCCGACCCGGTTTAGTCCTGGTTTAGACCTGGTTTAGTCCTGGTTTAGTCCTGGTTTAGACCTGGTTTAGACCTGGTTTAGTCCTGGTTTAAACCTGGTTTAGACCTGGTTTAGACCTGGTTTAGACCTGGTTTAGACCTGGTTTAGTCCTGGTTTAGTCCTGGTTTAGTCCTGGTTTAGACCTGGTTTAGACCCGGTTTAAACCCGGTTTAGACCCGGTTTAGACCCGGTTTAGACCCGGTTTAGTCCCGGTTTAGACCTGGTTTAGTCCTGGTTTAGTCCTGGTTTAGACCTGGTTTAGACCTGGTTTAGTCCTGGTTTAAACCTGGTTTAGTCCTGGTTTAGACCTGGTTTAGTCCTGGTTTAGACCTGGTTTAGACCTGGTTTAGACCTGGTTTAGACCTGGTTTAGTCCTGGTTTAGTCCTGGTTTAGTCCTGGTTTAGACCTGGTTTAGACCTGGTTTAGACCTGGTTTAGTCCTGGTTTAGTCCTGGTTTAGACCTGGTTTAGTCCTGGTTTAGACCTGGTTTAGACCTGGTTTAGACCTGGTTTAGACCTGGTTTAGACCTGGTTTAGTCCTGGTTTAGTCCTGGTTTAGACCTGGTTTAGACCTGGTTTAGTCCTGGTTTAGACCTGGTTTAGACCTGGTTTAGTCCTGGTTTAGTCCTGGTTTAGACCTGGTTTAGACCTGGTTTAGACCTGGTTTAGACCTGGTTTAGACCTGGTTTAGTCCTGGTTTAGTCCTGGTTTAGACCTGGTTTAGACCTGGTTTAGTCCTGGTTTAGACCTGGTTTAGTCCTGGTTTAGTCCTGGTTTAGTCCTGGTTTAGACCTGGTTTAGACCTGGTTTAGACCTGGTTTAGTCCTGGTTTAGTCCTGGTTTAGACCTGGTTTAGACCTGGTTTAGACCTGGTTTAGTCCTGGTTTAGTCCTGGTTTAGACCTGGTTTAGACCTGGTTTAGACCTGGTTTAGACCTGGTTTAGTCCTGGTTTAGTCCTGGTTTAGTCCTGATTTAGACCTGGTTTAGACCTGGTTTAGACCTGGTTTAGACCTGGTTTAGTCCTGGTTTAGTCCTGGTTTAGACCTGGTTTAGTCCTGGTTTAGTCCTGGTTTAGACCTGGTTTAGACCTGGTTTAGACCTGGTTTAGACCTGGTTTAGACCTGGTTTAGTCCTGGTTTAGTCCTGGTTTAGTCCTGGTTTAGACCTGGTTTAGACCTGGTTTAGTCCTGGTTTAGACCTGGTTTAGACCTGGTTTAGTCCTGGTTTAGACCCGGTTTAGACCCGGTTTAGACCTGGTTTAGGCCTGGTTTAGACCTGGTTTAGTCCTGGTTTAGACCTGGTTTAGTCCTGGTTTAGTCCTGGTTTAGACCTGGTTTAGTCCTGGTTTAGTCCTGGTTTAGACCTGGTTTAGACCTGGTTTAGACCTGGTTTAGTCCTGGTTTAGACCTGGTTTAGTCCTGGTTTAGTCCTGGTTTAGACCTGGTTTAGACCTGGTTTAGACCTGGTTTAGTCCTGGTTTAGACCTGGTTTAGTCCTGGTTTAGTCCTGGTTTAGACCTGGTTTAGACCCGGTTTAGACCCGGTTTAGTCCTGGTTTAGACCTGGTTTAGTCCTGGTTTAGTCCTGGTTTAGTCCTGGTTTAGACCTGGTTTAGTCCTGGTTTAGACCTGGTTTAGTCCTGGTTTAGTCCTGGTTTAGACCTGGTTTAGTCCTGGTTTAGTCCTGGTTTAGACCTGGTTTAGACCTGGTTTAGACCTGGTTTAGTCCTGGTTTAGTCCTGGTTTAGACCTGGTTTAGACCCGGTTTAGACCCGGTTTAGTCCTGGTTTAGACCTGGTTTAGTCCTGGTTTAGTCCTGGTTTAGTCCTGGTTTAGACCTGGTTTAGTCCTGGTTTAGACCTGGTTTAGTCCTGGTTTAGTCCTGGTTTAGTCCTGGTTTAGACCTGGTTTAGACCCGGTTTAGACCCGGTTTAGTCCTGGTTTAGACCTGGTTTAGTCCTGGTTTAGTCCTGGTTTAGTCCTGGTTTAGACCTGGTTTAGTCCTGGTTTAGACCTGGTTTAGTCCTGGTTTAGTCCTGGTTTAGACCTGGTTTAGTCCTGGTTTAGTCCTGGTTTAGACCTGGTTTAGACCTGGTTTAGACCTGGTTTAGTCCTGGTTTAGTCCTGGTTTATACCTGGTTTAGTCCTGGTTTAGACCTGGTTTAGTCCTGGTTTAGTCCTGGTTTAGACCTGGTTTAGACCTGGTTTAGACCTGGTTTAGTCCTGGTTTAGACCTGGTTTAGTCCTGGTTTAGACCTGGTTTAGTCCTGGTTTAGACCTGGTTTAGACCTGGTTTAGTCCTGGTTTAGTCCTGGTTTAGACCTGGTTTAGTCCTGGTTTAGACCTGGTTTAGACCTGGTTTAGACCTGGTTTAGACCTGGTTTAGTCCTGGTTTAGACCTGGTTTAGACCTGGTTTAGTCCCCGGTGGTAGGTACACTCTCTTGCCGCTGGGGGCAGTGTGGAGCTCGGTGGCAGAAGGAGGAGAGGTGTTCCGCGGTGAGAGCAGCCATGGCCTCGGACAGTGAGTATCATCATTTATCTGAATATCCTCCACATTATTAATCTTTTTCAGCTTGAATTGTTAAAACTAAAACTAAACTGTCAAACCAAACCCGTGTCCTTCCGTTTATGCACTGCGCTGTTTTTAGCGCTAATTCTCGGCCTATTTCTTTTATTACGAGCCAATGATGCAGCAGGTAAATGTGTCATAGCCGGGCTTTTTTCGTAATAAAAATGCGATATATTAGCGTTCTATGATTTTCTTCAGTATTTGTTTGTGTTTTGTCGAGGCTTCGGCCTGTGTTTGGTTTATGTTGAATTAGCAGCTTGTGTTTAAGAAGCTCTGTGGGTTTTTTTCGTTAAAGCCTTGTTTTATTCTCAATATGTTTCTTCCTGGTTTATCACTAGCTTTAGTTTATGATTTTAATTCGGTTTAATATTGTCTTAGTCCAAGTTTTGGTCCATTTTGTTTGTTTTTGTTCATAAAAAAAAAAAAAGGATCTTAGTCTAGCTTTGGTCTGACTTTGGGCTTAGTTTATTCTTTGGTTGAATTAAAATTAAAGACCAATAATAGTATATTCTGTTCTTTGGATTTTTTAATTAAATAAAAAATGGGTCTTAAACTGGATTTGGACTGGTGGGACTTTGTAAGTGTCGATCTGTTACAGTGGATCACACACTGGATTTGGACTTGACCCGGTCTTGACTTGGTCTTGATGCGCTCCAGACCTGGTCTGTGTGGTCTTGACCTCAACCGTTTGTCACTTTGTGAATTAAAACATTTATGGTAAGAGAAAAGCGAGGCAGCCTCTGAATGAAATGTTTAGAAAAGTGTGAATAAAGCATAAACAGTTTAATGTTTGCTGCAGCGAGGTTTACTTTGACTAAAGTCCACTTCAGATCTGGATAATATCTCACATAAAAACATCACATCTCACATAAAACACCTTTCCTCTGGGTTTGTACAGGTCGCTCTGAGTTTCTCCTGAAGAGGCTTGAGTTTCCTCTGAGCTGTGTCCAGAGACAGACGCCACAGAGACACTAAAGTCCTGTCTCTGTTTCAGAAATATGTTAAATAATAATGTTTGAGGCAGACCTTTATAAACTTGGATCACTGTTAATATTGAATCTAGGAAACATTCAACTGTTTCTGTTTGTTCTGAACATTACATTCACAGAGATCTATATTTGAGAGCCAGGTTGTGTTTAAGTTTACAGACGATGAGGTCACAGGTCGGGCAGGAGGGCAGTCTTCACAGAACTGCCACTCCTCAGTCTTTGTGCACTTTTAGCACTGGTTCCTCCAAACGTTTCTCTCCGAACCGAGAAGTGGCTTCTCCTTGTCACGTGTTCTGTTTAAAACCACAAACAGCTGTTGAGACGAAACACTTTGTCACGTTTTCTGTTTGAATCTGACGTTTATCACAAGAACAAGGAGGATTGGATCTGAAAAACATTTTACTTTCTTATTTGTTTTTCTCTCGTCTCGTCCAATCAGCTGACTGCAGGGTTTAACTTAACCCCTCCCAAAGCGCAGCACAAAGACAGAGCCCAGGCCGAGGCTGGTGGTACGGTTTGCTTTTGGGAACACTTCAGAGCCTTTTGGTGGAAACGCAGCAGAACCGACCAGAGCTGTTCCAGTGGAAACAAGGTTTTAGAAACAGACTTCTAAAGGTCTCTCTCTGGACACAGCTCAGAGGAAACACAAGCCTCTTCAGGCGTTAACTGAGCCAAACCGAGCCAAACTGAGCCAAACTGAGCCAAGCCGCTCCAGTAGAAAACAAGTCTTTTATTCTCCTTTAGAGGGTGAAAAGTCAACTCTGAGTCGTAGTGAGTTATAAACCTCTGTGTCCCAGTTAAACACGTCGACATGTACACAGCTCGGAGCAGAAAGGGCTCATGGGTAATGTTCAGCTGCAGGAGAAATGGTGCCCAGTGTTTCAGCCTGACCAGTCCTGTCAGTTTGACTCAGCTCTGACCCGACCCCGAGCTACAGCAGCATCGACTCTGTTTGTTCAGACTTTCTCAAGTTTCTCCACAACAGAGAAAAAATACACTAAATAACTTTCAAATATATCGAACTTACTTTGGCTTTAACATGACGCCAGATCTAAGTATGAAGAGGTTTTCTTCAGAAGCACTTTACAGTTTCCTCGTGTGATGGAGCCACAGATCTCAGTGGAACTCTGAGCTCATTAACAACACCATAAACAAGGTCCTAAACAAGACCTGGTTTAGACCTGGTTTAGACCCGGTTTAGACCTGGTTTAGACCCGGTTTAGACCTGGTGTAGACCTGGTTTAGACCTGGTGTAGACCCGGTTTAGACCCGGTTTAGACCCGGTTTAGACCTGGTGTAGACCTGGTTTAGACCTGGTGTAGACCCGGTTTAGTCCCAGTTTTTCACCCCCTCTTTTATCTCTCCTTCCTGTTCCTGTCCGACTCTCATTAGCTCCTTCTCTTTTGTTTAAATTGAATCTAAAACAAACCCAGTCTGGAGCCTCTCCCTGCGTCAACAGGAAAACTCTGCCGCTGACTGACTCCTGCTCAGACCCAAACAGGACACAGGCCTGGACTCAGCAGATCTGAACCAGGACCAGACCTAGAACCAGACCCGGGGCCGGGAATGGACTTTGTAAAACCAGACTCGACGGACCAGAGGATTATTGAAAATTTATAAAAAAAAAAAAAAAAGCAGAAGATGGAGCGTGAAGAACAAAACAAGATTAAAACAAGCTCTGACAGTAGGTCTACGTTTAACACTCAAGACTAGTCCAGTTTTAGTCCTGGTTTAGTCCTGGTTTAGTCCTGGTTTAGACCTGGTTTAGGCCAGGTTTAGTCCTGGTTTAGACCTGGTTTAGAGCTGGGTTAGACCTGGTTTAGTCCTGGTTTAGTCCTGGTTTAGACCTGGTTTAGAGCTGGGTTAGACCTGGTTTAGGCCAGGTTTAGTCCTGGTTTAGTCCTGGTTTAGACCTGGTTTAGTCCTGGTTTAGACCTGGTTTAGACCTGGTTTAGTCCTGGTTTAGAGCTGGTTTAGACCTAGTTTAGACCTGGTTTAGACCTGGTTTAGTCCTGGTTTAGTCCTGCTTTAGTCCTGGTTTAGAGCTGGGTTAGACCTGGTTTAGTCCTGGTTTAGACCTGGTTTAGTCCTGGTTTAGTCCTGGTTTAGAGCTGGTTTAGACCTAGTTTAGACCTGGTTTAGTCCTGGTTTAGACCTGGTTTAGACCTGGTTTAGACCTGGTTTAGTCCTGGTTTAGTCCTGGTTTAGTCCTGGTTTAGACCTGGTTTAGACCTGGTTTAGTCCTGGTTTAGACCTGGTTTAGACCTGGTTTAGACCTGGTTTAGTCCTGGTTTAGACCTGGTTTAGACCTGGTTTAGACCTGGTTTAGTCCTGGTTTAGTCCTGGTTTAGTCCTGGTTTAGTCCTGGTTTAGTCCTGGTTTAGTCCTGCTCTGGTGTTTGTTTAAATCTCTTTTTGTAAGTGTCATATTTCCGTTTGTCTCAGAGCTCAGCTTTAGTTCAGCTGTAATACACCCTTTTCCCACCAGAGGGAGCTCCAGGATTATTCACAAAACAGATTAGACCTAATTTATTCCTTGTTTTGTCCATGATTAAGTACAAATGTAAACCTAATTTTATTCCTTTATTTTTATTTTCCAGTGTTTTTTTTCCTGCTGCCATCTGTTCTTTGTCCTTTCTCTGGGGCTTGGTTTGAGACAGTTCTGGTTAAAGTAAAATGTTTCTGAAGCGTTTTAAAGAAAACACGTAAACACTTACAATCGTAATTATAATCCCACTAACACACAGGACTAAACCAGGACTAAACTTTTTTATAAATGAATTAGGCTTTAAGTGCATTTGAAAACAGGTACCTTTTTATTATTTTAGTAGAAATGTTTATATGACATTTTTGCCTTTTATTTAAATTCTAAAAGCCCCACAGATGGAGCTGGTTTTAAGTGGGTTTTGTTCTTGTTTTGTGAGTGTGAACAGTATAAAGCTGGTGAATTCTAAAGTGTCCCTGGTTTTTCTGCTCGTCTCCATGCGTGCGTCCGTCCGTTCCTCCGTTCTGTTCGTTCGTTTGTTCGTCAGGTTGTCTGTTCGTCTGGTCTGACCGCTGTGTCGTTGTGTGTCCTCTCGTGCTGCCAGTCACCCCAGAGGCCATCGGCTTCCTGTCAGCCGTTGGAGTCTTCATCGTGGCCCTCGCCCTCCTCTTCCTCTTCATCAACAAGAAGCTGTGTTTCTCCGAAGTCGGGGGTCTGCCGTGTCTGGAGCCGCGAGGACGACGGAGGAAACCCAGGACCGGGATCAAACAGGGCCTCGGTGAGTCCCGAGTGCACACACTACAGTCTGTGGGCTTAGACTGGGTTTAGGCCTGGTTAAGTCCCAGTGTTGGGATCAACATAAACGAGTGTCCACCTGCCCAGGCAATTCAATAACACCTTAAGTATCTCTTAAATTCATGTTTACCACTTCTGTCAATGTGACTTAAAATAAAGTCCACAAACGTCCACATCTTCTTCATCAGTGATAATCTCATTGAACTCATGAAACAGTGAGGTTTGCTGAAGGCAGTTGTTTTGTTTTACTGTTTGACTAAAGTGTGGCTCTGTGGGAGGAGCCTTGTGTATTTACTTCCATTTCTTGAACAAACAGGATCATATTCAGCTAAACTCTGAACGCTGTGCCTTAGACGAGGTAAGACCTGGTTTATAAAGGTTGGGTTTTTCAGGTTGTAGTTGGATGTAGTGTCGGTAGAGTTGATGTTGGTGTAGATTCTTTATTGAGCTCTTGCTGCAGAGAGAAAATCAGCTGATATTATGTTATCTACATACTACAGTCGTGTCCATTTTACTGTGACAGCGTGTTTAACGCGTTGTCAAGTCAGTTTTTTACTTTAAACGTTTTAGTGGCCTTTTATTGTGACCAACCTAAGACACACCTGTGCAATAATCTAATTATTTAATAAAGATATGTATAAAATGTATTTTAACATTTTAAATCTTTAATCCTAATGAGAAAACCCCACCCATAGGTTTCAGTCACGTCAGTTTGAAACTGAATTATATATTACACAGCCAATGCCTCCGTATTTAAGTCTTTAGGTCTTTAGTGTCTGTGAAGGTTCTCATTCATCCAGGTCATCTTGAAGACAAAATTAAAACAATGGCATCTGGACTCACTTTTCAGTGAATTGAATGTTCATTTTTCTGCCATAAGTCGTCTCCAAAGGCATTTCAGAAACGTGACCTCACAACCACAGACCACGTGTAACCACACCAGCCCAGGACCTCCACCTCCAGCAGCTTCACCTCCAACCTCCTCTGAGACCATCCACTCGGACAGCTGCTGCAACATAATAATAACATTTCTGCACAAACTGTCAGAAACTGTCGCAGAGAAGCTCATCTGCTCATCATCGTCCTCATTGGAGTCTCGACCTGACTGTAGTTTTTCGTCGTAACCGACTTGAGTGGGCAAATGCATTTTGATGCCGTCGAGGCACTTTGGAGAGGTGTTCTCTTCACGGATGAATCCTGGTTTTCCCTGAACAGAGCAGATGGCAGACAGTGTGTATGGAGTTGCTGATGTCGTTGTGGATCGAGTGGCCTGTGGGGGGATTATGGGATGGGCAGGTGTATATTATGGACTAACGAACACAGGTGCATTTTATTGATGGCATTTTGACTGTGATGAGATCCTGAGGCCCATTGTTGTGCCATTCATCCACAACCATCACCTCATGTTGCAGCAGATAATGCAGGGCCCCATGTTGCAAGGATCTGTAAACAATTCCTGAAAGATAAAACATCCCAGCTCTTACATGACCAGCACACTCAGATATGTATCGGCGTGTTCCAGTTCCTGCCAATATCCAGCACCAAACTCAGCCTTTGAAGAGGAGTGGACCAACATTCCACAATCACCATCCTGACCAGCTCTATGTGAAGGAGATGTGTAAAGGGTGGTCACATCAGATATTGACATGTTTTTAAACAGTACAGTGAAACTGCACATTTTAGAGTAGCCTTTTATTGTGGCCAGCCTAAGACACACCTGTGCAATAACCATGCTCTCTAATCAGCATCTTGATATGCCACACCTGTGAGGTGGATGGACTATCGGCAAAGGAGAAGTGCTCACTAACACAGATTTGGACAGTTTTGTGAACAATATTTGAGAGAGGCTTTTGTTTTCATTGTTCTGGCCCTGCATGAAGCTAATATAATCATCTTTCAGACTGTGCTGCTCAAGAGTCAACACAGGTCTGTGAGTTTATAACCCTGAGAGGTTCTGATCCCAAAGAGAGGCTGAGGTTAGAGTCTGGTTAAGCAGAACTTAACCTCTCTGAAGATGAAGGCTTATTGTTGTGGTGGGAATAACAATATTTCTAAAATCTTGCTCTAGTCGTTGCTTGTGCGCTCACATTTAAATGAATCCTCTCACTCCTTCTCCTCCCAGTCCTTCCTTCATGTGAACCCCCCTTGTTCCCTCTCTGTTCCCCTCTGACACAGTGAAGAGTTTCGGAAACGACCAAGAGGACGACGATGATGGTTCCAGTTCGACCGGCAGCGAGGCAGAGATCCTGAAACAGTTCGAGATCTCTGTGTCGCGATCGCAGAGCTTCAGAAACTCAGCGGCAAACGCAGAAGCACACCCTCCGCCCCAGAGTCAGTCCCAGCGCTCACTGCACCAACGACACAGGTTCACACGGCTGTCGGACCACGAGGAGGGCAGCACCGAGCCCTCGGACATGGAAGGTGAGAGAAAACATGGTCTAGTCCTGGTTTAAACGTTTAAACAGAAATCCCACTAAAACCAAGTCTTGTCCCTTTTTTCAGATTCGATTCAGACTCAGGACCCTCTCTCGGCAGTGGAGCTGGCCCAGATCAGGACTAGTACTTGCTCCGGAGCCCAGTCCAAGAGGAGCAGCCGGGGGTCCACAGCGGAGGAACGAACCAGTCTGAACCAGTCGAGTGTAGACCGGACTAGTGTCAGCAGAATAAGTGTGGACATGACCAGTGTAGGCCGGACCAGTGTAGGCCAGTTTAGCGCAGACAGGACTAGCGCAGACAGGACTAGCGCAGACAGGACTAGCGTAGACAGGACTAGCTCAGACAGGACTAGCGTAGACCGGTCTAGCACAGGCCAAACTAGCGCAGACAGGACTAGCGTTGGCCGAACTAGCGCAGACAGGACTAGCGTAGACAGGACTAGCTCAGACAGGACTAGCGTAGACCGGTCTAGCACAGGCCAAACTAGCGCAGACAGGACTAGCGTTGGCCGAACTAGCTCAGACCGGACTAGCGCAGACCGGACTAGCGCAGACAGGACTAGCGTTGGCCGAACTAGCGCAGACAGGACTAGCGTAGGCCGAACTAGCGCAGACAGGACTAGCGTAGGCCGAACTAGCTCAGGCCGGACTAGTGTAGGCCGGACTAGCGCAGACCGGAGCAGTCCAGTCCTCAGTGCGGTGCGGCAGGAGGCAGACGGCAGCGAGGACAAAGAGGCTAAAACGGCGGTGAACAGAGAGGACGCCACAGACAGCTCCTCCACCTGGAGCCCAGAGGTACTGCAGGCTTTTAAAATGTAAATGTTAAATCCACATTTCAACAGACGGGACGGTTTAGTCTTGGGCTCTGTCTGGAGCTGTTTGTTCTTCTCTTTCCTGTCCCCGTTAATGAACACAGAACCTGTCAGAGGAGAGTCTGGGGAATCACTTGTGATGAATGTGTTGTCCTCTACCCAGGCAAGTGCAAAGTCCTCTAGATAGACAAATAGACAAGGGACAAGTTGTTTTATGTTTTTCTTCTTAAATCATATTTGCATTTGTTGAGCCTCTTATTTGGCGACCGCTCTGTTAACGTCAGTGCAGTGTTTGTCGACAGCGAGGCTGCGATCAGCTGCAGGGAGTTTTCTGTTTGTCCAAGGTTTAAAAAAAGAAAAACTGCAGGAAACAGGTTTTGGTTTGTTAGCAGACTTCTCTTCTCGGCTGTGAGCAACTCTATTTAACTTCAACATGGTCAACTGAATTATTCAAAGTTTTAATTGAAGCGCTCAGTACAAAGTGTTCGCTCTTTTCTCTTGCAGCAGGATCACCCTCTGATCGACGCAGAGCCCTCAGACCTCTCCTCTTCTCCTCCTTTCCCTGTTTCAAAATGCGCCGACCTGGTCCTGTCTCTGGAGTACTGTCCCGACTCAGAGCGGGTCCTGGTGTCGGTCGTCGAGGCTCGGGATGTCCCGGACAAAGCTCGCAGTGGGATGGACTCGTGGCAGGTCCACATGGTTCTGCTTCCCGCCAAGAAACAGCGCCACAAAACGACGGTGCAGAAAGGCTCGGCACCGCAGTTCAACGAGACCTTCAGGTTCTCCCGAGTCGAGCCGAGCGACCTCCACACGGCGGCGCTAAGGTTCAGGCTGTACGCGCTCGGAGGAAGGATGTCCCGCGAGAGGATGATGGGGGAGAAGGTTCTGCGGCTGTCGGCGATCGCCCCCGAGGGAGGGAGAACGGAGACGACACTGTTACTGGAGCCACGCTCTAATCTTAAGGTAAAGTCAGAACAGGGTCAGGGCTAAAACAAGGACTAAACCATTAATAATGAACTGGACAAGGACTAAACTGGAATCAAAAAAGGGATAAAGCAGGATTAAATCAGGACTAAACCAAAAATAAATCAGGGCTGAAATTGAATTAAACCAATGTTTAACCAGAACTCAACCAAAACTAAAAAGGGAAAGTGTCTGGGCATGTCCCACCAGGAGGTGGTCCCAGGGAAGACCTAAGGACACACTGGAGGGACCACGTCTCTCCCCTCAGTGTACCTCCGAGCAGGACCAGAGGAAGTGTCTGGGTGTGGTTTAAATTCAGCCAGAGCCGGACCACAAACAGCTGCTGAGAACAAACACTAGCTTTCTTTTTCTAACCCGTACTGATCTGACCCATAATGCACTGCTCCAGTGGAAATGAGGCTCAGGACTCATTCTTTCAATGTTAATTTATTACAGAATTCCTCATTTGTTAATTTGGCGACTGGATTGAGACACTCTTAGTGAAAAATGTTATATTATCTTGTTTTCTTGGTAAAAAATGGTCCTGTGTGTGTTACAGAGTCTGGGCTCTCAGGTCAGTCTCACTGCTGTGGGTCAAAGCGACAGCGCCTCTTCCACTCAGTCCCTGACTCACGGAGGCGTCCCGGAGCTGTTAGTGGGACTGTCCTACAACGCCACCACGGGACGCATGTCTGTGGAGCTCATCAAAGGGAGCCACTTCAGGAACCTGGCCCTCAACAGGCCTCCAGGTCAGGGCTCCCGCGTCTCAAACTGTTTCTAAAACACACGTCTCACATTTTGTGGCTTTAGCAAACATTCAGTCATTGTCTGTTATTTTTTATAATGTTTTAACTTCCTGTTCCTGATACTTCCTCCTGTTTCAGACACGTTCGGCCGCCTGTCGCTGCTGAACTCCGTGGGTCAAGAGATCTCTCGCTGTAAAACATCTGTTCGCCGAGGCCAGCCCAACCCCGTCTACAAAGAGACCTTTGTTTTCCAGGTGGCGCTCTTCCAGCTGTCGGACGTCACGCTGCTGGTGTCCATCTTTAACCGGCGCAGCATGAAGCGTAAGGAGATGGTGGGATGGATCGCTCTGGGCCAGAACAGCAGCGGCGAGGAGGAGCAGCTGCACTGGCAGGACATGAGGGACGGGAAGGGCCAGCAGGTGTGTCGCTGGCACGTCCTGCTCGAGGGATAACAGACCGTTGGGGTTTTGAAGGAGTGTGAGGTCAACTGAAAGCAGATTATAGCACTTCTTTGATTGTGGCTTTACTGTTTTCTGCATTTCTTCATTGACTCTTGTTTAGTGCCTGTTCAGCTGTCACACACCGAACTCTGGGGAAAAGAACGTCTCCTCGTGAACGAATATAGTCCAATCACAAGCAGGCAGCTGGGGTCAGGGTTCATCCTCTCACTTTCCACTAACATTACAATCATCTTTTACAACACCCTCTTTGTGTAAATGAAAGGCCTTGAGTTTTATCCTTGACTTAAAACGTTTTTGTTACATTAACTCAAACAGAAAAACTAATCTCGAATTAAGATTTTTTTTTTATGTTTAATGTCAGATTTTTTAGACAAAGACACGCTGCACTGGCTCCTGTTTGTTGGTTATTTTGTTCTGTACCGTAGCATACGATGTGTTCAGGTGCTTTCGGATTATCTTCTTCCTCTGATGTGGGGTCGGGTCACGAGGGCAGCAGAGATACTCAGACGTCCCCCTCCCCAGACACTTCCTTCAAGCACACAGACCCAACCGGGAACAGCGCTCCATGTCCCGGGAAAGTCTAATCAATTCAAAAAGTTCTTTTTTATTTTTGATTCAAAGGCTTTATGACAGACTCTAACGAGAGCTGTGTCTGGATTTCTCAAAGTGAAAGGAGCTGAGGACTTAAGAAAAATGAATTTAAAATATATTTAAGACAAAAACAATCCAAATATTGAGCAGAAATAAAGATGGAACAGGAAGTACTGAGGAAAAGTGCATAAAGTAGATAAGAATATTAATTAATCATAATATAGTTGTTATATTTAGCTTTTTTTCCGACTTCAGTGATTGCTTTAAAATAACTCGGAGTCATGTGATCAGCTCTCGTTCCAAACACAGCACAAATGTAAATGTTGATATGAGGTATATATTTATGCATGAAGCCTGTATATATCGGAGTATATCTATATTTTTAAGCTGAAACTGTGGATGTGTGCAGTTTGTTTTTCAGCTGAAGCGAACTCTGAAGAAGTGCCTGAAACAGAATCAAAATCAAACTGTGTCTGAAGTCACTCATGAGTCACGAGTCGTGTTCTGGAAAAAGAATGAGAAGAAAACACCTGTTGTGTGAGAGTTAAGCTGTTTTCTCACCTGAACATTTCTCTAAGTCTTTGCTTTTGTTTTAAAAGCTGTTTGATTCCTTTTAAAGGCTCTGGTAAAGTTCTAGTTTAGTCTTGAATTGTCCCCAGTTTAAATAATTCCTGTGAATTAACCCTTGTTAGATCCTGGTTCAGACCGGGTTTAGTCTGAGTTTAGTCTGGGTTAAGTCACGATTTAGACCAGGGGCCTGTTGCTCGAAGCCGGTTCAGGTTTTGATCGTGTTTTATCAGAAAAGGTTTAGTTCTGGTTTAAGACACTTCAAAACCAAACTGGACCAAAGCGCTGAGCAAAGTCAGATAAATAAGAGCCCTTTGGAGACATGGCGTGGGCATTTCTGGAAATGCTCTAAAGTCTGAACTATCTCCAAACTCTGTTTCACAAATGAACCGGGCCTTGGTTCAGTTTGGTTCTGGACCGAGACCAAAGAGCAGCTGTTTGTTCTGAACCACGTCCTGGAGCTTTCACCTGAAGGTTTGGATCTGAACAAACGGAAAAGTCCTGAAGTCTGGATCCAACAGCTGTGAACGGGCCCTTAATCAAAGTTTTTGCTGATGCCACTGAACAATACTTAAATGAAAAGTCAGTCCATCCAGAAACGAGAGCCGGATCCAACCACGAAGCTCCGAGTGGAAGAGTCCAAAGTGTCGGCAGGTGTTGATGTCGAGACCGGGATGTGACAAAACAATCGGTGAAAGAAAATGGGTTCCAAGGGTAAACCAGAGAACCAGTGCTTTAGGATAATCGTGGTTTAGATCTGGATTTACCCTTGAATTAAACCTGTTAAAACCAGTTTTAAACCAGTCCCAGAGTGAGTTCAGACACAGACGGGTTCTAATGAAGATGTTGCATGAAGCCTTTTCCAGTCGTTTCCTGTGAACGATGCATGAACTACAGGGTTACACTCAGACCAGGACCAGGCCAGAACCAGGCCAGGACCAGGACCTGGACCAGACCAGGACCAGGACCAGGACCAGGACCTGGACCAGGACCAGGACCTGGAGCAGACCTGGACGGTGACATTTGGAAAAACCTCCCTGTTTTCAACTTGATTTCTATTGAAGCCTTGGTTTAGCCCTGTTTTTTATGCCATAGTCCTGATTTAGTCCTGGTTAAAACAGTTCAGATTTGGAGTCTCGGTCCTGGTCCTGGTCTTGGTCCTGGTCTTGTTTTCTGAGGCCTGTGACAGAGAACAGAGATAACTTTTTGTACCGTTTTGTTGTTGCAAATAAAAAGCACAAATCTCTAAATGTCTGTGTTTTTTCAGACTTGGTTTGGTTTAAGTTTAGACCTGGTTTAAAAATGTTCAGTCCGGCCTCAGTGCAGCTGGAGTGTCCAGATGTTTAAGAAAAACAACAGAACACTGAGCACATGAGCCGTCTCTTTTTGGAACGCATCAGGGAGGTCAGTATTCCAGGGGTTTGCCGGTTAGATTCCATGACAGATAAATGTTCTTTTGTGCAGCGCATGTGAGGGACAGTCTGCTAAAAGAGGGTTTTATACCAGTTCTTTTTGATTCTCTGTCATTTCCACAGATTTACTAAACTCGGACTCTTTTCTTCTCACTCTGAGCAGTTTTCTCTTTTATTTCTGCCCAGGAGCAAAACCTCAATCTTAATCCCAGAGAATTTCCAAACCATCATGTTTTTGTCCAAAATATAAAACTCTGAGGCGAGTTTCTGTTTTTATTTTTGTGCCCTGTGTCCGTTTTGTTTAGGCTTTGCTGCCCTCTGTTGGTAAAAAATAATCCTTCTGTGAAACTGTTTAATGGAAATGAGGAATATATTTTTGAAATGGACTAGTTTAGAAAAAAAAAGTAAACCTGGTTTATTTCCTGCTGCAGAAAAACCTCTGAAGGATCCTGAGACCAGCCCTGCATCTGGTCTTTGTCACAAAATAATACATCTTTTTTTTTAAATAAACCTTTGTCTTTCTCCAACCTTTTTTTCATGGAAATAATACAATCATATTAGATCTGGGCCGCTCTAAGCACCCAATCAGCTGCGAGGGAAATAAGACAAAGAGCCCCCACTCTATGTGACCTATGACCCCTGACCCCACCCAAAATATACAAACCCCAACAAAAATATCAAAGATGAAAAGATAAATCAGAACAAACAGGTTAAGTGGGAGTATTTTCCTCAAGGATCTCAGTGTATTGGAGTCATTTTAGACTACATGGATTTGAACAGGTTTCAGATGGATTTGAACAGGTTTTAGTTGGATTTGAACAGGTTTCAGATGGATTTGAACAGGTTTCAGGTGGATTTGAACAGGTTTCAGTTGGATTTGAACAGATTTTATTTCCATATTGAGTGATACTGAAGAAAAGCGCCCCCTCGTGGTGTTTCATGGCGTTACTTGGTGAACGTTTGTTGATATAAAATAAGCAAATATAACCAGTTCTAGACCATGTTCCAGACTCATACTAGGTTTGTCCAAGTCCTGAGTCGTTCTGAAAGAGGTTTGGAAAAAAGTCAAAGTGACAAGAATAAAATGCCATTTTTGTCCAAAACAAAGCCACATTGCCAAAAATTACCTCAGTTTTGTGTGAAGCTATATTTTTGACAGTAACGCCCTTTTTCACACATCCACTGAACTGGACACTGTTCCTACCCGTGTGACCTCAACAGAACCTCCAGTTTTCATCCTTCAGGCGGTGTCTGGAGCTGAAGCCTCTGCAGCTCTTTCTACTTCACTTTCCACTCTTTACGTTGCACATGTTCGAATAACTGTCGTTTCCATTGTCGGGGAAAAGCTAGTAATAATTTCCCAATTAAACCATATCTTATCCAATACCCTTCCTATCAGCCTTTTAAAACAATTTCATTTTTTCAGTCATTTTACAGAAGTTTGGTAGTACTTTAAGGTCCCTTTTATACAGTTTATAATATCCTCTCTATGAAGCTATTAATAAACCACAAGGAGCTATTGGTGCTAAAAAAAGACCACAACCTAATGCACAATTACCCCAGAATCCAATATACATTTCTGCAATAAACTACATTTTGTTTTGTTGAATGTGTAAGCACTCGTTAACTCTTTTTATGCCTTTGGTTGGTCAAATAAAATCTAGTTAAAAAAATACAGATTTACACAAAACCAAGTTAAATCACACCGTTTGCTTTTTCGGAAGTAAATTTAGTCTAAACTAAAGTTATGTTCCCATCGACAGCAGTTGATATTTCACTGAAGTAAGGTCTAGGATCCACAGAAAGAGGCAGGACATGGACTTCAGGAAAACGCATGTTTAAAGTCCGAGAGAGAAATGTGATGTAATGTTTTAAGACAAAACAGAGGTCAACAGGTGATTGAAAGTATGTTTTCATGCAACAGGTGCTCGAGTTCCCTCCCCCGAGTCACAGGCCCTTATTTTGTTTGTTTGGGTGAAATTGTTTCATATGGAACAAAAACTAATGTTTGAATTGGTCAAGAAGCAGAAGTTGTTTTAAAAATCTGCTGCATTTCAACAGAACTCCACCAGGCTCTAGTTTGGAGCAAATAAACGAATAACTGACTCAAACTATTCTAATACTAATTCGAGGAAAAAAAGGCTAATTTCCTTATTTGAGAATTAAACGTGTTTGACGAGGGCAGACCGTTTATATGTATTTATAAAAATGGCTACAAGAATATCCTAAAAAAAAAAAATAAAGAGCTGGCAGTGCCTGTTCAAAAATCATATTTAAGTCGGACAATGCAGCTTAAGAGTCATTTAGCAAATTTGGGGGTTAGTAGCCCTTTTATTGAACCAAAAACAGATCTAACTTACTTCAGACAAATGCAAAAAAAGCGAAATAATTGGACTTTTAAACAGTTTTTAAGTTGAAATATTTTTTTAACTATTCTGGGAAAAAAAAAAATCCAAGATAAGAACCAAGATATTATCTAAACACCTTTTCCCTGGAAACGCACATCAACAAGCGAAATATTTTGGGGTTGAATTATTATAATTTTTTTTCTTTTTTAAAGACAGAGTGGGGGCCAATGTGGACAAAACAAAAGGAGCAAAAAATAATAAAAAATAAATAAAAAACACAGGTTTTCCTCAAATAATCCCCGTCCCACAAAAGTCTATTTTTCACTTTTTTATCTCTTTTATTATTTTCATTTTGTATTGTTTTCGCAATAATATCAGCTTATGGGAAAAGAAAAAACAGAGAAAAATAATTATTTACAGTGTCTGGGAAGGTTCTCATTCGTCCAGGTCATGGTAAAACTAAGGTATTCTCGAAGCAGGCGTCCGGACAGAGTTTAATAACTTGAAAACATTTTGTGAAATGTTTTCAAGTTATTAAACTACATCCAGACGTCTGCTTCCAAGCTACTTTAGTAATTATTTACAGTGCTTTTACTTTGAAATAATGATAGCTAACAAAAAGTGAAGGATCTACGGTAAAATAAGTCGCACAAAACACAAAAAAAACAAAACAATAAAAAAAAATAAAGAGAAACAAAAATTAAGAAAAACCAGCGTTGTCGCTCCAAATTCGAGGAGCTGTGGGCAGAAAACGGCTTTCGTCGTCGTCGGGGGCAACAGGAAGAAGGAGGAGGAGCAGGAGGAAGGGGTGGACAGGAAGTAGGTGGGTGCGGACAGGAAGTGGGTAAAAGGTTCGTTAAGTGGGGATGATGGCGTCACTCCGAAGGCCGCGTTTTAGCTCCAGATCCTCGAGCTTCTTCCACAGCTCCTCGCGCTCCTTCTCCTTCTTTTTCTCACTGAAAAAAACAACAAAACAAAACAGAAAACTCCTGTGATTGACTGCTTCTCTTTTCTACTTTAATCAAATATAATCGCTGTCTTTGTGTCCTGCTTTTATTTCGGTTGAGACTAAAAACAAACTTTATGTAATCGGTTTTATTTAGTCACAGTTTTATGGCTGTGTGTTTAATTCCGTCCGTCTGTGGAGGACAAGGTCGTTGGTGCAGTTTTTAAAACCCTCTGAAGCAGCTGTCGTCATATTGGGCTGTACAAAAACAAATGTGTTGTCTATCTACGATTGTAGCGACTGATAAAGCTTTTATTGATTATATGATGATATTCAGGTTATACACTAGACATACAGTATATAAGAAACAAAATACAAAGCAGCGAGTGATAATAAAAGGACTGTTCTGAAAGGTGATTGACAGATGCCTGGTGACATCTTACAGAGCACGACTTCACGAGTGTCACGGTCTTTTCTAAAACAATGGCTTTTGTATGTTGTCTTTTACGTTAATAACAGCAGCCATTTAAAAGTGAGAGACTGATGCAAACATAAATCAGAGCGAGTGGGTCTACACTGTGGGAAAATTCAGTCGTTAGCTCTTCAGACTTCTTCTTCCACAGACGGATTGATTGTAGAGTCTTAAGAGAGTCGGGAGAAGGAGTTGTTGTGGTGTTCCGTCCTGCAGCTCACTGATCTCAGACGTCCACGTGGTTGGCTGTACATTACGGTTTTATAGATAACAGGCGTGTCTTACCGCTGACGGTCCGATTTGTAAGTGGCTGTGAGTTCATCGAATAAGGTACTGTTCATCTCCATAAAGGCCTTCAGGACGTTGTAGACCAGCGCGACGATCGCTCTGAGACGAGACAGGTGCAGACAAAAGGTTTGTTAGTAACAAAACACAAAAACTAATTTCTAATTCCTGCTTTTTTATTTTTTACTGTAGAAGTGACAAAGAACGGAAACCCAAAGTTATTAGTCAATTAATATTTTTTTGTCACATGCTTCAAGAAAAATGCATTAAACTTCATTAAACAAAAGCTGACATTTAAAGCTACAGCGCTGGGTTCAAATATCAACGTGAACAGTGAACTATAGAATAACTCCAGCAGAAATATCAAAGAACAGGCTTCTTCTGTGATTCTCTGCTTTATGACACTTCTGAAGGGAGTTTGAAGGACAGACACAGAGGCAACACTGCCCCCTGCACTTCCTGTAGCACACTGCAGTTGGAAAGAGGGATTAAACCTGGGAAATACATAAAAGTACCAGACGCACAAAAATCTGTGTCAGCGTTTTTTTAATAATCTTTTGCATGTATCCTGGTTTCAGAAGCTGCCGGTGAACTGAGCATGTGCGAGTTTAGTCGAGTGACTCGCATCAAACATGGAGCAAGCAGCAACTTCCACACAAGGACAGAAAGCTATAAATCACACTTTCAAAACTTCAGACTGGCATTAACCAAGTGAGATTCATAAAAACTTTCATATTTAACACAGCTGGTTATGGTTCTTGTGTCTCCGCTGCTCCACAGACTTTTAACTATCGCCCTACAGCTGCTGAAGGTGTTTCTAACCCATGTCTGGGACTGTGGCCCACTCCAGTCAAAGTCAGGACAGATTTGTTTCACCATTTTTGATCTTCTGTTGCTGGAAATGTGCCAAATCATTCATGTCTGTTACTGTTACTTAATCATTAAACAGCGTTAAGTTTGCTGTGGTTTTTGTCCCATTCAACCTCCAACAGTGACATTAATAACCGGGTTTCTCTGAGGAATGTACAAGTTATATCCTGAATATTGTCATAACGGGACACTATAGTGTATGTATATTAACTCTGTGGTTTGCAGTTCTTATTGGACAATGAGGAAATGAAAGCCGATCAGAGGTGAAAAGGTTGTCCTTACGGGTTCCAGTGCTCTTTGGAGATCCTGTAGAGGCTGGAGAACATTATGGGCAGAATGACGCTGGAGTTCTCCTCGATTAAACTCATGATGTACTCATTGTTCCAATAATACAAGGCTCGCTCGGCCACCTGACGCACAAACACCAGAGACACTCAGAAACAAGACAAATATTAACTTTCCTGCCTGAAGACTCATCTATTTAAGCTACATCTTTTTGATGATTTTAAAATAATGTTCGGGACCTGGAAGTGTGGGCTGGAGACACATCTGGAGATCTGCCTGAAAAGCGGCTCTTGGATTTTGACGAACTGAGTTGGTTCGATGACGTCCAAGATCTCCTCCAATTCACCTAAAAACATCACCTGCGACGACACACGGCGCTTCGTTATTAATCAAACATGCGGTAAAAAAAAAAACGCTGAAAGGACCTCGGGAAGTGTCTGACCTCTTTTTGACTGCAGGTTTTTGGCCAGAACTTGAGTAATCCTCTGATGACCTGAAGAACAGACAGAAAAAGTGAGCTCTGACGAATTTGTGGAAAAAACAGAGTGCTCTGAACTTCGTCATAAACAAACACCAACATGAACCTCAGACGTTTAAGAACACAGAGCAGAGGAAGTCAAAGTGGACAGAACACAGACAAAAGTGAATAATAGTGAGACCTCTTTGTTTCTATGTTTTAGAGCTGCACTAAAGGTTCACATTAAGGCTCAGCAAAACATAGCAATATTTAAATATATTTTTGTGCAAGAGTAGATTATTAACAATGATAAACGTTAATACAGTGAACAGAGCCACTTTACAGCATCGAGACAGAACCGAACTAATGTGTCTGCTCTACTGCTGCATTTATGTGTCCTTAGTATTTCTCAGCATTAAACCTTTGTTAAAAATAAACACAAGCAAACATTAAACTCTTTTGAAGTATTAAATGGCAATAAACACGGCAGAGTTGTTCTTTAAGTCACAAATAAAATAAAATTAATATCCTTTTGAAAGAGTTTACTGTCTGGAAAAATATATATCAAGATATATTATTAGATACTTTAAGTTCATTTGGCCCAAACCTAGTGGACATTAAATAAACACTGTTTAACAAACTTAACCTTAAATACAAATCTTTATTTTTTTTAGCATTAGTTACATGGTCCATTTTTTTTTTACGAGAATAAAAGTCACATAAAACGGGGCTTCTGTGGAGGTCTGTGATACTCACTGGTTCTGTTAATGTGGGGTCTTTCTCTAGGAACTGTACAATGCAATACGCCAACTGTAGGAGAAAGACAAAAATACAGGTTAGACATGAACAGAAGGAATTAAAACCCACTGACTGCTGTAAATCCTGATTAATAATTGAACACAGTTTATAAATATTAACTCCACGACTCCAGCAGTCTCTTACACAGGTGTTATTAAAGCCGTGAAGGTGTGGTGCTGAGTTACCTGTGCGTGGAAGAGGGACAGACTCCTGACAGAGTGAAGAGGAATCAACACTTTGACCAGAAACTGTTTGTGTTCTGCTTTCAGCGGCAGAGCGAAGCCATTAATTATACTGCCATAAACCAAAAAAAAAAAAAAAAGAGATTATATCATAAACAAGCTTCAATATTCAGGATCTACATTAGTAACAAGGGCTGCACATTCAACATGAAATTATACTGCCCCGACCTGCCCAGTCTCTAACAGCTGTAAACGTTTAGATGTTCATTATTATTATTATTATTATTATTATTATTATTATTATTATTATTATTATTTCTACTGAACCAAGATAATTGTTGAAATGCAGGTATTTGACAAATCTTTTCACAAACTCATCTAAAACAGTGTGTTACTAAAAACATAGGATAATAGTAATTTTCACTAAATGGAGGAAATGTGTGAACGAATGTGAGGCTGAACCCAGGGAGACGTACCTGCCCAGGATCTCCAGCAGCTCAGCCACTCCGTTGAAGTGCTCCGTCTCATAAACAAAACTGTACAAACGGAGAAAATGAGAGGTCACAAGTCAACTCTGGACAGTTCATTTAGAGGATTGTGTGCATACAACGTTTTCATTTATAGCTTTCTTTTAATTCTGGTTTAATTATTCTCGGTTATGTTTTTGAAATTCATAGAAGCCTTTGATACAATTGCAATATCACAGACTCTCCGTTTGACCAGTGCAGTTAGTCCTGCTTTTACATTCTGCTTAAACGGGAAGAAAGGGTCCCTCCAACCTTAAGCACGTGGCTCACAGACGTTAGACATCACCAGAAAAAAAGAGACTCATTTATCTAAAACATTTTATTCATGTAACATAAAAAATAATCTATTAAACATTAACTGATGATAATTTTTCCACGGTGGGTTAAAATTACTATATGATTATTAAATAACTGATTTTAACTGTTTTTTGGCCTCCTGTCAGATCTACTCATTCCATTTTCTTGGCTTATGTTTTTCTTTTTTGTGCCGCTTCCTGTAATTGGCCAAAGTCCCCTAACCCAGACTAAAAAATCTATTACAATCCCTTAAAATAAACAGTAGATGGCGTCATAAAGCTTGTCTTTTTTCACAAATGATTGCTTTTACAATAACCTTTGTGGGGTTTAAACCTCCTCGCAGGAGTCACAGACCAGTGCTGATGTGTTTGCGGAGCGTAATCTCACCGTAGAAAAATATTATTGATCTGTTTTCGTATAAAAGCCCTCAGCCCCAGGAATTTGCCGTAGATTCTATGCAACACTGTCTTGAGATAATCTCTCTCCCGAGGGTCCTCGCTGTCAAACAACTCCAGCAGCTGCCAACAAACAAACAGACCAGAGTGAGTGACAGTGCACAGAACACACACCAGAGTGAGTGACAGTGCACAGAACACACACCAGAGTGAGTGAAAGTGGACAGAACACAGACCAGAGTGAGTGAAAGTGGACAGAACACAGACCAGAGTGAGTGAAAGTGCACAGAACACAGACCAGAGTGAGTGAAAGTGCACAGAACACAGACCAGAGTGAGTGAAAGTGGACAGAACACAGACCAGAGTGAGTGAAAGTGGACAGAACACAGACCAGAGTGAGTGAAAGTGCACAGAACACAGACCAGAGTGAGTGAAAGTGCACAGAACACAGACCAGAGTGAGTGAAAGTGCACAGAACACAGACCAGAGTGAGTGAAAGTGCACAGAACACAGACCAGAGTGAGTGAAAGTGCACAGAACACAGACCAGAGTGAGTGAAAGTGCACAGAACACAGACCAGAGTGAGTGAAAGTGCACAGAACACAGACCAGAGTGAGTGAAAGTGCACAGAACACAGACCAGAGTGAGTGAAAGTGCACAGAACACAGACCAGAGTGAGTGAAAGTGGACAGAACACAGACCAGAGTGAGTGAAAGTGGACAGAACACAGACCAGAGTGAGTGAAAGTGGACAGAACACAGACCAGAGTGAGTGAAAGTGCACAGAACACAGACCAGAGTGAGTGAAAGTGCACAGAACACAGACCAGAGTGAGTGAAAGTGCACAGAACACAGACCAGAGTGAGTGAAAGTGGACAGAACACAGACCAGAGTGAGTGAAAGTGCACAGAACACAGACCAGAGTGAGTGAAAGTGGACAGAACACAGACCAGAGTGAGTGAAAGTGCACAGAACACAGACCAGAGTGAGTGAAAGTGCACAGAACACAGACCAGAGTGAGTGAAAGTGGACAGAACACAGACCAGAGTGAGTGAAAGTGGACAGAACACAGACCAGAGTGAGTGAAAGTGCACAGAACACAGACCAGAGTGAGTGAAGGTGCACAGAACACAGACTAAAGTGTTCCTATGTTTTAGTTCATAATAAAACAAAACTTGATATAATTGATGAAATATAAAAGTGATATTAAATTTCAGAAATAAAAACAACAAAAAGATGCATAAGGAATCTCACAGAAAAACCTAAAAGATTCAAAGTGTTGGGTTGAGAGACTCACCTGAAGGACAAACTTCTGGTCTATGTACTTTTTGGCAATGCTCGGCTGGAACTCCTGACTCTCCAAAAAACGGATAAAGAACTCGTAAACCAGCTGTGGACAGACGAGACACATCGTGAATTAGGAACATTACTGTTTCCTCTAAAAATCACTGGGACACTGCTAAAGGATGAGGTCTCTGAGGGATTAACTATGAAGACATTTTAAAACCGAGTTGTAATCTTTTACCTGTAAGTGCGGCCATGACGCCTCGAGTGTGGGCTCGTCCTCCTCAGGGTCGAACTCGTTGCTGTCGCTGGGCGGAAGAGTCCGGAAAATATTGTTAGACACCTGTAAAAAACAGAGACTTTTTATAAAAGCTTCATGAACAAACTGTAACACCTAAACAAAAGTGCTATACAAGAATAATTACGTTTCCTGAGAATCGTTTTTTACTAACAGTCTACAGAATAAAGTATTTGTGAAAGCTGGTATAAAACTAAGGAGGTATGTGTTAAAGTGGAGCATACGACCTCGGCGTAAGGCTGAGCGATATGGTAAAGGTTAAAATCACAATATGATTTTTCAGATATTGATACATTTTTACAGCAGTACACAAAAGATTTTTGAAACAGTAAAAGGTTTATTAATGACCATGTTTTTTTACAATATGCTACAATAATCTGACAATAACACCCCTCTGATTTGTTCTTTGAATATTACTGAATGCATCTTAAAATGTCTAAATTAACACTGGTGCCCCACACTTCACCTTCTGACTCAGATCAACGATGCATGAACTCTACGTGACTGGGGTGTGGGCCTGGACCTGACAGCGGCTGCTACTCCTGGTGCTGTGCGTCAGTCTAACCTGATGTGGCAGTAACTGTTCCGTTTGTTGAGCGGGCGCTACTCTCTCTACTCTTTCTATCAACCTTGTCTAAAATGTCTATTGAGGAAAATCACAATATATATCGCCCAGCCCGACCTCGGGGTGGGCCTGCTCTGTCAGTAGTTTAATAATAGATTTGTGTTAAAGCGGACCGCACCATTTTGACGACGTCGGGGTAGGCCTGCTCTGTCAGGTAGCCCCTGCTGACCGTCACATAGTCCACCAGCTCATTGAGCGTGGAACGTTTGTACTCCTTCATCTTGAGGTCGGACAAAGTGTCCATGAAGTCAAACACTGTGCAGCACTGCTGGAGCTTCTTCAGGAACAGCTCAGGCTGCTCCGGAGCCGGCACGTCTACGGAAATACAGGAGGGAGAGTTCATTATTAACTAGACAACACAATGAGCTGGACATAGTGAGACACTGATGAGGGACAGTGCAATAACCTAAAACAAAGGAAACATCCACTGCACCAGGTTTAAGCTCAGTTGCTCTTTTCTACCCATCATCCCTAGAGAGATGTTACAATATATTATACTGCAAGGAAATGGGCCACATGACCAGTTTATATTTTTTAGGCTCTGACAACAAACTGAGCTCTATTTTTGTGATTCCGTGTATTTCTTCATGTGACACTGCTGTGGTGTTATTCTGGTCGTCTTCTTTCAGGCGGTGAAGCTGAGCAGAACGAGGCCGTCTTTGAAGTGATTTGTGTTCGCCGAGGGGAACCGAGCGGCTTATCTCTTACATAACTGGGTTTTCTCCCGTCGAGCCTGAACTTGGCACAACCTGCTGCTGCGGCGTTAACAAAAACACCTGCCTTAGACTCAGGCCGACGTTAATGAGCCGCCCGGCCTCGACGCAGGACGAACTCAGCAGAATTTAACAAAGAGAGGCTGGGACTGTGAGGAATCAGGAGTGACCTCAGACTGACTCAGAAGAAGAAGCAGGCGCCAGTAAAGAAGCTCAATCTGTCTTCTCTCGATCACTTTCTATCCATCTCACCTTGTTAACTCCTGGTATTTACTTGTGTCCTCCAGAGTCCACAATAGATCAGTTCCTACTTTTTCTCTTTATCTGCAAAACTACACTGGTTAATTTCTCTTTGTTCTCCACTGGTTCTAGTTTCCTGCGTTTTTGCTTCTCATCCACACGTAACCAAAAAGAAAAAAAATATATATATATTTTGTGCGTTTGGATCAAAGGGAGCTTTTTAAAGTGTCTTGATTTCCTCGTGGACAGTAGGATTTCTGGGCAACAAAAATGTAGCTTTGTTCCAGCAGCAGTGTAACAGAGCAGAGAGAACTACAGAGCCCATCATCCTTTGCGCTCAGCCAATATGGAGAGAGACAACTACAGGACAACAAAGTCTAAAGGAAACAACAACAGCACAAGAGTTCCAGAAATCACACTTTTCTAGCGGAGAACGAAAGATTCAGAAAGTGAGTGAATACGGTTAGAGCCAATGTATGAGCTTTTTTCGATCGGGCGAGAAATACACACTGTACATGTCCCGTTGATGAGGGTTAACTAGTGTCACTGAGCCTTAGGGATGGCTCACGTCATGTCCAGGAAGGTCTGTTTAGGGCTGAAGACTGTGGTCACAACTTGTGTTGGTCTCTCTCCATGTCCCGCTCCTTAAATCCCTATAGACCATCTCCACGCTGTGTTTCAGCAGAAGACGGGGGTGTAGACTAAAGTTGGCCTGATAGAAGTTTGCCTTGAGGCTGTGTTGACTCTTGAGCAGCGCTGTCGGAAAGATGCTTTTATTTCTGAGCGTCAGACAGGGTTAATATTTACCATTTAGTATAACTGTCACTGTTATTCGTTTATCTGTTAATAAAGAATACTGCGTTATAATTATTAATTTTCATTGTATTAATTTCCATTACAAGCTTGAGTGTGTGACGCGGCCGCTGGGGTTTTTTGTGTGTGTGTGTGTGTGTGTGTGTGGGGGGGCGGTTAACCGCCAAATCGCGATTCTTGTTGCTTCATCACCGCGGTAAGAAAAAATCCCATACCGTCACAGCCCTACTTTTGTGTTTGATGAAAAGGGAAAATACTAATTTACCAAATCTGTATTTCTAAGTGTTTTCAGTGTCTCCATGCTATTCTCCGAAGGAGCCAAAAGTAACGAAGTAACAACTGATAAAATCTAAAAATATATTTATACTGAATACTTTGTCTGCCTCATGATTATTACTTGACGTCAATTTATTACACCCGACACAATAATATATATAGTCTATGGGGCCTTTGTTTTCCATGTTTTGACCCAAATATAATCCATCTCAACCGGTTACTTCACACTTAGGGTCTTGTAGTAAAAACACCACAATGAAAAAACAACCCTAACAGGCGGTGTAAAGTATCGGACAAAGGTCAGGAGGTAAACTGTGCTGAGCTAAAGTCATTTGCAGAAGCAGTAGATGGGCAGACAGTTCATTCCCGATGTGTCCGCGTGTTTGTGGACACAGAGCTGGAGTTCATTATTGTAATAAGTTAATTAAAAACATGGGCGACTGAGGGAGAAGACTGCTCTAAAATAAGAAGCTATTCAGAGTCCTAATCACATGAGACAGCGGTTAATCCTCCACAGAGACACATCAGAGAGGAGCCGAGAGCAACGAGAACTGAGTGGTCTTTGTACTGCTGAATGATCGTGGCCACTTGGGGTCATTGATACAAAGATGTAACTGGGGGCAAGAAATGACTATAAAACATGGATGTCTTCCGCCCATTGCTCCCCTATTCACCGATATTGTCGTTACTACAGGTCAATAAAACGACGGTTACATCTGGCTTTCCGGCTTTTACTGCATAATAAACAATAGTTTTCAGGTAGCATAAACGGACGTATTAATCAAAAATTTACCCTTAGCTCTACAGACTGGAGCCATCTTTTGTACCAGGCTGTAAACATGATTTTTACACTTAAAGTAAAAACAAATCTCTGAAGCACATGGCTAATTTGCATAAATCAACAAAAGCTGCAGAGAACATTTTCTACCACGACTCAAAACCCAAACATTTCAGAGGTAACATGACCCTTTTCTCTGGCGATTATTAGTGTCTGTGGGGTCATTATGAACAGTATTTGAGCTGCTCTTGAGTCGGTGCAGCATTAGCCACAGAGCAGGCATTTTTAACATTGTCCAAAATTATAAACTTGAATTATTCAAATTGATTTGATTTATTGCCCAACCCCACAACATACAAGTGTTGTGTTTAGTCCTGGTTTATCTCCTGTTGTGCCTCTTTTTAGAACGAGGCATGAGAAAGACGGAAATATCCTACAACAAAAAGTGAGCGTACAAAAAGCTACACAAGTTAAACTAGTGCAGCCCTGCTACAAAGATATGTAAAAACCATCATTTAACAGAGTTTAGAATCAAAGCGCCTACTCTAAATGTATTTGTGATCGTTCGTGATGTCAGACCTAATACAGTGACAACAGCAGCTAGGATTAAACCCATCACATTTGCAGCAGCTAAAAGGATTTGAGGATAAAGCTGAGGGCAGAAGTGAATGTCCTCAGTGATAATGATAAGGGCAGTTTACACTTATTCCTCTCTGTGGCCGCAGTTTTCCTGTCAGTCACTAAAAAAAAAAGACATTCACACTTGGATGAATTAAACCAGGAAATCCTTAAGTTCTACTGGCTGCTGTATGACGACAGAAAAACCCAGGTGTACGTATTTTAAATCAGAGGTCAGAGGTCACGGCTCTTGTTGCTAGTTGCTGTCCGTCTGAATGTAAACTATAAAACTCCGGCCTGCGTCGCTGAGCGGAGTCCATCTGTGTGAAACCCGAGCTCAGTCACACTCTGTCTGCTTTTAGAGACGGGGCTTTCCCTTTACGCAGTCACCTTACACCCTCCTCAGCTTCTAACCGTCCGCGTTTCTGATAAATGCTCTACAACTCAGAGAAAACACGAGACAAGACCAAGTGTTGGACTTACCGTACGGTCAAAACAAAACAGAAGGAGTTAGGAGTTATTCAAAAGACTTTCACTCTACTTTCCTTTCAGGTCTGGAGGTTTTTAGGAGGTGTCTGAGCAGGACAGTTGTCACAAGGAAATCCCTTCAAAAACACACAAACATTAGACGTTTGAAGGAGAGTCACTGTGTCGATGAATCTGAAGAGCATTTAAAGCTGCACTACTCTATACGATAAAGACAGGAAGAAACAAAGAAAAGCACGAGTGTCGATAGAGAGCAGGTGAAAACGTACAAAAATCACTGACCAATCAGAGCTTTAAATTACCCTGTAGTGGAACTAAATGTAGTCAACAGTGTTGTTGTCACACATGTGGTGAAAAATACACCACTTTCCCCAAAGAGCACTTTCACACCTGCAGGATGAGGAGTATGATGCAGGCCTCAACAGCAGCAGACATCCTCTCCATGAGACTCAGAGAAGCAGCCGCAGTAACAGGCTCCTCTCCCTGCGCTGTCCAGAGGTTCAGGAGATTGTTCGTTCCGGCTGCTACAAGACTATAAACAGGTCCTGTTGCGTGTGCACTTTATTACTATTGCTAGTCACTTTTAACTAACCTTACAACGTGTTTTTGAATTGTGTTTTTATGCATGTTTTTATGAATGAGTTTGCAAACTGAACTAGGGTCCGGTTCATTTGTGAAACAGAGTTTGGAGATATTTCAAACTTTAGACCGGGGTCTCAAACTCAAATTACTTTGGGGCCGCAGGAGGCAGAGTCTGGGTGAGGCTGGGCCAGATCAGGTATTCCACAAAAAAAGCTTTGTAAAATCCTCTCAAACGTCATTACTAACAATTCTTTAACTTCAATGGATTCTTCTGAACCTGAGCTATCCTGAACTTAAATAGAATATTGAAGAACATGAATGAGCTGGCTGAGTGGCCCCATTGGATGTCCACTCCCCTCTGTGATATTATCAACAGAACGTCGGCGTTAATTTGCAGATTCGTTATAACAAATCCGCATGGATAGTGGGGATTAAATTGCCATCAACTTTCAAACAAATCAGCCCATTTCAAATTATCCAATGCCGGTAACATTGAATTTGTCCAGCTCAAGGTCAAACATGCTCATTTCAAACACAGTAAGAAGCAGTAATTTTATGACGGCTATATGATGTTACACGGGTTCCTCCATAGTTGTGAAATGTTTCTCTGCCTGCATCAAGCCCAGCCGATGGCCCGCCCCCAGGAGCCATATACTCCACTGTGATGTTAGGTTGTTCAGTTCCAGCTTGGACAAAAAGGAACCTTCCACACAACGTGGTAACGTGCCATTCATATAAAACTCGCAGGGCGCACTAACATTAAACTTTCATATCGTCCTGCGGGCCACAAAATATCGTCTTGCGTGCCGCAGTTGGCCCCCCGGCCGCGAGTTTGAGACCCCTGCTTTAGCCAAATGCAAAAAGTAGATTACATTGTTTTCTGTTTTGTATGGCTCTATTTTCCAATCTACTCTACGACAGAAGCCTCATGTGAAGCCAACAGTTTCCTAAAGAGTGTTATAGTCATTTAAAACATGTCTAAATAAATAGTGCATTTGAAGTTTCATCTGCCTGTATTAACTCTATATTAATAATAACATGGTTCTATAGGCCCTACTCCAGTCTAATTATTGTATTTCTCCAGTTCAACTGTAAAATGAGCCTCTGCAGAGACACATTCACCACAGTAAACGCCCTGAACAGGAGACACGCCTACAGTGAACTCAGAGTTAGTAAAAGCCCGGTAAAGTGCACTTTTAAAAACTGAACAGAGAAACCAAAAGTTACGGAACTGAACAAATACTGTGAAACAATTTGTGAGCTCTTAGTGCGGACTTTCAGATCGAAAAACCCCCTCATTTTCCCACAGCCAATACACCGAGAGATGGTGAAAAAGCAGCCAAAGCTGTCAAAAAAAGGGACTAAAAAGCATTAACAACAGTTTTAAAAGCTGCTTGTTCACTGCAGAGTCAGTTCCTCTGTTTAGTGTTTTGAAATGAGAATCCACAGCTGAATCTGTTCTTTAAACCAAACGCAGCAGATGTTCTGCAGCGCTCTCTAATCCTTTATGTAACGGTTAAACTCAGTGGCTTTGGGCTTTGGTCTCAGTCGGCAGCAGGACTCTGACTCCGGGGACTCCAGAGACTCCACAAGGTCTGCAGTCAATCAAAGGAAAACAATCTACCTCACATTTCATTAAACAACAGTCTGGGGCATCACACACACCCAACGATTCCCAGTTCAGATACGAGTAGTGAGTATTTATGAAGCAGAGACAGGTATTGTACATATTGTTTTTTCCTCTAGGGTTGTGTTGTCAGAAAGAAATCCTGCTGATTATTTGTTGTGTATGAGATCTGGGCTTCTCCAGAATAAAATACTCAGGAAAACTACAAATCTGACAAGAAAAGAGTGAAGCAGCTGAGTATAGACCACTATAATAAGTCCATCCATCTATCCATCCATCCATCTTCTACCGCTTATCTGGGGCCGGGTCACGGGGGCAGCAGTCTAAGCAGAGACGCCCAGACTTCCCTCTCTCCAGACACTTCCTCCAGCTCTTCCGGGGGGATACCGAGGCGTTCCCAGGCCAGCCGAGAGGCATAGTCCCTCCAGCGTGTCCTAGGTCTTCCCCGGGGTCTCCTCCCAATGGGACATGCCCGAAACACCTCCCTAGGGAGGCGTCCAGGAGGCATCCAAAACAGATGCCCGAGCCACCTCAGCTGGCTCCTCTCGATGTGGAGGAGCAGCGGCTCTACTTTGAGCTCCTCCCGAGTGACCGAGCTCCTCACCTTATCTCTAAGGGAGCGCCCCGCCACCCTGCGGAGAAAGCTCATTTCGGCCGCTTGTATCCGGGATCTTGTTCTTTCGGTCATGACCCAAAGCTCATGACCATAGGTGAGAGTAGGAACGTAGATTGACCGGTAAATCGAGAGCTTTGCCTTACAGCTCAGCTCCTTCACCACGACAGACCGGTACATCGACCGCATCACTGCAGAAGCTGCACCGATCCGTCTGTCAATCTCACGTTCCCTCCTTCCCTCATTCGTGAACAAGACCCCAAGATACTTGAACTCCTCCACTTGAGGCAGGATCTCTCCACCAACCTGAAGGGGACAAGCCACCCTTTTCCGACTGAGAACCATGGTCTCAGACTTGGAGGTGCTGATCCTCATCCCAGCCGCTTCACACTCGGCTGCAAACCGTCCCAGTGCACGCTGAAGGTCCTGGCTTGATGGAGCCAACAGGACAACATCATCTGCAAAAAGCAGAGACGAGATCCTGTGGTCCCCAAACCAGACTCCCTCCGGCCCCTGGCTGCGCCTAGAAATCCTGTCCATGAAGATAATGAACAGGACCGGTGACAAAGGGCAGCCCTGCCGGAGTCCAACATGCACTGGGAACATGTCTGACTTACTGCCGGCAATGCGAACCAAGCTCCTGCTTCGGTCGTACAGGGACCCTTAGCAAAGGGCCCCGGACCCCATTAGGGATGCGCGGTATACCGGTACTGCAAAAATACCGGTATATGTTATATTTCAAAAGGTACAATATCATTATTTTGCTCAATTTGGTATTTGATGCGCTGCAGTTTCGAAGTTCGCCGCTAGGTGGCAGTGCGCTACTCAAACAGACGCGGGTCACTTGAAACCGGCAAAAAGTGACAACGGAGAAACAAGATGGATCAAGCTATTTTTACACGCCCACAATTAGTCAATAAAGAAGGCAGTAGGAGTGAAATATGGCATTACTTTGCCTACAAAGGTAATGAGAAAGGTGAAGCTACAGACGTGAATACACCACTATGCAAACGCTGTTTGAAATCATGTGTAGCAACGGGAGGCAACACTGGCTAAGCATTTGCCTCTAGCTCATCCTGACTTATTCAAGGAGTTAAGAGATCGACAGGTAAGTCCATCATTCAAAAGCTTCCTCTAGGAAGATGTGTCGGTTAGGTTGAGGAGATCCTCGAAGTATTCCTCCCACCGTCCAACAATATCCCCAGTTGAAGTCAGCAGGTTCCCCCCTCCACTGTAAACAGTGTTGGCAAGGCACTGCTTCCCCCTTCTTCAGCTTGACAGCATCCCTTACTTCCGGTGTCCACCACCGGGTTCGGGTGTTGCCGCCACGACAGGCACCGGAGACTTTACGGCCACAGCTTTGAGTGGCCGCATCGACAATGGAGGTGGAGAACATGGTCCACTCGGACTCAATGTCTCCAACCTCCCTCGGGATCTGGTCGAAGCTCTGCCGGAGGTTGGAGTTAAAGGTCTTTCTGACAGGGGGCTCTGCCAAACGTTCCCAACAGACCCTCACAGTACGTTGGAGCCTGCCGAGTCTGTCCAGCTTTCTCCCCTGCCATCGGATCCAACTCACCACCAGGTGGTGATCAGTTGACAGCTCCGCCCCTCTCTTCACCCGAGTGTCCAAGACATACGGCCGGAGGTCAGATGAAACAACTACAAAGTCGATCATCGATCTCCGCCCTAGGGTGTCCTGGTGCCACGTGCACTGATGGACACCCTTATGCTTGAACATGGTGTTCGTTATGGACAAACTGTTGCTAGCACAGAAGTCCAATAACAGAACACCAATCGGGTTCAGATCCGGGGGGCCGTTCCTCCCAATCACGCCTCTCCAGGTGTCACTGTCGCTGCCCACGTGAGCGTTGAAGTCCCGCAGTAGAACGACGGAGTCCCCAGTCGGCGCACTTTCCAGCACCCCTCCCAGAGACTCCAAGAAGGCCGGGTACTCTGCACTGCCATTTGGCCCGTAAACACAAACAACAGTGAGAGACCTATCCCCGCCCCGAAGACGCAGGGAAGCGACCCTCTCATTCACGGGGGTGAACTCCAACACATGGCGGCTAAGCTGGGGGGCTATGAGCAAGCCCACACCAGCCCGCCGCCTCTCACCGCAGGCAACTCCAGAGTAGTGTCCAGCCTCTCTCGACGATTTGGGTTCCAGATCCCAAGCTGTGCGTGGAGGTGAGCCCGACTATCTCTAGTCGGTATCTCTCAACCTCCCGCACAAGCTCGGGCTCCTTCCCTAGCGCCAGATTCCGTGTCCGGGGATTGGGTCGTCAAGGCCTCCGCCTTCGACTGCCACCCAATTCACTTTGCACCGGCCCCTTACGGTTCCTCCCGCAGGTGGTGGGCCCACGGGAGGTCGGCCCCACGTCGCTCTTTCGGGCTGAGCCCGGCCGGACCCGTGGGGAAAGACCCGGCCACCAGACGCTCTCATGCGAGCCCCAACCCCGGGCCTGGCTCCAGGGTGGGGCCCCGGTTGCGCCATGCCGGGCGACGTCACGGTCCTTCATTTTTTCATCAGCATAAAGGGTTCTGAACCGCTCTTTGTCTGGCCCGTCACCTAGGACCTGTTTGCCTTTGGAGACCCTACCAGGGGCATATAGCCCCTGACAACATAGCTCCTAGGATCATTCGGGCACTCAAACCCCTCCACCACGATAAGGTTGCGGTTCAAGAAGGGGCTATAATAAGTCACATTAATTAATTAACTCACGGAGCATGTGAGCCTCATGAAAAACACTTAACGGAGACGTTGCAGGTTACTGCTGAAGCACAGGTCTGAGGAGTGGGACTAACCTGTGGGGTCATACATCGTGTCGGATCGGATTGTAATGTATCGTTTAAGGTTTTGTAATATCAGAAAACACTGAATCTATAGAATATTGCATCGTGACAAATTCTCCGATTTACAGCCCTGATTGGATCTGGACAAGCAAACCTAAAAAAAGAGACATTTAAGAATAACCTCAACAGACAGACATGTGCAGACACTGCAAATATAACGGAGTAGGGACAAGAGAAAAAATAGTGTTGTTGTAGTCATGACCGCTCAAGTCATGTCCGAGGCCAGACTATTAGCTATTGAGACCAGGTAAAGACCAAATCAAGACCAAAACCAGTGCACAATACACTGTAATGGAAACAAGAGAACATGAGTCCAGACTCATGGAGGTTAGTGTTTGGTTTAAAAACGATCTACAATGGGACGAGCTTTATGTGATGCTTTTCTCTCTTCGGTTCCGTTCAGATGCAGTTTACTCTGTCATCTCAAATTCAGAGCGACCAGACAAATGTACAAAAAAATAAATAAATAAATAAAAAAGACTGACCAGGCTAATGTAAACCTCCAGAATCTGGTATTTGTAACAAAAAGTGTTGTGGTTTATGTATAGTCCACAAACACAGGTCTGTGTCGTTACTGTAACAGAGACAGGACACTGATATACATCACACACATGGCTTATAAACACAGTCCCAGCTGCTGTCAATCATTACAAAAACAGACTTTGGACCAATTGGAGAAAACTCACCTTGACTGGGGTCAAAGGGCTCAAATAAAGGACGTCTGTGTGCGTCTGGTAACACAGCATCAGGAAAACGCAATTTATTAAACAGAAATGAAGTCACAAAGAAATGAAATTGGAAGAGGGGGTAGTAACTTTTTATTTTTTTATTTAACCTTTATTTAACCAGGATAGTCCCACTGAGATTACAAATCTCTTTTGCAGGGGAGTCCTGGCCCCATGTGTGTTTGGGGGGGACTATTGTACATGTTTTTGGTGGTAGGGGAAACCGGAGTACCCGGAGGAAACCTACGCAGACACAGGGAAAACATGCAAACTCCACACAGAAAGGCCCTGCCCTGGATGGGAATCGAACCCGGGACCTTCTTGCTGTGAGGCAGGTGTGCTAACCACTTTGCCGCCACTGTGTCTTTTCATGACTGTTGTCCTTCACAAGAATTTTCATTTCTGCGTTTACAGAAAACCTAGGACAAGGAGGGACGTCTCTCGATTTCCCTGGAGTGTCTAGGGAGGAGGAAGTCTGGGTGTCTCTACTTAGACTGTTGCCCCCTCGACCCGGCCCCAGATCAGAGGAAGAAGATGGATGGGCCACAGAATGTATGACCAAAGCTCACAAACAACAGGACCAGCCTGACCTGTGCCTCACCGTCTGGACTCAAACTGTCCTGGGCATGAGCACAACTGCCTCTTATACCCGGACGGGCTTTATGTCATAGTTAAGCAGCCTTTCGTCTGATCTGTGAATGGAGAGCTTCGTGGTGTAAGCAACTTTCCATCATGCTTGTTTTTACATTAAAAAGGTTGGGCTGACGCTGGTGAATTTTGTGAAAACCCTGTCAAATACAATAAAAAAGAAAATAAAGCATTGATTAAAGTTGGTGTGAATGCCTTCGTAGACGTGCCTGTGGGCCCTCTTTATTCATGAGCTAAACTCCAGGAAGCATGATCGAGATTAAGAGTACTGATTTACGTATGTGCTGTGGTCTAAAATAATTTATACTCTACAAATTAATCAAGTTAGCATGAAGCTTACTGCACAGAACAACTATGAGCCACTAGTTTCTATTTAAATCACGTTCTAGTATAGATCCGTTCACTATTCAACAGCCATAACACTAACCATGGTCCAAGTCTTATAGCTTTTCTAAAGCCTGTACCCGTCTCTGACTGGAGTCATCTGCAACAGAAGTTAAAACTCAGCTCCTCCTAACTCTCATCTTTTAAAATACTTGTTACTCTGTTCTGCATTTGTTATTGGATGATTTTCTTGTGTCTTTATGTTGCTTCTTTCGTAAGTCATCATTGTAAATTGTTCTTACTTATTTAAATAAAAGTTAGTTTGTCCATTATATGAAATGTACAGGAAACTTTTGCCTATGTGCAGTAAATGATTTTGCAGTGACTTTATTGAAAGGCACAGTTGCCAGTTCATATGTTCCTGCTGTGGTCTTGTTACGGTTTATAATTTTGTACGAGGCTGTCTTTTATTGCGAGTGCTTTTCTACAAAGAAAAGGTGGAGGAGCTTCAGTAATATATCTGACTGTAGAGCATTCCCCTGTGCTTATATCGGACAAAAAAAAAAGACATTTTAAGCTGGTTTCAGTTCAGGTTTTGAGACAATTTTAGCCAGTCATTTACACATTTATAGTGCGTAAGAGTTGGCAGAGCTCTAGATGTTTTTGTGTAAGAATGTGCCACAACTCAATCCCGGTTTGATTTCGCCGCTGAAACTATTTCCGAGTGAACTTTCCATTCTCCTTTGAGCCTTTGAAAACAGTCTTCTTCCCTTACGCCAGTCCATTTTAAGTCCTCGCTCTGCCTCTCACACATGACAGCAGGCCGGCGCACGCATCAGCAGACAGGCAGCAGGGCTAACTTTAACACAAACCCGACAGCAGCTGAGCGCTCAACTCAATATACGCCTTTAAACCAGACACAAACCATGCTTTTTGGGTCTCTGCCACTCACTTTACGGGGCTTCACTTCAGCTGAAATCCTCCTCCCGTCACGGGTCTTAGACGTGGTTCTGATTTGAGCCGGACATATGGAGAGCTCCTTCTCGTGGACGTGTTTGCACCGAGTGAAGGTGGAAAAGTGTAAGTGGACACCTCCGGGATCGGGTTTTGGTTTGAAGACAGGGAGGGGGCTAGGACGACGGGACAGTGGTGAGATACATTGTATACATCTCAGGGTTTGTGCGTTTGGCTATTTTCTGCACCGCGTTTTTTAATATTAATTTTCTGAAATTATTCCATAGTTTTCACAGAAATGTACATATTGGTGAACACTCTTAGACCTAAAAAGTTCAAAACCCTCCTTCTGCTATCCAACTTTTTTGACGCGTGTTGCTAAAATTTGTCTTTGACAGGCTCCAATCACAACAAGAAATCACTCAGTTCCCATTTACTGAAGACAGCTGAACATTGTTAAAAATATCTTCTGGTTATCGCAGAAGGGATAAAGGATTTCTTGTAAACATTGTTAAATAAGTGGGACAGTATATCTTCAGCCTGATGGCAGTAACTGGAAGCAGAGCACGTCTGCGGTCTGTCTGTTACATAAATGTAAACCCAATGATCGGCCTCTAATAGCTGTTTTGGAGCTCCCTGGGTCATTTCAGAGTCAGAGGGTGCGGCCCCTCCGACACTACACGACCAAAACTGATAAATCACATCTGTTCCATCTTTTAAACAGAAGAAAAAAAAAAAGAGAAGTGAATTTAACTAATTTTTTTATTGTATTTTTTTTTGGCTGGTGTCTGAATGTTGTAGAAAAATGTCCAATTACGTAAAACCACTATATTTACAGTTGTCTCCGTGGCACAGCTACGATGTTATGGTTTCTACGGCGACATTCACCAGACAGCGTCTCAGCCCCGATCTCAGGAATATTTATGACCGACGGGGGAAAAAAAACTCTCGCAACATGAGCTCTGGCCTTTGTGGAGTCAAATAAGAGGGACTGGTGAAAGTGGAACTAACTGAAAAACAACAAGTGAGAGATGAAAGAGCAGAATGCAAAGAAAGAGAAATGATCAAAGGGTGACGGAACCACGCTTTACATATATTTTACCGTTTGTTATTTATAGATTAGAGAATTTAGTATGTGCCTTGACAGAAACAATCCCAAAGGTCTCATAAAAACTTTAGTGAAAAAAAAAAAAAAAAAAAACACGGCCTCAAATACTCACGATAAGATAATAATAAAAGTATGCCTCGTCTATATAAATATGCTGACATGAAGCAAACAAAGGTTTGGGGCTAAAAAGGGGAAGAGGTTTCCTGTTTTCAGCCGATACAGACACACTTTCTCCATTACTACTGACCACAAAATAGAATAGAAGTGAAAGTATCATACAGTGAGTTAGTAACCTATTAGCAAAGAAAAAAAGTACTGACAAATGTAGTGTAAAGAGGATCCGATGCCATTTCGATTCAGAGATTCGGCAATGTTTTCTGATGTCACACCGCCTTCTTTGATATTATTACAATTTAATTAAATTTAGGGGCCTGCAATGAATAAATATATTGCTAAAATTAAAGCCTGGGCTAAATTAACATGTATATAATTTATCTCCATCCACACAGCACTACAACATAACACCGTTCTCTTCACCACCAGATGGCGGTAAATACCCCACAGAGGAACGCGCTGGTAGAGAGTTTGTTTAGTTACTGCAGCAGGCCAACAGGGAGTCTGAAGGTAAAAAGTGATTTATTTGTGTCACAGACGACAAGGTGGAACTGTTAATAAAGCTGAAAACAGGTCAGTTTCTGGAGGATTTTAGGCCAACGATGCACAATCCGTGCAGTAACAAGTGCAGGTAATTGAGGAAATGTAATAACGACAAGTTCAGTTGTAATTAATTATATGAAGTTAGTTCAAATAGAGCCAAGTTACTATGCATACGCACATGCTTCATCCACACATCAACAGACGGCATCCGAGCAATGGCGTTAAAAGCTGTTTTGAAAGATTTAACATTCGTAAACAAGAAAACTTACAGAATATAAAAAGACCCGTGAATGCGGAGCTAGGGCCTCAGCTTACATTCAAATAAACTGGATGAGCATGATATTCCTAAGCATTGGTTTTAACTCACAGTGTTCACTAGTCCTCGGACCCCTCTGACAGAGCCAGGAGCCTCAGTGCTGCAGTTTCAGGTGGGATGAGCTAATTCATTTCCAGAGCGTGTCTTACCCTTGAGCAGCGGTAGCGGCGTGAGCTCTATAGGTTTGCCCTGAGAGCGGAACTGGGATGAACTCTGCGAGCGCTTCTGCTTGGCCTTCCTCACAGACTTTCGGGAAAATCCATCCACTTTGTCCACGGAGGGAGGCGTAGTGGCTGCCGAGGACATGGCCCTGAGGACACAAAGAGAAACAGAGATTAGTGTGTATTTTTTTTTTTTTTTAACCTACTGCATAGGGCTGAAACGATTCCTCGAGTAACTCGATTACAAAAAATGAATGAGGCAAATTCCTCTGCTTCGAAGCCTCTTTTAATTTATTTTTAAACTCTGTTTCGCAATAATTTTTTTATGTGACAACGCGTTTAAGTAGACGCAAGGAGTCAGCGGTGTTTTGATTTGAGGGTGCGGGCGCGAGCTGCAAAGGGAAGGGAGCGATAACAATGAGCAAAGAGAAGAAACAAACGAGGAAACGACTCAAAATGTCCAAGGTTTGGGTTTCATATTAAAACATAAAGAGAACATTGTGGCGTGTGTCCATTGCAAGATCGAGCTAGCATACCACAACAGCACGAGGTCCATGCTGCAGCAGACAAAGAAAACATCCACTCTACTCAGAGACCGGAGGACCGTCACTCGGTCAATTCAATGCAGCATTAAATAAATGTGATTGCTAGTCAAGATGAAGGCTGTTGAATCAAGTATGTTAACTATGTAATGGACAACCCACGACGGGCAGTACAATTCTGTGAAAAGAAAGGGGCCGTTACACCACCAGATTATTTAACAGCAGTTTAGCTATACCACGGCTACCAAAGGACTTAATTAAATAAAATATACTAGATTATTTATAATGTGAAAACATGCATGTTGGTTATATCATTTACAGTTTTTAAATATACATTTAAATTTATTTTACACACTCAAAGCATTATCCCATGATTGTATATCGAACATTGCATCTTGTTAGTTATCGCATATCACATTTTTCTTCAATATCGAGCAGCCATAATACAAATTACTCTAGTATTCACAGGTATTTAGTTTGATTGCCATGAATAGGATTTATAAATGCACAGCCATGAACTTGCTGTATAATAATGATATTATAGCTTACTTAGTAATAAATATCAATAATTATTTTTCAGTAAATCATCACAGCTTTGTATGAACAGATGTGCGGACAGCTACTTCATGTTCCACTGAGCAGCTGAGTTTTCAGAGAGCATTCCAAGAAGACTTATGTTCAGAACTTTTAGTTAACTTTTAGTTCTGAAAGTTAAGTTGCATGACTTAAAGGCAGTGTTCTTGTATTATTATTATTACTATTATTATTATTTAATGTATGCCTTACCTTTGATACTTTAAAAAGTAATTTGAAAGTAATTAATTTTATTTGTTTTTGCATCTCAGAAAATGCTTTCTTTAAAACCCCAAATGAATGGCACTTAAATGCACTTTATTTTCATTGTTCACAGTACAAGTACAGACAGAGAAACGATGGGTAATAACTAAATGTTTATTTTTGATGTATGCATTGCATTCTATGCATTTAAAAAAATAAAAATTTAATTTTTCTAAAAAAAAAAAGGAAACTGTTCATTTTAAGAGACCTAAGAGTCTTATTTTCTCTTGCATATTTAATATTGCACTTTAAGTAAAAATACATTTTATCCGATTACTCGATTAAATTTTCGGTAGAATACTCGATTACTAAAATATTCAATAGCTACAGCCCTACTACAGCAGCTTTAGAGGGTCAGAACTCAAACTACAGCAGCTTTAGAGGGTCACAACTCAAACTACAGAAGCTTTAGAGGGTCACAACTCAAGCTACAGCAGCTTTAGAGGGTCAGAACTCAAACTACAGCAGCTTTAGAGGGTCAGAACTCAAACTACAGCAGCTTTAGAGGGTCAG
This sequence comes from Perccottus glenii, assembly GCA_024416835.2. Taxonomy (NCBI): domain Eukaryota; kingdom Metazoa; phylum Chordata; class Actinopteri; order Gobiiformes; family Odontobutidae; genus Perccottus; species Perccottus glenii. Next base: position 25,311,426 of record CM044565.2, on the reverse strand, counting down.
AACTCAAACTACAGCAGCTTTAGAGTGTCACAACTCAAACTACAGAAGCTTTAGAGGGTCACAACTCAAACTACAGCAGCTTTAGAGTGTCACAACTCAAACTACAGAAGCTTTAGAGGGTCACAACTCAAACTACAGCAGCTTTAGAGAGTCACAACTCAAACTACAGCAGCTTTAGAGAGTCACAACTCAAACTACAGCAGCTTTAGAGGGTCACAACTCAAACTAAAGCAGCTTTAGAGGGTCACAACTCAAACTAAAGCAGCTTTAGAGGGTCACAACTCAAACTACAGCAGCTTTAGAGGGTCAGAACTCAAACTACAGCAGCTTTAGAGGGTCAGAACTCAAACTACAGCAGCTTTGACAGAGAGTCAAACGCAATACACAACAAAGATGCCACCTTGAAAAACATGACTAAATCAAAATGTAATTATAACTTCCCGAGAATTGACATTATTTCAAGGTCAGTGGACAACTGCTTTGGTTTTTATGAAGACGAAAACCCAGAGGAAAGGAAATGCAAGCCTCTGTGAATGAGACGCTGCAGGCCGCACTTTAACCAGTCACACGGGAGACCCTCATGTATACAACAGACACACATGCACCTCCTCAGTGCACTGTAAGAGCACACTTTAGATTCACTCATCTCCTCGTTACTGCTCTGACTTCCTGCAACACAATCTGAGGAACAATAATCGTTCTGTTAAATTTACAGTAGTGGTTTACATTATTAAAAACAATGCACAACGCAATTAGGACGATATTAGAAAAACATGTGTGATAACTATTTTGAATATTGCGATAAAAATGAGCTGCAATATTAGCTCTTAGATAGAAAATATAAAGAAATACATGGCTCTGGACCCACTCCCACTTGTCATAGCAGATAAATCAATATTAAAAGACTAAACCAGGACTAAACAGCAGTTTCCTACATTTTTGGGCCTCACTCTTTCTGGTTTCTGTCCTGCTCCTGTTTGATGCAGTGGAGACAGAGACTGGAGTGGATTTAATTCACAAAGTAAGAGCCGGAAGACCCCTCTCCTCTGTCTGAAACCAGAAATAAGCTGGTCGAGAATAAACACTACTCCAACATTTATTATTCTTTCTTCTTGGAATTTAACAATTTATCACAAGAACCAAACAAGCTTCATTTGAGAAAAAATCCTTAATAAGTGCTTCCCTCAATCGCAGTCAGGTGTTTACAGCAGTTTAAAACTCCAGTGATAGTTGAACTAAGGCAATCATTAGAATTTCTCTGCCTGCAGGTAGACGTGCTTGAGCCTATGTGGAGTACAAACCACAGTTTTGACTTTCAAAGTTGAGTGGAGAATAGACACAAGGAGAACACACAGATACATACAGACACCTGACAGTTTGTGTGTCACAGCCTGCCATGTGACACATGGATGCTGCAAACATCCTCCTGTTGTCGTTAAACTGCGTCTGAGCGAGGTCTTACCCATATAAAGGGACACACAAGTCCCCCGTCACCACCATTAGTCCTGCTCTGAGCCCGGTCTGGACCTGCCCTGAGCCCGGTCTGGACCTGCCCTGAGCCCGGTCTGGTCCTGCCCTGAGCCCGGTCTGGTCCTGCCCTGAGCCCGGTCCGGGAGGGTAGAAATTAAAAACTGAGAGAACGGACAGCGAGAAACGAAGGAAAACAGCCGCCCGTGGCTCTTACATAACAATGAACAGAAAGAACAGAGAGAGAAGAGCTGAAGGATTAACACAGAACTGAGGAAGAGGAGGGGCTGAAGAGGAAGGAAGAGAAACTCTGACGGAGAACAACTCAAGATGGAGACTTAAATATGAAAAGGTCTAGAGTAAAAGAAAAAGTGTCTGTGTTTCTAAGCAACAAAAGCAAAAAAAAAAAAGAAAGAAATAAAACTGAAAAACATACACGGTTAAACAGTAAAGACTAACTGACTTTTGGATAAACCCAGCAACAGTTTAGTTACAAAAGACCGTATTGTGTTTTTTTTTTCTGTTTGGCCTTGTTCTGATCAGAATGAAAGTTACAGAAAACAGTGACGTACACATTTGCACTTAACGGCCTTCGAGCACTTTCATGAAATGCACACATTGAGGAAGTGCTTAAGGCGTTGTGCGTAGATTTAGGACAAGGCCACAGAATTTGATAGCGTGTTTTCGCAGCTTGTCAAGGTCACTGCAGCCGAATTTACTTCAACCGGGATTACCTAATTTTTTTTCATCTTGCATTTAATTTGACAAAACTATGAGACCTTAAGACGTCCTCTGGGCTTTATAATAAAAGGATTTTAATAGAGGAGATGATTCAGCCCACAGCCAGAGTTTGGCCAATCGCAGCTCGCTTCAGGAAAAAGGAGCGCTCCCATTGGTCCACACTGATGTCAACAAAATAAACCAGGAAACGTGTTATAATGTTGCAAAATAGTGTTATTTTACAGCAAAACAGCTCAAAAAAGATAAAAAAATTGAAAAAGGCAGCAAATTAAAAGTGGATAAATGTTGGACATGCTTCAACACAATGTTTAACAAGTTAATTACAGTTTTAACACACACTCGAGCCTCTGACAAAGCCACACAGTCTGTAGTCCACCACATTCTCACTTTTCCTTTTGACGCATTAAAGAAAATACTATTTTGGCCTATATTTTGGACTTTAGTGGACAATGGTAAGGGGTCTATTATTTCTAAAGGTCTGTTGGAGTAGGAGGAAGGGAGTGCGGTTCACAGGAAGTCAACAAACGGAGCAGGAACAAAATGTCCACAAACAGAAATAGAGCTGGACTCTTTATAAAAACCAGAGCTTGGCTTTAGGTTTTACTCAACAAAACCAACAACAATGTGACAACTGAGTAGCAGCAGACGTAAAGAACTCAGGAGCACATACCGTTTCTACATAGCGTTTGGTCGTAAATGGACTGTTTTAAATGCACAGTCAAACATATAAACTATTTCATATAAAGATTTAACCGTCGTTTCATTTGTGTCTTTGTTTTGACTCCTGAACCTGTACGAAGGCAGTGTGAGTAGAATCTAAGGCTCCACACAGAGCCCCCCCCACACTTTACGACAGCTGTGCAATTTCTAAATTGCATATGGCTGCAATTTTATTTATCAATTTACACTTTAATTCAGAATCAGATTTTCCGTTGGCTGGTTTAATTTGTAATAGGCCAGTAAAATAAAAGCTCACTGCTCTTTTGGGACGGGTGTGTCAATTGATTTTAATTTTAATGATTGTATTTTTTGACATGGACCTAAAAAATGTTCAGCTGATGAAATAAACATAAATCTGCTCCGGTTCTGTGCACAGTCCAGACACAATGTGCTGCAGGTTAAATGTATATAAACTTTATGAAATGTTTTGTGTCACATCTTGTGCACTGAATACATTCAGAAGGTAGCATGTTTGATTTTTTTTTAAATTTGCAAATAAAATCACTATTGCAATATTCATTAAAATAATCGCAATATGATTATTTTGCGCATATTACACAGCGCCACACGTCACTGCGATTGGTTAAATCTGTCTGTCAATTCCTTCCTACCCACGTGGCCTGAATGAACTGGAGCTGCTCCGTCAGGGTCTCGTGACGTCGCCGGGTCTCTGATGTGTGAACACTAGAGGTGTAACGGATCGCAGCTGATGCGTGCGGATTAGACTTTTTATGATTTATCTTAATTTTAAAAAATGTTATAATCGCAAAGTAAAAGAGTCAAGCATGTGTTCCCGTGATTGGTTAATCAGTCGCAACAATGGCTCACGGAGGAACAGAAAAGTCCTCTGGCATCATTTAAATGTCATGTATAACTGCGGGAGTTCTAGCTGCCAGTTTGGAGAAAGAACGTGGCGTCAGTTGTGCGTTGAAAATGAAGTGCACATTTATGTTGCATTGTACGCTAGCACATTTGAGGAATTCAATTGCAGCTGGTAAATCTGAAAATTTCACAATATAAAGCTGTTAAATCTTGTTTTTTTTTTTTTCAAATTGTCACACTCACACATGCTTGTCCAGTATGTCTGAGTTTGTTTAGGAGTAGTTTCCTCATCAATTACTGCATCATTCTCTCATAATTTAGCTTGATACTTCCTAACAGTCAGTGATTATCAACCTGCTTTGCAAAGACCTAAAAATGGGCTCAAATCTAGTCGTTTCAGGAAACATAATCTTGTTCAATACATAACTTTCAATATTAGAGCAATAATCATTTATCCGCTAGCTCTGTGGTTGGCTTCGTCATCCCCCGCTTTTCAGTAAAACCACAGGACTATTCTTGGCATATGAACAAAACTGATTACACACGACACGAGTAATGTTGTGTGTAATTTAAGGCTGTCATTGGGAATTTATCTTGATGCAAAGTCTGATTTAACCCTCTGTCCATGTTCATATACACTGTGTGCACAATTATTAGGCAAGTTGTATTTTTGAGGAGTAATTTTGTCATTGTACAACTACAATGCTCTTGGTCAATCCAAAATGTTAACAAACATTGGCAACTATTAGTGTGCAGAATTATTATGCAACTAAATGAAAAACAAAGATTTTCCCATCTCACTTGTTTATTTTCACCGGTTACAGTGAGTTTACAAATAAAAATTTCTGGAAAAAAAAAAAAGATAACAGTCACAAGCCTTCCATTCACTGAGAACTGAACCCCTTGTACTTATTGACACTCCAGCTAGTGGATTGTTCAATTATTTAAATAGATACAGTCCTTTATCGTCTGTCTTTTACTTTTCCTTAGAGTCTCTTATGAGATGATTTAATCAGAGCTAAAATTAATCCAGCCTCTTTTCTGACTGTGTCCGTCTTTAAAGCTGTCTGTGCTGCTCCTCAGTTAAAACTATCTTAATGTAGCAGCAGGAAGGGTCTCACAGTTTAATTCTTCTTCCTTTTCTCCTTCTCCTCCGTCAAACTGAGCTGAAAGACAGAGCTGGGTTTCTGCTTTAGTTTCCTTCCAGAGTTAAAGGGATGTTTGACGACACCACAATTTCTCTTTTAGGCTCAACTAGATCAACGTTTGACTTTAATGTAAAAAAAACAAAACAAAAAAAAAAACATTTTTTTAAATAAAAAATTGCCATGTCAATGTCACATAAACACGGTAAACACTTTGTTAAAAAGTCTCCACTCTGGGGAAAAGACGACCAATTGTGGACAAGACATAAAGCAGTAACTGGATTTGTCTTGTGTAACTCGTTTAAAAGACGGATATTACTCCATCTCTCTGAGTAATACCTGTCTAAACACTTCTTGTATGTGTTTCCAGGTTTTATTTGTCACTTTTATTAAAAGGTCAAAGTGCACACACAGTCATTACAGCAGTTTACATAAAGGCAATAAATCTGCTTTGTGCAAATACAAACTGGTCATGACTTTATAACAAGATAAAACTTGATTTAAGGGTTACATCCAGGAGCAGAGTTATGGAGCTCATCATTAACTGTGGCTGATTATTTCTGCATCAGATTTGTTTACTGTTTATGATTTACATCTGATTTGCACTCTATGTTTTCATGGTTTTTCTGAAGAAGTGCATTTCCTTGACCGACAGTGATCCAGCGTCTGTCAGAACTGCGGCCACGATTTTCTCGGTGATAATTCATTGCCAAACCAGTCAAAGTTCAGATTGAACTATTTCCTCACACTGAGCGGCAGAGATGAGCAGTTCAATAAGCCACTCGGACTCAACTTAGGCCCAGCCCAGTTTCTCACACTTACCCCTTGTTCCTCCAAAGAAAGGGGTAAAGGGTAAGGCTATGATAATGCCCTCAGAAATGAGACGCCATTGCAGCTGTAACCTATAATAATAATAATAATAATAATAATATGGTCTAGTAGATTTATTTAATACATCCATGGGTAGATGTCATCATTCAGCGTATAAAAAGTATTTTGACTCGTTTCTTCTGTTTGACAGTTTGAGCTGGTGTTTCCTCCGACCCTGGTCACAGACACAAGACGCAACCAGCACAAAAACCAAAAGGACTGTTATATCAATGTTATAATATTTTTTTCCTATTGTTTATTGGAAAAAATGATAGCCGTGTTAAGCCAAGTGTTTGTCATATTTGTTGATTGTGGAAATGTAAAAAAGCAGAAAGAAAATAATTGCAATAATGGTTAAAAAAATATCGCAATTAGATTATTTTCCAAAATATACACAAGTTCAAGATTAAAGAAACATAAAACAGGACTGTTATTTAACAATATCTTATTGCTGAAATTAGTAACATTTACGCATGTCTATCAGCCCTGCAGCCGGTAAACTGTGCTGTAAAATTCACTAAGCCCTTTGTTTCAGGTGTGGTCCCTGAAAATCTCTGAAGGGTTCTGTAGGCCTTTATCTCAATTTAAAAAGAACTGGGAAACCCCTTCGCCTCAAAGTGAACGAGAAAAACCGAGTGAAGGGCTCAGGGAAGGAATGGGACTGGGCCATGATTTACAAGAATACAATAATAATGTTGTTACGGCCCTGGTAACATTTCCCAGAGATTCTCCAAATCTTTAAATTTAGTTGAAAGCGTACTCAATAAATGCTTGATCTTTTGTGATCATCTAATTCATTGACGTAGCTCAGAAAACATCATAGCTCCTTTTGCAATTTTCACACAAATTTATGTTTCAGTTGCAGCTTCTTTCAACCATGCACATATTTAATTAGACCCTGAAACCCCTGCTTGAGTCTGTTTTTGAATCTCAGTGTTATTAGACTCTTGTTTAGGGACCTGGCTGTTGGGCATGTTTTGTCATTTCTCTAAAAATAAAATAAAAATAAAATAAATGTATTTACGACATTGGACAATCCCCATTATATAGTAACCTGTGCATTTAGTATAAACCTCTGTGCACAACATGTCTCATAATCTTTCCAAGACACTTAAGACATTTTGAGTTCGCAGCCTTATCCTCCCATAAAGAGTTATATTAGTTTCAAAATCCCAAAATCAATCAATAAGAATAATCATTTTCTAATGTAATAAAGCACTTTCTCTGTTTTAAAATACCGAGTGTTGTTAGCGCAGTGAGTCACATCTGTCTGAGGTCAGCAGCTGTATGACCCCATGTTGGGCCCGACGCTGAGATTCAAAACTTGACAGCGATTTAGCCTCAATAACGTTAGCTTTAGCAACGTTAGCTCCCGAATAACGCTTAGAGCGGGTCATGAAACGCTTGTATCAACAGCCAGTTAACTTCTGAAGGAGCGAGTTACATAAAAACATAATTAAAATATAATTCGTGTTGTGTTTGATCAGCTTACTGTGCATTTTGTGGAGAATTTGCTGTTTTCCCGAGCTAGCTTACGTTAATGCTCATGCTATCGCGGGTTAGCTTCCCGACTAGCGCTAAGCTAACGCCAGATGCTTTATGCAACACAAGTAGTCGGAGTAAAAACACTGAGAGAGAAGGGTGAGTTTGTCGTGTGACAGTGGTATGGCGTTACCTGGGCTGGTTTGGGCGATCACCCATCATCCCAGGCAGATGTAAATCCAGGTGCTAGCAATGCTAATGCTACAAACTGACAAACAGAGCAGGAGTCCCGAGCTGCAGCCGCGGATGGTCCCCGAACCTCTCCGACGTGACTTTACCTGGATCCACTGCGGTGCGCGGCAAAGCGGGAGGCGAAAGGCTTATATCCTGCGTTTGGAGATCTACACTTAGTACAGCTCCAGCTCGGTGCAAACAGCCGTGTTCTTCCCTGAAGCAGCGCAGCGGCCTGGAAGAGCCAAACCCACGAGTAGCAGCAGCGGAATAATCCTCAAACTCCCATTAATTTACAGCAAAATACTCTTAAATAAAACGATTAGACTAACGCTATTACATTCCTGTTGCTGATCTGACTTCGTGTCTTCCCCTGAGCCCTGGGTTTGTAGTTTTCCTCGGCTCGTTTAGGTTCGGGGCTGTTCTTTTCACCCTTTTGTCAACACTGTTGGGCAGAGACCATCACAGACGCAGCGCAGCGTGCTGCACGCGGCGCACAGCGACGTACCACGTTTAACAGCCGCCGGTGTTACAACAGGGTTAGTACCCAGTCAGAAAGTGTGACAACGGGCACCAACCAGTGGCAAAGTTAGGAATAATTCAAGGATAAACCAGGACTAGACCCAAAATTTAACACGGTATTAAATATAACACTAAATTATAGTTTGTATAGACAGGTTTAGTTCCAGTGTATCGGTCACAAGGACAGATTCTGGGCTAAAATAAATCCTGGTGCACAAAAACAAATTCACTTTTGTCATGTAAAGTTTGTTTTGAAATGTGGGCGCATTACGACCTTTAGCATCATCAAGACAGGGCCAGGACTAAACCCAGAGATCCAGGTCTAAAACAGGCTTGAATGAGAATAACAGGAGTGCTGACAAAACTAATCCCTCCTATGCTTTAGTAATATGGACAAAATTATATAGATTATAGGGTTATATAGGTTTTTGTCCAGGGTCCCATCAAGTCTGTCAGTGTACAATGTAATGTAAGACATAAACAGGTAACATATTGATAAACATCTTGTTGCTGCTTGAATTTATTCTGTTACTCACCAAGCTCAGGCTGCATATGTGCTAGTTTTATTTAAACTTAATGTTGCTTCAAAACGAAATCTGGCTCAACTCTTCCCTCTACACTCTTTTATTTTCTTTAGAAATAATTTATATTTGTACAGTTTGTTTTATAAGATTGTGCCATACATTAAATTGTTATTGTTAGATAAATCATTCTCCTTTTTTAGTATTCATAAAACAAACTCCAATTTCTCAACATTTTGGAACACGATGAAGCCTCAGATCATGGACACATTTAAAATAAAGACTAAACAAGATTCAGTTTTACCGCTCAAGTCAAACCCAAAGTGATGACACATACTTTGAGTGGGACGCTTACTTCGTCACAACTGCTGCTGCTGTGATTGGTCAAAGAAAAACGTCAATCATTGACGTAACTCCAGCGCCGTGAGTCTTCAGCTCAGTCAGAGGTTGGTGGAGAGGCACAGACGAGGAAAGAGTGTGTCCTAGATCCGGAGCAACACTGAGGCTGAACCCGTCCCAGTCCTGGTCCAGAGCCAGACCCTGAGACTCCAGCGGGACTCGGCCTCAGCGCTGTCCGCGGAGGAGGGATCCCGTGTAAAGAGCGAGCAGAGGGCGGCAGCAGCGCGCTCTGTTACATAACACAGACTACACCAGGGCAGGGCTGGACTCAACTTTTTAACTGAAACCAGTCTCTGGCGCCACACTTTCCTTTTTTTAATTACAAATGCACCATTGTTTTTTATACTCTCATTAAAGTAAAGATCAACTAAGGAAAACCAAACTTAATTTAATTTAGTATTTTAAATTATATGTAGCTGTATTCTAGAAACATACAATATACAATACCAGCATTGTTCTCACTCTTTTGAAAAATATGCCACACAACAATGACTTTTGAATAAAAACTGTTGTGAGCCACAGTCCAGAGAATTCAACCACAGCAAATGAAAAGACATTCTAATCGGTTATGTCTGTATTACGTCTTCTTGTCTCTGTTGAACTTGTGTTTCTTGTGCGGTCTGGTTTTGAGTCTCAGTGCTGACTCGCTCTTCATTGTCTCCCGCTTGCCGTCCTCCAGCTCGTCTCCACCCGGCGTCCACCTCAGCAGCTGAGCGTCCTCTCCCGCCGTGAACAGGCTTCGCTCTGTCGGGTCCCACTCAAAACAGCGCACAGTGGAGCTGTGTCCGTCCCGCAGTGTCCGGACGAGCCGCAGACCGTCTCTGTCGCACGTTAGCAGCTGCACGTCTCCGCAGCTCCTGCCTCCAAGCACCAGCAACCGCTGCTCCGCCTCCAACCAGCGCCCCCCAACCAGAAAGTCCACCGCAGACTCGCCCTGAAAGACATGGACAGGAAAATATTTATTAGGTGAAATTTAAAAAGTATTATAGATATCCATAAACAGAGCAGCACAGTGTTATGTATTTTTTCTGAGCTTGGTCACCAGGTCTAGTCTATGTAAAGATGCCCAGACCACCTTCTCCCCAGACACTTCCTCAAGCTTCTACAGGGGATCCCAGGTGTGTTAGAGAGAACTGTCCCTCAGGTTTAAACCCAGACCCACCGTACTGCTGCTAATGCTGCTGCGAGCGTCCGAGCAGCTGTAAACCGTCAGAGTCCGGTCTGTGTCCAGCTGACTCAAGTCCCACAGGTGCAGCCCCTCGTCGTGGCTCAGACACAGCAGCTGCCTGTGCCCCTCTCCCGTCCAGCAGATGGCGCTGGCCGACGACTCGCTGTTACACGTCGCCACTAACGCCTCCTCCTCCGCCCCTTTCTTCAGATTGAACACATTCACAAGTCCGTCGGTTGATCCCGACGCCAGGCAGTCTTTATCTGACGGATGGAAGCGCACCTGAGTGATGTCATCACTGTGCGACTCGGAGTAAACCCCTAACAAAGCTCCACCCGGTTTCCTAACGTCCCAGAAAACTAAAAAGCTGTCTTCATTGTTTATCTGCTCAGTTCCGGCACACAAAAGCGAGTCATTACAACTTAAATCAAAACTACAAAAACTGTGACACTCATCACTTTTAAAAATTTGCATTGATTCTTTCCCGGGGCAGCGTACATCCCACAAACGCACTGTCCCATCGGCAGAAGCGGAGTATAAAACATTTAAAGAGCGGTGAGTGAAAGCGACGCGGCAGATGGGACCCTTGTGGCCTTTGTAAGTCCCTAAAAGTCGCAGTGTTTCCTTGTTGTGGAGGTGGACACTGAAGTCAGAGCAGCAGACGGCCAGAGCGTCGCCGGGGCTCGGTTGGAGAGCGAGGTCTAAAAGGTACGTGGGTTCGGCCGGACGAGAGCGCCGTGCGATGGACAAGGCGCCGAGTCTTTCCTCTAAGGCCTCCATCGAGAAAACACTGCAGAGAAAACAGGAAGAAAACAGTGTCTAATCAGCAACAGAGTTAGCAGAGTGTGCAGGGACGGCTGGTAGAGACTGGCCTCCTGTCATTTAGGTTTAAGCCACTGTAAGAATGTTTTGTTAAAAAAGAGATATATTTATATTTTTTTATGTTAAAGCAACCCAGCATAACCTTTAGCCAGTAGAGGGCGTAGATCTCTATCTGTGCAGCTGCATTGTCACCAAGCCTCTCTCATGAAACCCCTTAAAAGTTCCTCAAGTAAGGGCGCCACCATACAGCAATATACCTCTGTCCACCAGAGGGCAGGCTCCAAAAGCAGAAATATAAAAAGAAATCCAATGGCGACTTTACAAGTGTAAAAATCATGTTTATAGCCTGGTCCAAAAGTTATTACTACATGACAACTCTAGGGGGGGGGGCAATGTAACATTTTATTGCCCTTTGGTAAGGCCAATATCAATGAATGGGGGATCAATGAGCTCACAGCCTCCATGTTTATTTACAATCTATGATTGTCACCGATCACAATGTTTGTTAAGCAGTAGAGAATTTTAGGACAGCGGGTTTGGAGGAAAAAAAAACATGTGACAGGACAGTCACAGTAGGTTTATGTCCAGCTGAGGGCGCTGTGTCAATGAGACCATCAACTTAATAATACATTTTTGGGCTAAACGTTACGCAGCGCTACTTCAAAATATCTTGTGGAAGCTTTTAAGAATATAATGTTTTCAGGTGTGATGGCATGCGGCCTTTTTTTTTCCAGCCTGAGCACAATGTGACCTCAGCACCAATCATCTTCCTGATTTGGTGATTGACAGGTGTCACCAACATGCTTCATAAATAATTTATTACCTGGATAAATCTGCTTTGACATAAACACCATTATACTGAAAATGCCCCAATTTAACTTTTAGTTGAAAGTCCAGTTTGCCCTGCTTGAAAGGATCGGTGCCTTTAATTTGTTTTAAGGCCACATGACATGACTTTTATCCTAATGTGAAAATCTTCCAAGTTTATTAAAGTAATTTAATATAAAAGTAGTCTATTAAATAGCTTTAATGTCATTCTGTTTAAAGTTTGATAAATTATGAGCTACACGTGTATTTGACCTTTGAACTGTGTCCTGTCTGTCGTAAACACATGTCAAAGGTTACGTAAAGTAAGATAAACGGTCAACTCTCACCTGTTTTAGCCGTTTATTAAAAAAAACAACAGCCGTTAACCGTCGCTTAGCAACAGTTCGCCATTTTGTAAAACCTCCGCTTCACTTTGTCCTTTTCTTGAGCTTTTCTAACGAGACTTTTCTGAATGAAACTGACTTCTAATGAGAAAAACAAAGTACGCGCTTTTGTCACGTCTGTTTTTAAGAGGAAAACTCGCGTGGAGGAAGTGCTCCGTGTGTGTGGCGGTGTTTACGGTCCGTTTGAGAAAGAGGTCCAAAATGAAAGGTTCCATTCAACTCGTCTGCGTTTACCAAAAGGGAAAGTTTAGAACAGTACTTACATATAAAATACACAGAATAAGAGAAATAATGGTCAAATGATGCTATAGTTCATGGTTTATTGCAAAACTGAGCAATGAAAAGTGAGTTAATTCATAACGTTGTACTGTACTTTCTCCAGCAGGCGGAGAAGCTGCTGTATTTATAGAAATACATTGACAACCGGTTGAAATATCTCCATACATTATTTACAAAACACCCTGTCACATATAATTTCTCCACATTAAGCTCTTCAAAATTCTACAATACAGGTTTAGGGTTGATGATACAAAAGAAGAGGGTTTTAGGATCATTTCACAAATCACCTAAAGCCACTTAATATTTAATAGTCACCTCAAAATGTCAAAACAATCATGATTCACCAGCTTTTCACGGTCTCAGATGTTCCATAAACCATCGAATCAAACTCATGATGCTGTTTATCTCTAAAGTGTACATGTTCTTTAGTTGCCCTTTTTTTATGACTGTCATCTTTTTAATGTGGTTTTATTCATGGCTCTTTAAACAATCAGTGTTAACAGTGTCACCTTTTCTTGACCTCTCACCAGCCTCTGCCCTGTCCTGACTGACCCTTGTCATTCTTCTTGCCATTTTTATCCCCAGGTGCAAGACTGTTTTGTGATCATAGGCTATTCATATGTTGTTACCTAACCTTAAAGAAATTAGTTTGTGTTTCATGTTACATTAATAAGCTTAACTATTGCTGTGAAGGTAAAAACAAATCTGTCCAATGAAAAAAAGGTTAAAGTAAAAGCATCTGGACTCAGTTTTCAAGGTGAAGACATTTCATCTCTATTCCAAGAGACTTTATTAATTTTGGGAACAGATAAAGTCTATTGGAATAAAAAACCGAGACCAGATGCTTTTACTTTTACATTTTTTTTAACGTGATCTGGATGAGTGAGAACCTTCACAGATTAATCTGTCCAATATAGTGGCAGTAGCTCAGTGGGTAGAGCGGTCGTCCTTCAACCGGAAGGTAGGTGGTTCAATTCCCACTCTCCCCACAGTTCATACTGTCGTTGTGTCCTTGGGCAAGACACTTAACCCACCTTGCCTACAGTGACTGTAACACTGGTAATTACATTAGAACAATGTAAGTCGCTTTGGATAAAAGCGTCAGCTAAATGAATAAATGTAAATGCAATATAACCGTCACCCAACACTGACCTCCGTGAGTCTGGACCTGGTCTAAGACCGGACTAACTCTGTCTCCTTCAAACACTGACCTCCGTGAGTCTGGACCTGGTCTAAGACCGGACTAACTCTGTCTCCTTCAAACACTGACCTCCGTGAGTCTGGACCTGGTCTAAGTCTGAACTAACTCTGTCTCCTTCAAACACTGACCTCCGTGAGTCTGGACCTGGTCTAAGACCGGACTAACTCTGTCTCCTTCAAACACTGACCTCCGTGAGTCTGGACCTGGTCTAAGACCGGACTAACTCTGTCTCCTTCAAACACTGACCTCCGTGAGTCTGGACCTGGTCTAAGACCGGACTAACTCTGTCTCCTTCAAACACTGACCTCCGTGAGTCTGGACCTGGTCTAAGTCTGGACTAACTCTGTCTCCTTCAAACACTGACCTCCGTGAGTCTGGACCTGGTCTAAGTCTGGACTAACTCTGTCTCCTTCAAACACTGACGTCTGTGAGTCTGGACCTGGTCTAAGTCCGGACTAACTCTGTCTCCTTCAAACACTGACCTCCGTGAGTCTGGACCTGGTCTAAGTCTAGACTAACTCTGTCTCCTTCAAACACTGACCTCCGTGAGTCCGGACCTGGTCTATAACCGGACTAACTCTGTCTCCTTCAAACACTGACCTCCGTGAGTCCGGACCTGGTCTATAACCGGACTAACTCTGTCTCCTTCAAACACTGACCTCCATGAGTCTGGACCTGGTCTAAGTCTGGACTAACTCTGTCTCCTTCAAACACTGACCTCCATGAGTCTGGACCTGGTCTAAGACTGGACTAACTCTGTCTCCTTCAAACACTGACCTCCATGAGTCTGGACCTGGTCTAAGTCTGGACTAGCTCTGTCTCCTTCAAACACTGACCTCCATGAGTCTGGACCTGGTCTAAGTCTGGACCTGGTCTAAGTCCGGACTAACTCTGTCTCCTTCAAACACTGACGTCTGTGCAGCGTCATATCACCAAAGACTAGACCGAGTCGAGTCATCTTTAGTTGAACTGAGGAAAGTTCTAAAATCTGAAGCTGTTTTTAGTTTAATTATCTATTCTAATATATTTAATGGAGTTTTGATTATAGCATTTAACATAGGCTGTATTTTAGTATTTATTTAAATTACCCACAGGATAGTTTAGTGTAAGTGAGCAGCTCTTTAAGGTGAAAACTGTTGGTCTTTATGAGAGCTTGTGTCTCGTTGTATCTTTGCACAGATTAGGATTTAATTTTTCTGCTGTAAATGCCTCAGAAACTCTGGCTTCATTATGACTTTAAAATTTTAGTGACTAAAAGTCCACACAATCCCATGTGAGCAGAGCCTCTGTCTCGTAACACGCAGACTCACGAGTCTAAGTCCCAGTCATCTGTCTTCTGGTCCGAGTCGAGCCACGAGTCCTTGAGTCCAAGAATAAATAAGAGTCGAGTCACAAACATGAGCCTGATGACTGGACTTGAGTCTGATAATCCTTGTAACTAAAACAGTGACACTGGTTCCGGTCTCAGGTCTTGGTCTCAGGTCTTGGTCTCACTACATTAGTTGCAGCTGCTGTGAAACAAGAGCAAACTCCTTGAACCTGATGATGCACTAGAAGAACATTTATTGGCAAAATAAACTTTAAACTTTACAATAATTTTAATTTAAATTTTTCTAATCTCAGCCTATTAGTCATTTCAACACATTTCTTTTTTTCTCCTGAGTAAAACAGATAAAACACGGGAATCTCTCAAAAACAGTGTCAAAAACAGATAAAACACAGGAATCTCTCAAAAACAGTGTCAAATAATCAGACTTTACAAAGATCGTCCCTCCTCTTCGTGGTTCATATGTGCCTCGAGTCTAAAACAAAAGTCCTTTGGGATAAATGCCTTTTGAAAAGGCCACAGGTTTTTAATCACTGTGTATTGCTTTAAACGAAGTCTTTAAGGTTTCTTGGTATCAGTCAAAACATAGGTAGAAAATTCTTACCTATTAAACAAATATGTGCATCAAAGTCTTAGAAATGTAAAAAAGCAGTTGATTTTGTCGAAAGGCTTTGCTAGAAATGCTCTGGATTCAGTTTTTGGTGGAATTTAAAAGTGGTTCATTCCATTTTTAAGGCTGTCCTCGAGGATAAAGTGTCATAAATATCAAATATCCACAGGCTTTAGTGCAAAAGGCTGTTTCTCAGTGGTTCGTCCTTCATCGAGTTCAAAATGTGGTTCTTCTCCCAAAAGTTTCCACCGAGCGTTAATACAGTACGTTCAGTTCCTGCTTTATTTGCTTTAACCTCACTCTGATTAATTTCCATAAAAACAGAGGTATTTGTCTAAACAGAGCTGACTTCTGAAATATTTGTGCCAGATGAATACAATTATTAGACATTGTTCTTCTCTTATACCTCTTCTAAATGTAGCCCTCAGGAGTATGTTTTCAAAGTTATGGCCTGCAAAAAAAACGAATTAACCACTTCAAACATTAAACATGAAACAGATAACAAACTAGTATGTCGGGTGAGTTCCATGAAAACAATTACACTTCTGTAAAAGAAGTTGATTAGGAAAAAAAAAAAAAAGATTGTTGCTTTTATGAAAACTACATTAAAGGGGGCGTGGTCACAATCATGCAGTCCAAAATAATTGAGGCAATAAAACAACTAGTATATTTAGCCGTTTTATGTCGACAGTGAGTTTCTGTTACTTCCTCAGCAACAGTTATTATTAAATTTATACCAGCGTCAGCACATTGTCCACACAGGACACAAATCTTACTGAACCAAACTAAACTGTACTGCTCGGTGGACTGCTTTTTTTTTTTTTCAAACCCTGATCCAAAAATAAACTTTGTGAAGATGAAAGTTCTTGCTCTGGTCTGGTCTGTGCTAAAACAGTCAAAAGTTTTAAACCAAATGGAAGATCCGAATAATTTTTTTTTTATTTAACCTTTATTTATCCAGGTAAACTGTTTGAGAACCAATTCTCATTTACAAACATGACCTGGCCCCATGTGTGTTAATAACAAACCTTCAGCAGTGATTCTGGAGGAAACAGCTGCAGTCGGTCAGAAAGAGCACAGTGCAACGTTGAATAAGGAAACTAGTGCATGAACTGGATAAGGCATAAACCTAATTGTCCAGAGACCACAGTGTAAAAAAGAAACATCTGGTAAATGTCTTTTTTTTTTGCACAGGTTTGGGTTTTTTCTGGTGTTTTGTTATTTTCTTTACTGTGTTTAAGTGGAACATATTTCCTTTATAATGGTATTCTAGCCATTTGTTTTTATAGTTTTGTTCTTGAACATTACTTATTTCAGTTTTTAATCAGGTTTTATCTGGAGAGCTGTTTCAATGACCCTGAGATAAAAGTCGCTGTATTTCTGCCTCGTCTCTCACTCGTCCGTCACGTCGCTGCCGACAGAAAACCAGGCTGAAGCCTTGTGCTCTGTGGAAACATAATGTAATAACACATGTCCACAGAACGAACCGGTGACAGAGCGGAGGGCGCTACCACACCCAGAGCCTAAAACACACCCATGCGTCAGAGCAGTGCATTGTGGATGCTGTAGTCCTCATTCAGAGCTGTATGTAAGTGAAGAGCAGCGGGACGAGGAAGAGCACGTTGAAGCCCACTGTCCCGTAGACGATGTACCGATACGGCAGCTCCACCTCCATGTGCTGCCGCGCCTGCCGCACGTCGTCCCCGGCAATGCCAAACACTCGACACAGCAGCGCGATGACGGCCGCCTTCATCACGGCCCGCGTCAGCATTAGCACGGCCACGCCCACCAGCAGCCGCACCACCACCGCGCCCACCAGCCCCGCGCTCAGGGCCGGCAGGACGATGGGCAGCACGTCGGGCAGAGGGTCAGGGACAAGGCCCAGGCGCTGGTTCACGTGGGACGCCAGGGCCACTCCGGCGCCGGTGCCCAGGATCTGAGCCGTGTCGCCGCGGGATGTGCTCCAGGCGTCGAGTCTGAAGGACAGCAGCCCCAAGAACAGGTGCAGGGACAGGACCAGCACCGGGGCCCAGCGGCTGCTCACCACAAACCCATCGATGTGGTCCAGCGCCGGAAGGAAGACCAACAGGATCAGAGCGCTGTACAGGACGCCCGCCATCACGTCCTGAAGCGGGACAGGGACAGGTTACAGAGGTGGTAAACATTATTACAACACTTCTCTAAGTGGTTCAGTTGTTTTTGTTGAATTATTTATTATTAAAATACCCATAAAACAAATGAAATATCTACAAAGTATAAATTTTGACATTATGCTCAATAAAAATATAGAACAGAGCCGTCATAATGAGGTTTTGATCATTTTCCACAAAAACAAGTCCTGTTTCAGTGTCACACAGTGGTGTTGGTTCTAGTCCTGTTTCAGTGTCACACAGTGGTGTTGGTTCTAGTCCTGTTTCAGTGTCACACAGTGGTGTTGGTTCTAGTCCTGTTTCAGTGTCACACAGTGGTGTTGGTTCACAGAAGAAGCCCTGGAGAACATTAGTGTTGAAGTTCTCAGAAATATATTGACCTGATGCCAGAGAGACGTGCTGCTGGAACTAAATATTAAAGTTAAGACTCACTTCATCTGATATTTGTTGTGCTCAGAGCAGGCTTCATGAACTTTAGGACATTAAATGTTTTAGAGTCAAACAAGGTCAATACTTTCAGATGTGTCAGGTGTAATAATCAGTTTAAACACCACTGTTTATGATTTTAATCTGATCATAAATACATCTGATCTCTGAAGCTGAGGGCCACATAAACTCTTGCCTTGTGCTGTGATTGGCCCCAGGGCCAGACTCTGGACACGTCTGTTTAAGGTAAGCTCTAAATTTCCGTTTAATGAAGTGTAACAGAATTATGAAGGAAGCGTCTCGATGCTGCGGCTGTCGGAGAGACCAGGACGAGAACAGGACTATATCTGGTCTAATCTAATCAGTCTGAAAAGCCCTTTGACTTTATTGTTGTTGTGAAACTGAGGCAATAGAAATAAACATGATATTTATAATTCTGGAGTCTTTCTCTCATAACCTCAGCTGCCTCGGTCATGGGTCAATGAGAACAAAGGTTACTGTTGTGGCCTTCTCATAAATAATATACACCTTAATTATAATAAAAAGTCTGACTAGAGATCTCTCTCCCGGCCCGTCTGTGTCAGCTCAGATAAGACCCGATAAGACACAGCACACAAACAGGAAACAGGAAGTGAGCCGAATGTGACCGTGACCTCGACAGCAGCATCTGTATTAATCTTTATTTTCTGCTCCGACAGTTGAATATTAGTAAAGCCTTCTGATTGTTCCAGCCTCTGCAGCTCGATGCTGATTGGACGGTTTATTCCCACAGGTGTATTACAGTTCATGTTTTTGGGTGTGCTCTGTTTGTACTTTGTTTGATTTGTTTAATTAATGACTTGATGTTCTATCGACTGAACTGTGGCTTTGGTTTACTCTGTTCAACTTCTTTCATGAGACCAAAAGAACGTTACAGTGATTTAAAAGATTCAAAAGAAAACACATTTTATAAATGTTAACTCGCTGTTGCTCAGCAGGCCGTGTTATAATGTTCTGATGGTGACTCTGAGTTGCAGAGGCAGCTTTGGTTTTTATTTAATTTGATTACATTAATGTTTAAGTTGAGATTAATAAGAAATATTTGAACTACTGCTGTTAAAAAGCACCTCGTATGAGACGATCTGTCCCACTCTTACTGCAGAGACACCACAGTAATGGCCCTGAACAGGGGTCAGGACGACAGTGAACACAGCGTCAGGGACAGGAGCATGGTCCGTCTTATTCTTGTTCATGTATTTGTCTTATCCCTTATGACTATGAGATGCATTTTAGCGCCTGGCTCATATCTGTGGCTTGTTGCCTGACGCAGATATTCGAGCTGAAGTGAAGTGGCCCAGTTGAACTCTCCTTCCTCGCTGCTTGTGTTCTGTATTAGAGAGTATTAGAGCAGTGAAGTCATTCAGGCTAATCTGTGCTTTCGGCTAAAAAACCCTCCCAGAACAGAAGCATGTTTCCACAGAAGCTGTTACTTTGTCTAATCTCACGCTCTCAGTCTGTGCACAGGCCTCGACGAGTTACACCTGGGTTTATTCAGAGCGTATTCAGACCAGACTCGCTGAGATTTACACATTTAAACTACCTCATGTTTTCATTTCACCATTGACAAAGTCAGGGGTGTCCTAACTTTTCTCAGAGGTTTGAAAATGTGCTAATGTCCCTCCTGCTGTTTTCTAAACCATAAACATTCTGGAAGCTTCAGGTTCAGTCAAGGTTAAGGCCCAGTCCCGTTTCTTCCCTGAGCCCTTCCCCTCGGTTTTACTCGCTCATGTTGAGGCAAAGGGCTTTTCCAATTCACTTTTAAATCGAGATGAAGGCCTACAGACCACAATTGAAACAAATTACCCATCATACCGTGCATTCACCGGCTCCATTGCTGAAAAAGACGGCATAAATGTAACAAATTTTAGGAACAATTAAGATTTTAAATGAGGACAGTCCTGTTTTATGTTTCTTTAATCTTGTATATGAACTAATCTCTTCGTCATTGAAAAGTTTGTTTCCATCGACAGGTCAGGATCTTGTATTTACAGACGACTCGTTTGATTTTAACGCAGAACACCGTCTGTTTTTTTGTTGAGAGTGTTGTACATGTCAGAGCAGTCCTTTTGGTTTTTTAGTTGTGTCTTGTGTGACCAAAGTCAGACGAAACACCAGCTCAGACTGTTCAGAAGAAAGAGGATAAAATACTCAACTGAATTCTGGTTTAACTCTGGTTTAAATGTTAGGTTTGGGAAACTGGATTGTGTTGAAGAAAAGGTTAAAACAAAGGTGAAGATGTTTTATTTTTCATCAGAGGAACATTTTTAATTCTGAGATCGACTGGTAAGAGAGCTGAGCTTTATCTCTAGAGGGAGGAGCTCGATCTGAAACTAACTCTGATTGGACCGGTCTGTTCTGGTCTCATAGTCGTTAAGAGTTTGAATGGGCAGTGTGACCTGGATGACTGAGAACCTCCACAGACATTGTGTTGAGTCACTCTGGAGTGTCCTGCTGTGCCACCGTGTGATGTGAGTAACACAAGCTTTAGGTCAAACTGAGGCTGAGGTGTCTGTTTCAGTGTCGGGTTAAAAAAACGACGCTGAGGGTGTTAGACCGAGGACTGAAGAGGGATACGTACCAGGACGGAGTGCATGCCCATGTAAATGCGGCTGACGCAGACCAGCAGACACCAGCTCAGAGCCAGACCAAAGCCCACGGAGAACGGGTACTGTGGAGAGAACAGAGGAGCGTTTAGTACAAGTCTTTTACGGTGTTTGTAATGGACGAGTCAGAACACTACTCAGGGTCAGTTCAGGGCTGTTCCTCCAGGTCTCACTCTCCAGTAAAACAACACAACCCAGCCAGTTTCATCACCAAAAGGGACCCTTTTAAGTATAAACTGGACTGTTCTACTCTGACCCCTGGTCCTGAGTGAGTGGTCCATTTACCTGGAGTTAAGACTTTTAGCAACTGAGACCAGGTCAAGACCAAGCATCGCTCATGGAACCTCTTAAACGGTCCTCGAGTAAGAGCGTTTTACAGCGATATACCTCCGTCCACCAGAGGGCAGGCTCCAAAAGCAGAAATATAAAGAGAAACCCAATGGCGACTTTACAAGTGTAAAAATCATGTTTAAAGCCGGGCCCATTTTATAAACAACCTATGGTCAAGACCCAGAACCAGTTTACAATAGTAATACAACACTGTAATAGACACAAGAGAACAGGTAAAAAAAATCTAAGTAAGACCAGGTCCAGACTCATGGAGGTCAGTGTTTGGTGAAAGAGACGAGTCGATACAAGATTTTTATTTGGATAAAATAATTGATGTTTTCATTTAAAATCTAGAAACAGATTTAAAAACCTGTTGTGGGCCGTTTCCTATATTTTAGGGACTTTCATGTGTCGAGTTCTGCTCCTGTTTAAAGCCGTAAGACATTGACCCTTCCCCTGCCTCGGCCCCGACAGGACGCTGCACAAAAACACAAACTACAGCACACTTCAAAGCCCTTTTTTTTTTTTTTTTTTGCATCAGAAACATACCCTCTCTCTCTGGAACCTATCAGTAATTACATAACCCTCTCTTGGAAGTAGGTCTGTCTCATTATGAAAGCCCTACAGCTTTTTTCCAGTAAATTATCCAATGAGTTAAAGCAGGTCCGAAAACAATAACGAACCTGCCACTGAAACAAATGAAAGTGAGTTCTGGAGCAGTGAGAACGGAGACTTCCTCTCAGACCCAGACCCGCCCCAGAGTCATTGTGAATGTTCCTGGGACTGGAGCCGTCAACAGGACGTCACTCACACTCTCACGAGTTTGAATAGAAATAAACACTGTGCCTCATGTTCGACATTTGATTTAGTTCAGACTTCATTTGGTCCCTGCTTAATCAAAGGCTACAATACAAATCAAGTTGGACAGAGCCAGGCTTTACTTGAGTGAGCTTGATCACTCAAATAAAGCCTGGTGGTTATTTAACTAGATCTAGATCTAAATCAAAAGGTCCTGACATCACATGACTCATGACCACTTTCAGAGCCACTCCTGCTTTTCTTTGATTAAAAAAGTTAAACCGGACCAATGTTTCCTCCAAAACTGAAGTTTAGAATAGAGCGTAAACTTTTAGCCCTAACTTCCGTTACCTCTTCCTCGTTAAACATTGTGTAATAAATTGACCATTTTTGTCTGTGGAGGTTCTCAGTCAGCCAGGTCATCTTTAAGAAAAGGTCAAAGCAAAGGCATCTGGACTTAGTTTTCAAGTTGAAGATGTTTTGTCTCTAATTCCAAAAGCCTTGAGGAAAACGTGGCAGCGATCCTTTCTAGACTCTTTGCTGATACAGCGAGGAGTCTGGCTAGTGTTATAAACCAGGTGAGCACACACTTGTATGCACGCACCTGTATGCACCTGTAAGAAGGTGGTACTGCCTCAGATTAGGGACAAGGTTTTTCCCGTTTGAGACATTGATTTATTGATCTGTGTTTAAGAAGCCAAATAAGCAGGAGCACAAAAAACAAATAACGACAAGCGCCCCTGGGCCGTATCTCGTGGCAGCTCAGGCTCGGCGGTGCCTTGTGCCCGTCTGCGGCTCTGGCAGCTCTGGCAGCTCTGGGAGGGGTAGTGGTTAAAAAAGCGAGGCGTGGTGTTGGTAAAACAGCTGATCTTTATCAAAGCACAACCGCAGTGTGTTTGTTCTTTAAAGCACATTGCAGGTGGATTTAAAACGGACGTGAAGTTGACACGCACACTTGTATTGTTATTGTGCACATGCTCTGGAATAAAAAGAGAAAATAAAGCAAATGTATTAAATTGTTAATTTTTAAAAAGATATTACAGAGGTTGTTTTTAATATAAATCTTTTTCTATATAATCTAAAACTCCCTTATTAGATAGAACCAACTGTTAAATAGGTGTACTGAATTTATTTTTTATATATCATAAACCCTGTTTTAAGTGAGACCAAAAAAACATTAACCAGTCAAAGACGCTTGGCGAGTAGGTCGTCTGTTATGAGTCCAGAGAGACTCAGTAGGGCTTCTCTCTCGTCTCAGGACAGAGGAGTGTTTGTGAAAACTCAAATTGTGTTAAAGACCAGAAGAAACACAACTCTGCTCTGTGCCATTAGTCAGCCACTTCTTACAATGTAAACTGATATTAGCGTTAAAGCCCCATTGTGTTACTTGGTGACCTCACAATGTAACACAAAACCAGGGCGCACATCCATTCAGCCCTTTCCTCAGTCCAGAGAAATATAATCTGCACCACCTGACTTTGAATTCTTTTGTGCTTACCAAGAAAGTAGAGGTCTAAGCAGAAATACCATAAGATCCTGACGTCACGTGAGTCGTTCTATCGGCCACAAACGGCAGCAACAACATGATCAGTGCCAGAGGACATCACAAACAAACAAACGTTATGAAGCTTTAATTCAGTTATTGAGCTTAATTTAATTAAATCCACTTTCCTGAGCCTGATCCTGCAGCAGGCCTGAGTCTAAACAAACCTACAGCTCTTTACCTGCTTCTCTCCAGAGTCACTGAAGCAGCACATTTCTGAGGCTGTAGCTCTGTAAACGTAAAATAAAGAGACACGAACAAAAGGAGTTGTATTTTATAAAGTTACCCGAGTCTGAAGAGGTCACACAGCGGAGTAACAGTAGGATCCAATCACTTCTTTTTCATTTATTTGGCAATCTCTTTTTTTTTTTTTTTTTTGTAACAGGCTAAAAATGTCTATTTCTTCTAAGTTTGTTCTTTGCTTTGCTACAACTTGTGTCTTTTCTGTAAAACACACTGAGGTACTTTGGTACAAAATGTGCTCTGTAAATACATTTTCTTATAAACATAATTCAAAAAATAGTCCATTGCAAAACAACTATTTACAAAGTCACAGAAGACATTAGCTTCATGTTTTACAATAATAGTGTGTAACCCTGGTGTTGGCTGTATTGGTTTATGTTAATTATCCTGTGGTCTTTGCTTTTAAAGCTGTTCTAATCCATTAGTCTTTGCTGTAGAGACTTTGTGATGCCTTCTGTTGAAATGTTTCACAGAGGGCTGTTAGTGGGACACATTACCACAAATCTACTCAAACTGCTCAATACTTTTCTACAGCTGACTTTCTGTTACTTTAGTTGAATGTACAGTTGTGGCGGTTTGTTGCCAGTGGAATAAATTTGGGTTTGGAGCTCAATATCTTAACTTTATGTGATAAGATTAAATGGCAAGAAGCTCAACTATACGTTTACTTTAAGCTTACTTGTACAAATATTTCTGTAGTGGCAGTTGAACAGAATTTTCCTGTCAACTTCCAAAACCTTGGAGCTGCTTTTACGCCTGGACAAAGCCTTCTCCATAACGTCAGCTACAACTGTCTGGAGAACAGGGTTTAACTATTCATGAGCTCAGAGGGTACAGTGACCCGGGGCCCTGTGAGCCACGCCAAGTCAAGATACTGATCTGAAAAACCACGGGCCGCATGCTTCACCAACAAGAGAACAGTCCTTTATAAACGGGGAAACACTGTTTTCTGATTGTCCAACAAAACCTGCCACACACCTGGTTACTGAAGTGTATTCCCAGCTCTTGTGTAAACAGGAATGAGGTTCCGACGGTGGAAAAGTCGCACCAAGAACTCACAAATTGTTCCTTAGGTTCAGTAACTTTTGGTTTCTCTCTACAGTTTTTAAAAATCGGACTATCACACTTTCCCTGACGCTGCATTCACTGTTGTCGTGACAACGGAGGGCGTGTCTCTTGTAGACGGTGTTTAATGTGTCTCTGCAGAGGCTCATTTTACAGTTGAAACAGAAAACAACGTAATCTATTCCTTTTGTACCTTCTTCATAAGTTAAATTAGCTGCAAACACGCTCTCACATTACAAACGACCGGCAAAGAAAATTAGGTCCATTTACAATTTTCACAATTTGTGCCTCTAGCCTCGACAAAACACTGTAAATCTGAAAAACACACCTTCATCCCAGTGCAGTGATACCGTTAAACTAATGTGAATAATTGTTCCACTCTTCTGTGTTTTATGATTTTTTTCTTACAAAGCAGTAAGCCTGTGAAGGTTCTCAGTCATCCAGATCATCTTAAAAAAAAAAAAAAAGGTTAATTCCAAGAGACCTTTTTTTTTTTAAAGCAATAAGCCAGATAATAGAATGACAACAGCCAGCCTTCAAAATGTTAATTACGTCTGGGGTTATTGTGTCAAGTCTGTGTTTAACGGAGGAATCTACACGACCCGTAGTGACTAAAAAAAGGTGAGTGGTTGTCTAGAGATAAGTGTTATCATGTGATTAACTGGTGACTGCTGTTTGTGTTTACCGTTTATTGTCCTGAAGTGACCTTAAAATTCACTAACTGCAGAGAACTGCAAAGTGGTCAAACAGAAACTTCAACAGAATCTTTCAAAGACTTCCTTCCTTCTTCAAACAGAAGGAAGTGGCTCTGTTCAGCTTCTCCTTCAGTCGCCTCCGAGTCACGTTGCTTTGAGAGACGTTTATAAAAGAGAGCGACTTCAGGGCGGAGACTTGGAAAAGAGACGGTACATGGGGGACTGTACAGGGTTTTAGTAATGAATCTCCATGTATTTAAATCTATTATCTTACACACACATGTATCCAGTTCAGCTCGTTCTACTCAAACCTGGTCTTTAACTGTGTCCGACGAGGACCTCTCACTTTGCTCTTCCTGCGAAAACCAACATGCTTCTTATTGTGCATCATGTTGAGAGAGAATTAAGACACAGGTCTATTGTAATGCAACAGATAAATACCTGGTTAATCTTATTTAATCTGAGCAACGGCAAAACAGTGAAATTGAATTGTCACGTTGTCAATTCTATGATTACAGATCTGTCAGAGCAGCCACACCCTTGGTCCCAACATACAGCGGGTCCCAAGCATTACTTGGAGCAGAACAAGATGGATTTAAGATGGTTCAGACCAAACTGAACCAAGGCCCGGTTCATTTGTGAAACAGAATTTGGAGATAGTTCAGACTTTAGACCAAATGCAGGAAGTCATGGTCGATTAAACTCATGAAGAAGAGAGAACGGAAGGAAACAGATAAAACACAGATTGTGTTGTTTTCTGTTTTGTATGGATTTGTTTTCTCTCTGCTCTACGACAGAAACCTCCTGTGAAACTGTTTCCTAAAGTGTTCTAGAGATTTAAAACATGCCTGTATTAATTCTATAATAGCAGGTCTTTATAGGCACTACTCCAGTTTAATTCTTGTATTTTTCCAGTTCAACTGTAAAATGAGCCTCTGCAGAGACACATTCACCACAGCCACACAGCCTCAGGGAAAGACCGATACCAAAAGTTAGTGAATCTAACGAATACTGCAATTTGGGAGTTCTAAGTGTGGACCTTTGCTTGGTGCAGCTTTCTGGTTAGCAAATGCCCTAAACCCGGCTAGGTTAACTCTCTCAGTGCTGATTAGACATTAGCTGTGCTCCTGTCCTGACAAATGGACCCCTGATCCCCGCCTGGAACAGCCTCTCAGATAAAGTAAAACAAGCCTCAACTTTAACACTGTCCAAGGGGAAGTTAACAACCTTCCTCTTTAGTTCTTCCTACATTCAGTAAAACTGAAAGGGTTGTATCTGCACTCTGTCTTTTAATGTGTTTCAACCTGACGATCCGACGGTCTCTGCTCCCGTCTCGGCATGTCTGAGTGACATCTCACTTTGGATGAAGGACCATCACCTGCAGCTGAACCTTGCAAAAACAGAACTGCTTGTGATTCCGGCCAATCCAAAGACCCACCACAACCTCTCCATTCAACTAGGCCCATCAACCATTACACCGTCCAGCACTGCCAGAAATCTGGGAGTGGTAATTACTGATCAGCTAAACTTCACAAGTCATGTCGCCAGCACCACCTGGTCCTGTAGATTCATCCTCTACAACATTAGGAAAATTAGACCTTTCCCATCAGAGCACTCTACGCAAATTCTAGTCCAGGCTCTTGTCTTGTCCAAACTGGATTATTGCAATGCTCTACTGGCTGGACTCCCTGCAGCACAACCAAACCTCTGCAGCTGATCCAGAATGCAGCAGCAAGAGTGGTCTTTAATGAACCGAAGAGAGCACACGTAACTCCTCTATTCATTAGGTTACACTGGCTCCTGTTGACGCCTGCATCAAGTTCAAAGCTATGCTCTTGGCCTACAAGACCACCACTGGTTCTGTACCCTCATATCTTCACTCACTGAGACCTACGTTCCTACCAGATCCCTGCGCTCTGCAGATGAACAACATCTGGTGGTACCGCCAAATATGTTTTACACAAATGTCTTGCGGTCCAGATCGCGGTCCGCCTTTTGAAGACCCCTGAGGTAGTGCACTTGTTCAAAGGCCTTTCAGATTGTCATACATTCAGAAACCAATAGTGCAAGTAATAAAAATAAAAAACTTGTATTTTCAAGTAAAATCCTAAGCTCAGCTGGTATCGAAACTTCGGGAAATGAGTATCGTATCGTTTGAGATATTTCAGTATCGATATTTATCGAAATATCGATTTTTTTTTGACAACACTAATCTATATCTATAGATCTATCTATATCTATATATATATACACATATACACACATTATATATAATATATATATATATATATATATAATATATATATATATATATATATATATATATATTTGCCTTGCATCTCAGATGGATCAAACTGTTTCTGGTGATAATAAAACATATTGAATTTTATGTATCTGTAGACGTCCTATTTTATATGAATGTTCAATCTGTCCTGGACACAACTCTGTCCCCTCTGTCTGTCCTGGGAATGGATCCTCCTTGCTCCTCTTCCACTGTATACACTACAGATTTTAATTATAATCTGAGCCCTGCCACGTTCAGAAGTACTCTGCAATAGTAGCTTGTGTCAAAGAACAATACAGGAGCCTCAGAGAGAGCTTTTATAGATGGAGCCTAAAAACTGTCCCATTATAAGGACGGGGCGTGTTGTCTTGAACAGTGCCTAAGGCAATTTTTCAAGACATTGCGGCGAAACAAAAAAAAAGTAAATATGACTGCATTCTGTTGCTTTCAAGCCTCAAGGTCAGAAACAAGAACATGGACCGTGACGCCGTAAAACACAAACACAACGTGCAAAGGTCGCTGAGCTCCACATGGACTTTTGTCAGCAGTTCCACCCACTCCTGCAAACTCACATGGGACTGTACCTGTCTTATACACAACATAAATGTGCAAAGGTTTGGTGAGATATGTTAACACAAGTAAATAATGTGCCTCAGTTACATAGTGAGTAAGATAAGTTACTGTGACTTTTTTTTAAAGCCAGGATATTATATAAATGAAAAATATTTTAACATTAGGGCCATACAGTTAAAAGTCACAAGTGTTGCTTTAACAGGCCTCATGACATCACTGTACCCGTGTTTGGACTTATTGAAGGTAAAAAGAAACCCTCTCAGCTCACAAAAGGCATAAATATATTTGGGCCATTCTCCAAATAAACAGATTTTTCTGTCCTCACACAAAGAAAACAAACATTTCAGGTTTTTGATTTCACAGTCAGCTCCAGGAGTCGACTAAAAACTGAAACATCATTTCCAAATAACACATATAAAATAATAATAAAAATGACTTTGTATGTTGTCTGATATCACTAAGGCTAAAAGACATTAAAAGAAAAAGATTCTGAGATTTTTCCCAAAAATGTCATCACTTTTTGGGGTCACATGACCTGCTGATGGAGTTAACATTGAAAAATGTATATTATAATATATTTAATTATTTTATGTTATTTCTAATTAAGTGTAAAAAAAAATCAAAGCTATATGATTTGGAAAGAAATTCATTCAAAACTTTATTTTTATTTTAGAATAATAAATATTGAACTTAAAAATTCATTATGAAAAATAATGAGATTCTGGGGCATTTTCTTTAGACTTGATTTTATGCTAGTATTATCCTTTTTTTTGGAGCTCAGTACTTTGACGGTACCTGCTAATGTCCCAGGTGAGTACCAGGTCGGACCAGCCTCAGTAGGACCTGGTTTTAGGACCTACCTCCCAGCGGCCGAGGGTCATGTAGAAGAGGGCGAAGGGGATGGCGGTCCCGGACATGGCGTGTGTGGAGGGCATGCTGTACTCGGAGTTGTAGAACATCTCCACTTTGACCACGGGCGGAGAGGCGGGCCGGGACCAGCCGAGGACATCCTTCGTGCACTGCCCCAGATACATGACCCAGACCCAGACCATGATGAGCCGTCTGCCCACGAACGCGTCTATGTTCCAGATCACGAAGGGAAAAAATGTGATATAAAACATTTCATTGCCTAACTCAGTCCCGAAAGTGAATAAATAGTACAAAAAGCGGTTTTCTATAATAAACTCCTGCCCAGCGTCGTCCGTTAGAGAGTTTTTCCGAAGAGGCTTAACGGCGCTGCCAGTTTCTCCTCCCGGGGAAGCTGCACCATTTGGGGTCAGCCCTTCACTGTCTTGCCCTTGTTTTGTCAATACGTTAGATGCGTTAATTCTCTTGTGAAGTCCCTCTGAAGACGTTTGACGTGTCTCCCCTTCTCCAGCTCCAATAACAGCTGCGGTTTCCTCGTTATTGTGCCCGGGAAAATGGTGGCGACAAGCCCCGTTGTTGTGCGCCTGAGTTCGGTCACATTCCCTGCTGTTCCCGCTGACGGTGGTCCTCGAAAACGTCCCCCGGACACCGCAAATCTGCTGAAACCTGGCGACAAGCTGAGGGTTTTGTAGAAACCGTGGGACTTCGGTTAAACGGGTAGGTTTTTCCATGTTTTATCCGGGTTTTACGGTCTCCGCACAGCCGAGATACGGGGCTCCAGACCCCGCTACTTTCTCTGCTAGCTCCCCGCTAACGTTAGCTTCTTCCCGACCGTTACATCGTCATCTGGCTACCGCTTCTCACAAACTAAACCAAGTTTAAAGTGAAACAAAGTACTCCAACCGACCGTAAGCGCTTGTAATAGTGGTTAAAATAGAGAATAATGGTTTTAAAGTGAACTGGATGGTTGCAGTTCGACACGGTGCGTTCAGTGTCCCGCAGCATCTGACTGATGCCTGTGATGGAAATGTCACTTCCTCGGCTCCAGGGGCGGGTCTAACATTTCTCTGAAGGATTGACGATTTGAATAAACAAATAAAAATGTTAAGGACTTTATTTATTTTGTTTCGACCTTTATGTCAAACATTTATAAGATTTTCCTTTCGGTTTTAACACATATTGAGGTTTCTGATTTTCTGGGCCTCACCTTTTTTCCCATCTGTTTATTAGTTTCTCTCATTTGCTTTGGCATAGTTTGGCATTTAATTTCTTCTTTAATAATTTAAATCCTGAATATGATAGTTACTGAGGCATTCAAAATCAGTAGCAAAAGGCTTTACTTCAAATAAATATTGTTTTATATAAACCTACGCCCCCTGGAGGCGGAAGTGTAGAAACATCAGACGCCTTTGAATAAATACAAAGAAAACTTCAAAAATTATGAAAAACTTTGATGACCCTCTGGATGTGAGCACAGAGGTTTGTACGTCCCTGATGGAGGCTCCTAAGACAGGGGATGTTATTTGGAACCGTTCATTCATTTGTCTTTGAGAAGCCCTTTGAGGTAATTGCTTTTGTGATATTGGGCTTTAAAAAAAACTGAACTGAATCCATGTCCAGAACAATATTTAAAGAGTTTCCATCAGTTTAAAGCTCTGTCTCCAGCTGCTCAAACACACATTTTTACACAGAACTGTTTTAGATTATTTCATTGCAGACTCTATTTATTGAGCAGCTGCACAAACGGAAATGTGAAGCTAGAACAGTTGTAGGGCGACCTCTGCTGGTGAAACTGACACAAAACAAAAAGCCCGCAGCCAGAAGTTTTACATGAAGAGATAGAACTACAGCCAATATTGTTCATTAAAAAGAAAGAGAATAAAAGGAGATAACGTTGACACACTCATTTTTATTATATCTAGACTGTTAAATATAATGCAATTTATTTTTATTAATTGATGATAAAGAGCTCATAACCTGCTGGTCTAATAAACCATCGTCTGTAGATTTAAAGCTCTCCTGACATTATTGCATTCTTATCTGTTACATACCCACACATAGGAGGCTTATCGGACAGTAGGAGGTACACAATGTTAAACCCTTGTTCTCTTTCACTTTCACACTAATGACCGCTTCTGACCACAATCTTTTACTTAATACAGGTGTTAGTAGATTTAGAAAAACTTTATAATATTCACCCAATAAACACCAGATGTTTGGCCGTTGTAGGGCAACAGCTTTTTCAGTTGAACTGATATTAAAAATGTTTCTATAATAATCTGTTTTAAAGTAAAGAATCCACTATATTATTTTTATTCAGTCCAACAGGAGTCCAACAAGGTTAAAATAATAATAATGGCATAATAAAGGCATCTGGACTCAGTTTTCAAGGTGAAGACGTTTTCGTTTCCAACACTTTATCAATTCTGAGATCAACTGTAAGAGAGCTGAGCTTTATCTCTCGAGGGAGGGGTTTGACCTGAAACCAAACCTAATGGACCAGGCTGTTCTGGTCTCATAGTCGTTAGCTCTGAAAGGACTAACAACTCTCCTGAGCCTTAACGACTCGAACATCATGTTCGAGTCGTTAAGGCTCAGGAGAGTTGTTAGTGACACTGCTCCATTCAGGTGTTGTTGTTGTTCTAGAGTGAAACTGTTCTGATTTAGGTTTCAGAACACTGTTGTGAGGACTTTCTGAGAGAGTGGAGTCAGAATCAGCTGCTGTTGGTCAAACGAGTCTATCTACACCAGAAACCAGACGAAAAATAATATAGATACTTTGAGTAATGTTTCAGGTTATCAGAAGTCAGAAGCTTTTGGATTAAAGTTAAAGATTTCTTATGTACAACACTGAATATAAGTCCAACAGCAGCCCTACTGGGACAAAGTCAAACGAGTTCATTCCACAGCACTGCAAAAGTTAACTGGACTTTCAATAATATGCACAATCATGAAGAACTGTTTTGATAGAGATAACTGCATTAGCAAGTATTTGGAACTGGTCTCTATAAAGCAAGCAGCAACAGCTCTGCAAGATCGGGCAAATGTTCACTCAGACTCATTTGGTTTGGTCTGAGACAAACCAGAATGTAAAAAAACACAATCCTATGAAGATGACAAACGTACATATTTCATCTTTAGTTATAATTACTAACTGACTGTACACCTCAAAAGTCCTCTGGAAAATGATCCCTCTCCACTTTAAAGGACCTTCTCCCCAGAGTCTTAGTGAATAGTATTGTCTGTAAGTTTATCTTGTTCACAATCGCCCACAATCCCACAGGAGGAGGACTGGATTAATGTTCACCATAACTGACGTGACAGTAAACATAACAAACTATATTAACCATCATTTGTGGCTCAACCAACAAAAATGTGTGTTTGCTGAGGCTCAAACTGAAAAAACAACTCTACATTTGTCACTGACACAAAATTCTGCAACATAAAGAAAATGTTTTGGTGATTGAGCCCCTTTTTAAAACACCTGAAGAGTTCTGAGCTCTCACAAGGGGTCAGTGTTGTACGTTTCATTAAGTAGTGGTAAAAAAGAGTTGTAATCATAATCATAATCATAAATCAATCATCGAGTCAAGTTGTAAAAAGGAGCTAAAGAAGAGGAGTAATGATGAAATGAAACATTGGCATAAAGACTTTGATAGATGTCCTCTCACTCTCGACTCGTGTCTGGCTCTGTGGAGGTGCAGTTCGTGGAGTCGCCACCAGAGAGCAGCACAGCCCCACGACTCCCAGAGAAACAGGCCTGTCTGTTTATGTTTATGTTTATTTATATGGATCCCATTAGCTGAAAGCCTGTGCAATCAACTAATCTTTCCGGTGTCCATTCTAAAACGTTACTTTACAACATTTCAATCATCATAAAATATATATGTGTATATATATATAATCTAATTTTAGTTCATTACAAAACATACAAACAAACAAACATGATTTATATTTACATTCATTGAAGCATATTAACCTGCTTCAACACATAACACTTTAATGTTATTCCAGATGACAATGGCTCTATACAGGACGGTTTTCTTCATAAAATTAGTTTTTGAATAGAGTGTCATTATTTGACCATTGTTTGTTTTTCTGGTGTTGTGATTGAGCAGAGTTACAGTAAACTAACTTTTGATTAAATAGAAATACATGCATTTTCATTGTGTTACATATACAGTATATTATGGTGCTTAAAGTGCAGCGGCAAGAGTAGTCTTTAATGAACCAAAGAGAGCACACGTAACTCCTCTATTCATTAGGTTACACTGGCTCCCGTCGACGCCCGCATCAAGTTCAAAGCTCTGCTCTTGGCCTACAAGACCACCACTGGTTCTGCACCCTCATATCTCCACTCACTAATACAGACCTACGTTCCTACCAGATCCCTGCGCTCTGCAAATGAACAACGTCTGGTGGTACCGTCCCAAAAAGGTAAATCCCTTTCACGTACCTTCTCTGTTCCACATTGGTGGAATGATCTACTGCTGCTACAAGATCAGCAGATTCTGTAGCCATCTTTAAAAACACCTGAAAACAACACCTGACTGACAAACACTGAGTTCTACTTCCTTTCTATCGATTCATTTACTTAAAAAAAATAAATGTATTTCCTATCCTTAGCTGTGTAAACTGTGCTGGGTTCGAACTGACTAGTTTTTGGTGCACTTATGCTTTTTGTTCCTTGTGTTGTTAAAATTGATTCCATTGTTTTCCTCACTTGTCTAAATGTAAAGTAAGTATTTTTCTCTGATTTAAATTTAGTCATTTATCAGACGCTTTTATCCAAAGCAACTTACATTAAGCTTCAATTCACCAGTGTTACAGCTGGAACACCACTGGAGACAAGGGGGGTTAAGTTACTTGCCCAAGGACACAACGACAGTATGAACTGTGGGGAGAGCGGGAATCAAACCACCAACCTTCTGGTTGTGGTAAAACCGCTCTACCACTACTACGTCTGATCTCATTCATTCTGAGACCACACTTCAGAGCAGTGTCCCGTTTCAAATGATGGCTACATTTTTTGTGGTTATGTATT
Source organism: Perccottus glenii (assembly GCA_024416835.2). NCBI lineage: Eukaryota > Metazoa > Chordata > Actinopteri > Gobiiformes > Odontobutidae > Perccottus > Perccottus glenii. Next base: position 25,277,228 of record CM044565.2, on the reverse strand, counting down.
CCATCCAAGAAAGACTGCCATCAATAACCAAACCCAACCTTTTCAACTTGTTGTATACTTTGACTGGCTATATGTAACTTTAATTCTGGTCCATACTTTTCGTTTTGTATAAATTTAAGACTCATTTGTTTCCACTCATACACCAAATCCAATTCTCTGAGCGTAATTAGGTTTGAATCTACAGCACAGTAAACAGTTGAGTCATCTGCAAACGTTGTCATTGGTGCTTTTTTCACAGTTAAGGGCAAGTCATTAATAAAAACAGAAAACAAAATAGGACCCAAATAACTTCCTTAAGGTAAACCACATAATAAACTTTTATAATTAGATAAACTATCATTGTAAAAAAACTTGCTGAGTTCTGTGGGAAAGATAACTTTTCATCAATGCAACAGCAGAAGGTAATTTCTCAATTAAAATATGTCCAACCAATTCAGAATTATCCATATGTTTGAGCCATCCATCGGTCATCTGTGTGAGAGCTGTACAGGTACAATGTGCCTCTCTATATGCACGTGGAAACACTCATCTGGAAATAATTACAAATTTGTGTATGAAAAGTCTTTTCCATAACTTTACTAAGTGCAGGCCGACTGTCCAAGTTTTTTTGTGCCTGGACTAACATGTGTTAGCTTTAACATGTGTTAGCTTTAACATGTGTTAGCTATAACATGTGTTAGCTATAACATGTGTTAGCTATAACATGTGTTAGCTATAACATGTGTTAGCTTCAACATGTGTTAGCTATAACATGTGAAGCTTTAACATGTGTTAGCTTTAACATGTGAAGCTTTAACATGTGTTAGCTTTAACATGTGTTAGCTTTAACATGTGTTAGCTATAACATGTGTTAGCTATAACATGTGTTAGCTATAACATGTGTTAGCTTCAACATGTGTTAGCTATAACATGTGAAGCTTTAACATGTGTTAGCTTTAACATGTGAAGCTTTAACATGTGTTAGCTATAACATGTGTTAGCTATTACATGTGTTAGCTATAACATGTGTTAGCTTTAACATGTGTTAGCTATAACATGTGTTAGCTTTAACATGTGTTAGCTATAACATGTGTTAGCTATAACATGTGTTAGCTATAACATGTGAAGCTTTAACATGTGTTAGCTTTAACATGTGTTAGCTTTAACATGTGAAGCTTTAACATGTGTTAGCTTTAACATGTGTTAGCTATAACATGTGTTAGCTATAACATGTGTTAGCTTCAACATGTGTTAGCTATAACATGTGAAGCTTTAACATGTGTTAGCTTTAACATGTGAAGCTTTAACATGTGTTAGCTATAACATGTGTTAGCTATAACATGTGTTACCTATAACATGTGTTAGCTATAACATGTGTTAGCTTCAACATGTGTTAGCTATAACATGTGAAGCTTTAACATGTGTTAGCTTTAACATGTGAAGCTTTAACATGTGTTAGCTATAACATGTGTTAGCTATTACATGTGTTAGCTATAACATGTGTTAGCTATAACATGTGTTAGCTTTAACATGTGTTAGCTATAACATGTGTTAGCTTTAACATGTGTTAGCTATAACATGTGTTAGCTATAACATGTGAAGCTTTAACATGTGTTAGCTTTAACATGTGAAGCTTTAACATGTGTTAGCTTTAACATGTGAAGCTTTAACATGTGTTAGCTTTAACATGTGTTAGCTATAACATGTGTTAGCTATAACATGTGTTAGCTTCAACATGTGTTAGCTATAACATGTGAAGCTTTAACATGTGTTAGCTTTAACATGTGAAGCTTTAACATGTGTTAGCTATAACATGTGTTAGCTATAACATGTGTTAGCTATAACATGTGTTAGCTTCAACATGTGTTAGCTATAACATGTGAAGCTTTAACATGTGTTAGCTTTAACATGTGAAGCTTTAACATGTGTTAGCTATAACATGTGTTAGCTATTACATGTGTTAGCTATAACATGTGTTAGCTTTAACATGTGTTAGCTATAACATGTGTTAGCTTTAACATGTGTTAGCTATAACATGTGTTAGCTATAACATGTGTTAGCTATAACATGTGTTAGCTATAACATGTGAAGCTTTAACATGTGTTAGCTTTAACATGTGAAGCTTTAACATGTGTTAGCTTTAACATGTGAAGCTTTAACATGTGAAGCTTTAACATGTGTTAGCTTTAACATGTGTTAGCTTTAACATGTGAAGCTTTAACATGTGTTAGCTTTAACATGTGTTAGCTTTAACATGTGAAGCTTTAACATGTGTTAGCTTTAACATGTGAAGCTTTAACATGTGTTAGCTATAACATGTGTTAGCTATTACATGTGTTAGCTATAACATGTGTTAGCTATAACATGTGTTAGCTTTAACATGTGTTAGCTATAACATGTGTTAGCTATAACATGTGTTAGCTTTAACATGTGTTAGCTTTAACAGGGCCAACACACAATTAAAGTTAAAGTTACACATTTCAATCATGATTTCATTTTTGATCAATTCACAGTAATTCAACTATTGTTTACCAAAACCTTTTCTTAAATTACTAACTTTATTGATAAAATAATTATTAAAATAGTCTGCAACATCTTTAGATTCTTTGATTAAACCTCCATCAGATTCCACAAAAAAAGGGGATGCATTTAGACTTCTGCACATATTTTAATTTAGGATATTCCAGAGCTTTTTGCCATCATGCTTAACATTGTCAATTATATTTTTGTCAACAATGAACGCTCATGAACGCATCCAAGAAAACTTATGAAGGCTTATGTTATGGCCTCTGTATACATCTTTCCAACCAACATTTCTTACTCTTTCCCACAAAGAGCAGATACTTTATAAAACCTTTTATGAACATAAATAGCTTTAGCTTTAGGGATTCTTGTTGACAACAATGAGATCATGGTCACTAAACCCCTCTGGTGTTGACTCGACATCAGTCCACAGCTCTGCTACTTTAGTGTAAATGTGCTCAGTACATTCAGCGGTTGTAATGCCAGCCTTATTGGTAAAAATTCTTGTTGGCAAATTAACAATTTGATGTAGATTGCAAACACCTGTGTGTGCAACTGTGATCATTCCAATCAATATTCATATCTCCAAACAGATATATATCACAATTATCATCAGAGGCATTATCCAGGCTTTTACCTGAGCATGTCACAGTCCACATGTGCATCAGGAGATCCATAACAACATCTCACAAGCACTGGTTTCATGTAAGGGTCATGGACTTCCATCCATTTAGCTTCAATGTCATTGTATATAAAATTTGATTTGAACTTACAAAGAATGTTTTTTTGCACAAAGATGGCCACACCACCACCACATTCATTTCTGTCCTTTCTAAAAACAAACATTAACTGGTATTTCTGAGTTTTGAACAGAGCTGTTGAGATGTGTTTCAGATTGGGCTAATATACTGATACATAATATACTTGTGCACCACATTATTAATTTCTTGTATTTTTCATACTACAAATGTTTAGATGTGCCAAAACCAAACCTTTAATAGTTTTGCTTGTATGTCTTGTCTTAGTCTATTTCTCATACCTTAGTATTGTCTTTTCACCCTTGGCTCTAGCGGCTTTAAAAGTCAGCCACAGTTCCTTTCTTCTCTGAGGCACATTCCCAGAGAAATCTTCATTTATGTAGATGTTAGTCCTCTTCAGCTTTTTAGCAAAAGAAAGAATGTTGTTTGTCTTTGAGGTGCAGCAGATTCCCCATAATTCCCCTGGGCCTTCCACCCTCCGGCTGCTGACCCAACCTCTGGACACACATTTAAATCTTCCCATCCAGTGCAAGATTAGTGGAGAACATGTTGGACCTTCAACTCCAAACCAGTCCAACAGTCTTCCTTATCATCTGTAATGCCATCAGTGACAAATCTTTTTCTTTTATGTTGATGTTTAGTGTAGTCAATCTTAGTAAGCAGTTTATAAATGTCACATTTTGAGTTCATTATATCATTCATTCATTCATTCATTCATTCATTTTCTACTGCTTTGTCCCGCCAGGGGTCATGTGTGACTGGAGACTATCCCGGCAGCTTTGGGCCTGAGGCGGGGTTCACCCTGGACAATGGCCAGTTAGTCGCAGGGATAACATTTAGAGACTTTTTAAATTTGCCAAATAAACTGTACATTCATTATATCATTTTGATGAGCCTGACTCATTCTGCTGTGACTTCTGTTTTATGAAGCAGGGTCATTATGCGTCATTCTCACCAGGAAACTTTAGTCTGGTCCTGGCTCAGACCTGGTCCTGGTGGTTCAGACCTGGTCCTGGTGGTTCAGACCTGGTCCTGGCTCAGACCTGGTCCTGGTGGTTCAGACCTGGTCCTGGTGGTTCAGACCTGGTCCTGGTGGTTCAGACCTGGTCCTGGCTCAGACCTGGTCCTGGTGGTTCAGACCTGGTCCTGGTGGTTCAGACCTGGTCCTGGCTCAGACCTGGTCCTGGTGGTTCAGACCTGGTCCTGGTGGTTCAGACCTGGTCCTGGAGACCTGGTTCTGGTGGTTCAGACCTGGTCTTGGTGGTTTAGACCTTTTACAGCTGTCCCTTTAATGAACTTTACCAACCACTGAGCCCCAAACTTAAATGTTTAATTTTACCATAAAATGACACATAAATCAAAATCGACATGAGACAGTGTTACAATATTTAAGGAGACTGTTCTTTATCTTTTATCTTTTACATGTTCTGTGCATTGTTTGTTCCCCTAATGTACAATGTTTATTCCTCTAAACACCGCTTCATTCTTTAGTTTTTCCATTTCTCCATCTGTTGTCTCTCATGCGTCAGTGACATAACCTCTGTCTTTGAAGGAGCTTCGTCTGCACTCAGTTCTGGTCCACAAAAAGCAGAAGTGCAGCTCTTTGAAACCATGAGCCGAGAGTGAGACTCATTAATTCAGAGATCAATAAGACGAGAGCGGCTCCAGATCTCGGGACAGTGACTGGAGCGGTTCCGTTTACGACTGTGACGTTTCAGCAGCAGAGTCACACATGTATTTAGAAACACACAGTAACCAATGCCTTAACATTTGCAAAAACTGATACATTAAATATTACCTGTCACATTTTTTATCCAATCATTCCAAACATGGCTTTTGTTGAAGAGAAAAGAAAAAAACGTCTCCGTCAAAACAAGTCACTGATAAAGCATCTGAAAAATCAACATGAAATCTGGGTCGATATTGGTGTGCACACAATTTCAAATTCTTACTTGATTGTTTGTTTGGTTCAACGGAGGGCGTGCCTCCTGGTGTTTACTCTGAATGTGTCTCTGCAGAGGCTCATTTTACAGATGAACTGGAGAAATACAATAATCAGACTGAAGTAGGGCCTATAGAGACATGTTATTAATATAGAGTTAATAAATCTCTAGAACATTCTTTAGGAAACGGCTTCACAGGAGGTTTCTGTCGTAGAGCAAAGAGAAAAATAGAGCCATACAAAACAGAAAACAACATAATCTGTGTTTTATGTGTTTTTAAACTCAACCCATATCTGTTTTCACTGTTTCCATCAGTTCTCTCTCCTTGAATGAATGAATTTATTCGGACGTGACATTTATTATTATTTTTTTTTTCATTTTGGTCGTTAAAAGTAAATAGAATTCCATACTTTAATTTAATATGAAGTTTAGAATTATTGTGTATAACCCTTTTAACATTTAAAATTAAATTAAAATGCTATACTATAAAAACGAGAAAGTCCCAAAAGTCTGGACAAAACAGTATATCACATTTAATTCTAACCAAAAAAAGACTGTGAACACAGCCTTAAAAAGTCTCCTGTGTCTCAGACGATGTGCAGAGTCCATAACTGAACAGTCTTTGAAAAGGCCTTTATTGGCCCAGTCTCTGCTCATGAGCTCTTTTACTGTTGTGTTGCACATGTCATACTTAAACAGGAAATATCAGCTGTCAATCACATTTATATTCAACACTTCTTTGATTTTTCAGTAAGAATCTGTGGATTTTTCTGAAACAACAGTGCACACTTTCCTTCTTTAATGGTGGCGGGAGGAAATCCTGTTCCCAGTGAGAATAAAGAGCAGACGGTCACCTGTCACATGTCTGATATCCCATGATGCATCTGGGCCAATTACAGGTGTCTCTTGTGAGAGTGTGTCTGCTCAGAAAGAGATGATGTGACAGATTCAGATGCACTCTCTTCGTCTGCAACAGGTGAAGAAAACTCAAATTACTGTAAATCAATAAAAATGCTGTTATATCTGTTATGTTCTGAGCTTAGACCAGTTTTCCCCAGTGTCTGGTTGTCTAGTCTCCCTCGTGTGGTCTTTGTTTTCTTTTAGGTGTGGCATCTGACTGGTGGGTGTGGTCTGCAGGAAAAGCTGTTTCTAATCCTCCATCAGTTCAAAGAGCCCAGGGTTTCCTCCACTCTTTCCCACATTGTTCCGTCTAAGTGCTTGAATACTGAGGCTAAACTAAACTTAGGTAGTTTTTGTGTTTTTAGCCTTCTAGCTCATTTTTTTTTTTGCGCTTTTGGTTTTCTATCCCCAGCCTCTCAGCCCAGACCACGCCAAGCCACCAGGTCCAGCCTTCAAATCAAGCCAAACGCCAGCTCATCCTCTCCTCAGTCATTAAACCTATTCATTCCAAATCCTCTGCCTTTCTGTGTCTGCTTTGTGGTCCTAAACTCCAGCTTTAACAATATCTTTGCCATTCTTTTAATAATTTCTTCTTTTAGTTCTGTGAGGGCTGCAGGTAACTGGAGCCTATCGTTAACTCATGTTCAGGGTCTGAGAGGGTGAAGCCAGGCTAAAGGCTAAAGTTATCGATGAACAGACCATACATGTTCATGAACTACCAATACTGTCTGCCCGACTGAGTTTGAATGTTTTTTGTTTTGTGTGTGTAATCATCCTGATTAAAAACACGGGTTTGTCTTTAGTGTTTGTCGGTAAAAGTTCACAGTGACAGCGGCTGAAGCAGACGAGACCTGTTCTGTCTGTTGTGAATAATTCAGAAGCTCATAGATGAAGTAAATATCGCGTGGAGGGACGTCCCGCCAGGTCTGGGGGCTCCCTGGGGCCCCATTAGCCATCACTCTGGATAATAGGGGTCTCCCAGGGGTGCTTGCAGGGGCCGCTCTGTTTCAGGAGATAAACAGTGGCATTTATCAGAAAGAATTTATATTTAGATGAATAATAGTTTAATATTAGACTGAATATTATATTAGACTAAACCAGATACAAACCAACTCTAATCCAGGACTAAAACCAGGTCTAGACCAGGTCTAAACCAGGTCCAAACCAGGTCCAAACCAGGACTGGTTTAGACCTGGTTTTGGACTTGGTCTAATCCTGGTTTTCTTCAGTCTTGTCAGTCTCTCTCCCTCTCGGCTCCTCTCCGCGCATGCTCAGTCTCTCCCCCTCTCCAGCTCTCGCGCCTCTCTCCGGGGCAGCGTCAGTGCGCCGCGTGCAGCAGCTCGAGCGCACGGTTACCATGTGCTTCTGTCCTCGCGGACCACAGCAGCACGATGCCCGGCGGGAAACGGGGGCTGGTGGCGCCGCAGAACACCTTCTTGGAGAACATCGTGAGGCGCTCCAGCGGTGAGTCCGGACCGGGAACGTACTTATCCGGGTTTGAACAGGATTCTGCGGCGCAAACTCTGGCTCTACGCGCATGGGTTTACCTGGATTTACCTGTTTATGACGAGCTGGAGTTATTTGTGGGATTAAAATTGATCATTTTGTGGATAATTGCTTTCATCACTGAAGACAACTAAAGGTTTGGTTTGGATGAATATAAACTATAAATAAATAGTTTATATAATTATTGATGGAGAAGAAATAGTCTGGTCATGTCTTGAGTTGTTCACAGTCGGACAGTCATGATTTTTTTTTCTTTCTTTCTTTGGCTCTAAACACACATGACACGGTGCTAAGTCGTTCTACGCACAAGAATGACCCCGGTTTATTATGGCTAAACCCAAAGACTCAAATAATGAAAACAATGAGAAGAAAATGTGACTAAATCAGTTTAAGATTTTTGAAATTTGAGTTCTTGTTCATGACGGTTTTATGTAAACGTTGTAACATTACATCACTGTGTCTGAACAACAGATGGACATACAAATGTGTTTAGTGTTCTTAAGTCCAATAGGCCCCCTTCTTCACCTGACTTAAACCTTACTGAGAACTTTTGGGCCCTTCTTAAGCAGGACATTTAGAGTGATGCTAAACAGTACACCTGTCTGAACAGTGTCTGGGAGGCTGTGGTTGCGGCTGCACAAAAAGTTGATTCTGACCAGATCTGACTGGCTCAGTGAATGGAAGGCTTGTGAGTGTTTTGGAAAGAAGGGTGGCTATATTGGTCACTGAGTTTTTTTTATTTTTAATTTCAGAAATGTTTATTTGTAAATTTTGAGTTTGTTTATTATTCTCACTTAAATAGGTGAAAATAAACAAGCGAGATGGGAAAATCTTTGTTTTTCATTTAGTTGAATTATAATTCTGACACTAATAGTTGCATGATAATGGTGTACATGTAGATATTCTCTTAAAAAAGCCAAAACTTCACTTTTATACTTAAATGTTCTGGTTTGAAGGTTTGTTAACATTTTGGATTGACCAAGAACACTGTAGTTGTACAATAACAAAATGAATCCTCAATAATAATAATAATAATAATAATAATAATAATAATAATAATAATAATAATAATAATAATATTAATGGATTGGATTTATATTGCGCTTTTCTCCCAAGGGACTCGAAGCGCTTACAGGCTGTCCATTATTCATACACAGTCACACACTGGTGAAAAATACATTCATTGGGTCAGACTCAGCAGGAGTCTATAAACCTGTAAGTAATAAATTTATATTATATAATTTTGAAATAAATGTGGCCACAGTTTAAGCTACGTACGTCTTTCCCCTTCTCCTTCTCCTCGACACCTGCAGCTCGTGTCTTGTCCCTGATTGGTCAATGGGCCTTGTTTCTATCCTTTACCTGCTACTTCACCTGCTCTGAAGAAGTTTAGTTGTTCAGTTTAACTTTCCACTGACCTTGATTGACTGAAAGTCCAGGGTTAGACCAGAAGTTACCTCGTTAACTTCCTAATGCAGCTTCAGACAGGTTTTGTCTGGGTGTTTGGTTCCAGGTCTGTATCAGAGATAATCCTGGCTCAGATTGGTTCATATTGGTTTTGTTCCAGGTTTTGTCTGGTTTCAGAAGCTGGTTCACTCTCTATAGAGGTAACTGAGGGAACTTATGTTGAAACTGCTCTGACGCAGGTTCAGTTCCAGGGAGTGGAGAGAAACTCGACCCATTGACCAATCAGGAACAAGAAACAAGCTGCAGGTGTCGAGGAGGAGGAAGGAAAAGATGCTGCGCAGAGAAAGAAAAAAGTGTCTGTACGAGCTCCAGCTGAGTCTGTTACAAATGAACGTCAAACTACAGACACTGTGTTAAAGGGATTTCTGCCTAAACAGATGAAACTGCATTCAACACACTCCACACTTCTAATCTTTAGCTCTGTGTGCGTATGTGCTGCTCATTCAGTCTCTGGTGCTGTTCATTTTCCAGGAGTTTAGTGTTTTTTCTCATCTTAACTCTCTCCGACGTGTCGCTGTGATTGGACGTTTAGACGAGTTGATAATCTGCTTTTTGATACCTCTGCTCCAGACTGAGGCGGTTTTTAACTGTAGGAGACAACTCTTAGACCTGGTTTAGTCCTGGTTTAGACCTGGTTTAGACCTGGTTTAGACCTGGTTTAGTCCTGGTTTAGACCCGGTTTAGTCCTGGTTTAGACCTGGTTTAGTCGTGGTATAGACCTGGTTTAGTCCTGGTTTAGACCTGGTTTAGTCCTGGTTTAGACCTGGTTTAGTCGTGGTTTAGACCTGGTTTAGTCCTGGTTTAGACCTGGTTTAGACCTGGTTTAGTCCTGGTTTAGACCTGGTTTAGTCCTGGTTTAGTCCCGGTTTAGACCTGGTTTAGTCCTGGTTTAGACCTGGTTTAGACCTGGTTTAGTCCTGGTTTAGACCTGGTTTAGACCTGGTTTAGTCGTGGTATAGACCTGGTTTAGTCCTGGTTTAGACCTGGTTTAGACCTGGTTTAGTCCTGGTTTAGACCTGGTTTAGTCCTGGTTTAGTCCCGGTTTAGACCTGGTTTAGTCCTGGTTTAGACCTGGTTTAGACCTGGTTTAGTCCTGGTTTAGACCTGGTTTAGTCCTGGTTTAGACCTGGTTTAGTCGTGGTTTAGACCTGGTTTAGTCCTGGTTTAGACCTGGTTTAGACCTGGTTTAGTCCTGGTTTAGACCTGGTTTAGACCTGGTTTAGTCGTGGTTTAGACCTGGTTTAGTCCTGGTTTAGACCTGGTTTAGACCTGGTTTAGTCCTGGTTTAGACCTGGTTTAGACCTGGTTTAGTCCTGGTTTAGTCCTGGTTTAGACCTGATTTGGACCTGGTTTAGACCTGGTTTAGTCCTGGTTTAGACCTGGTTTAGTCCTGGTTTAGACCTGGTTTAGACCTGGTTTAGACCTGGTTTAGTCCTGGTTTAGACCTGGTTCAGACCTGTTTTAGTCCTGGTTTAGACCTGGTTTAGACCTGGTTTAGACCTGGTTCAGACCTGTTTTAGTCCTGGTTTAGACCTGGTTTAGTCCTGGTTTAGACCTGGTTTAGTCCTGGTTTAGACCTGGTTCAGACCTGTTTTAGTCCTGGTTTAGTCCTGGTTTAGAGCTGGTTTAGACCTGGTTTAGTCCTGGTTTAGACCTGGTTTAGTCCTGGTTTAGTCCTGGTTTAGACCTGGTTTAGTCCTGGTTTAGACCTGGTTTAGTCCTGGTTTAGTCCTGGTTTAGACCTGGTTTAGTCCTGGTTTAGACCTGGTTTAGTCCTGGTTTAATCCTGGTTTAGTCCTGGTTTAGACCTGGTTCAGACCTGTTTTAGTCCTGGTTTAGTCCTGGTTTAGAGCTGGTTTAGACCTGGTTTAGTCCTGGTTTAGTCCTGGTTTAGACCTGGTTTAGTCCTGGTTTAGACCTGGTTTAGTCCTGGTTTAGACCTGGTTTAGTCCTGGTTTAGACCTGGTTCAGACCTGTTTTAGTCCTGGTTTAGTCCTGGTTTAGACCTGGTTTAGTCCTGGTTTAGACCTGGTTCGGACCTGTTTTAGTCCTGGTTTAGACCTGGTTTAGTCCTGGTTTAGACCTGGTTTAGTCCTGGTTTAGATCTGGTTTAGTCCTGGTTTAGTCCTGGTTTAGTCGTGGTTCAGACCTGTTTTAGTCCTGGTTTAGTCCTGGTTTAGACCTGGTTTAGACCTGGTTTAGTCCTGGTTTAGACCTGGTTTAGTCCTGGTTTAGTCCTGGTTTAGTCCTGGTTTAGTCGTGGTTCAGACCTGTTTTAGTCCTGGTTTAGTCCTGGTTTAGACCTGGTTTAGACCTGGTTTAGTCCTGGTTTAGACCTGGTTTAGTCCTGGTTTAGTCCTGGTTTAGTCGTGGTTCAGACCTGTTTTAGTCCTGGTTTAGTCCTGGTTTAGACCTGGTATAGACCTGGTTTAGTCCTGGTTTAGACCTGGTTTAGACCTGGTTTAGACCTGGTTTAGTCCTGGTTTAGTCCTGGTTTAGACCTGGTTTAGACCTGGTTTAGTCCTGGTTTAGACCTGGTTTAGTCCTGGTTTAGACCTGGTTTAGTCCTGGTTTAGACCTGGTTTAGACCTGGTTTAGTCCTGGTTTAGACCTGGTTTAGACCTGGTTTAGACCTGGTTTAGACCTGGTTTAGTCCTGGTTTAGTCCTGGTTTAGTCCTGGTTTAGTCCTGGTTTAGACCTGGTTTAGTCGTGGTTTAGTCCTGGTTTAGTCCTGGTTTAGACCTGGTTTAGACCTGGTTTAGTCCTGGTTTAGACCTGGTTTAGACCTGGTTTAGACCTGGTTTAGACCTGGTTTAGACCTGGTTTAGTCGTGGTTTAGTCCTGGTTTAGTCCTGGTTTAGTCCTGGTTTAGACCTGGTTTAGTCCTGGTTTAGTCCTGGTTTAGACCTGGTTTAGTCCTGGTTTATTTGTTACTGCAGTGACAGTGATAAGCTTGATTGATCTGCCTCGTTTCTCTCAGAACTGCTTAAACCTAATTGAATGAACAAGCCCCAGACTTTGGGACTAGGTCTTTGTGGATCTAGATTGAGGTCAGTCTAAAATCCTCCTGGCACTGGTTTTGAGCCTCGGGGCCGTCCTCGAGGCAAAGTCGACTCTCGGCTCTAATTGGACCAGTTTTAACAAATACATCTCTGTGGACTTTCAACAAATCAATTATATTTTCAGCATCAGCATCGGATCTGGTTTAGACCTGGCTTAGTCCCGGCGTAGTCCAGGCTATATCTATAGGTATATATCTATATTCTGTTTTCTCTGGGCCTGTTTTCTCTGGGCCACTGTATTTATCTACAAATGGAGTGTGGAGCAGGGGGCTCTGTTAGTTGAATAAAGCCTCTCAGGATGCACCAGGCCTGGGTATGTACGGTGGCTGTGAAGTGCAAACAAAATAACAAATCGGAAAATAAATGAATTAAACCGAAAACACAACAAAACAATTCACACAAACCAAAAAAGTTAGGAATCATTTGCGGAAGGAATTCTTACTGCTGATTGGACGAGACATCTGTCACTCAAGATATACAGGAAGTAGGTATCACAGTTCAGGTGTGTTTTTAGAGATGGTAGATTAATTTTTATGCCATCTGTTCTCAGCAAATCCAAAATCATTGCATATGAATATCCTTCTTCCAGGAAGCATTGAATTATTTCCATTTTCTCTTTGCTGCTTGCAAATAGAAATTGTCATTATTCTTAGATTGAAAATGAAGGCAGAACACAAGAAATAAAGTTGGATACCTACTTCCTTCCTGTATTTCTTAAGTGACAGATGACTCGTCCAATCAGCAGTAGGAATTCTGTCTGCAAACAATACCTGCATTTTCCTGTTTGTCTGAATTGTTGTGTTTTAGGTTTTGTTCATTTGTTTTTAGATTTGCTCATTAGTTTTTTTGATTTTGTTTGCACTTCATGGCCACCGTAGGGACAGTATGAAAATCTTGAGAGAAAATACCAAGCCTTTCCTATGGTACCTCTAAAATGGTCGTCGTGTAAGGGCGCCGCCATACGGTGATTTTACAGCGAAATACAGCGATATACCTCCGTCCACCAGAGGGCAGGCTCCAAAAGCGGAAATATAAGGAGAAACCCAATGGCGACTTTACAAGAGTAAAACTCATGTTTACAGCCTGGTACAAAAGATGGCTCCGGTCTCTAGAGCTAAGTTTTTACTACATGACAACTCTGGGGGGGGGGTGAATTTTTGATTAATATGTTTGTTTATGCTATCTAAAAACTATTGTTTTACTATGGAAAAAGCCCGGATGTAACGGCCATTTTATTGCCCATTCGTAATGACAATATTGGTGAATAGGGGACCAATGGGCGGATATCATCCATATTTATACTATCTATGGAAAATACCAGAGTATGACCGTACAATACTTTTAACTTCAGTTAAATGGAACACTGGGAAATGTTGTTATAAAAGTCAAATACAAAGAGCATTCCTTTGCCCTACTGAGCTGAGGGCACTGTGACCTGTGTGTGACCCACTGTCTAAGACCCAACAACACGAGAGGTAGACTCTATATTTTTGGGCCAAAAGGTTACGCGGTGGTACTTTAAAAAAGCTCTTTTGTAATCAGCTCATATTATAATAATGGAATATAACAGTATCAGTGGTTTTAATATCACAGTTATTATAACATCTTAAAACTGAGGCCTACCTTCAGACCCAGGCCTCCACACGCTCCTTTCCCGTGAACGCTCACAGACGCTGATGATAACGACCGCCGTTTGATACTTGTTCTTTCTGAGCCAGGATTTAGGTTTTGAGAAGCTGGCTCCGTCGTCGTAGTACAACCCCCTCCTTCTCTCGCCACTGCTGTGATGTTTAGTGACACATTTACAAAGTGCTGGCTCATACATTCCTGGCTGTTGCTGGGAAAACGGGGATTCTGCTGAGTCATAATCGAATATTTTTCAGAAATGAATGCAGCCTCGTCTTATTCATGGATTATTCAGTGTGTTTGTGAATTTGAATAAGGACAAATCTAAAGCCAGACTTAAACAAAAAGACTAGGAAATATTCTTTATATAAAAGGTTAAGTTGAGGTGTAGGATATATTTTGTTTGTTAGGGTTAGGCTCTTCTTCTTCTTCTTCTTCTTCTTCTTCTTCTTCTTCTTCTTCTTCTTCTTCTTCTTCTTCTTCTTCTTCTTCTTCTTCTTCTTCTTCTTCTTCTTCTTCTTCTTCTTCTTCGTTTGATCCACTGTTATTGAGTGGGGTCTACGTTAGCATGAAGCTAGTGGAACATGCTTTTTAGATTTATACTGATGCTACTAAATACACTTACATGTGTTGCTTTATATTAGCTTCTAAAAGTGTTACTTTAATCTGAATTAATAATAGCTTTTTCCAATGTCCAATTTTTGTGTGTTTTGCAACTTCAAAAAATTTAAGTCAAATTAACAAAATAATAATCCTCACAGAACATGTCATATAATTATTTTGTTTATTTTAATATTGTGTTTGTTATTATATACTCAGATTCCAATGGACTTAATTTTGTCATTTTAAATGGTGTATTACAGTTTTACCTTTACTGATTATCACAGATCTTTAAATATAAAGTGGCACTTTGCAGGTCTGGCAGTTTCTTAGCTGTTTTCGGTCAGACTTATTCCTACAGAACTCCCCCTAAGCTTAATGTAATGTTAAACCGCATAGTAAAAACTCTTTAAATCAATCTCTGCTGGTTCGGCTGGACGTAAGAAAAGCACCTTTGCCCTTTTCTCTCGTTCACTGTGAGAAGTGAAAGATGAGAGAGACTGGTTTCTTAGGGACTCATTACAAGTGTCACTGTGAACTTATCTCTTCGTTTCTCTCTGAATAATGACTCAAGTGTCACTCGTTTGTGGTTAACAGCACCTGTGTGACTCCTTCCCTTGTAACCGTCTCGCTCCAGCTCTCACTCAACGTTAAGTACCCTTGTTTTTAAGAAGAGCACAATCAGATCATTTACAGAGAGAGACCAAGACGAGACCAAGACCTTTAGAAAGTGAGAGCAGGTCAAGAACAGAACCAGTGGGTTCATAGGTCCCAGCGACAACGGTTATAAAATCCAAACAGTCCAGGTCCAGACTCATGGAGGTCAGTGTTGGGTGAAGGTCCACCTTTTGGAATGTGCACTACACACTTGGACCGGGACAAAGGTATTGCTTCCAGTGGAAACAAGGTTTTACTGCAACATGCAACTGGACTAATACCCAGATATCAGCTCTCCTTACGGAATGTTACTGTCTTGTTACTAGTTACATATAAATCCCAAATAATTGTTTTAGCCAAAATCTAAAATAAATTGATTTATTTCTTGAATTTTTTTCTTAAAAGTCTTTGTATCTTTGCCCAACATTAAATTAATGATATTTTGCTTAAGCTGAACCATTCATCCATTTAGAACCTTTTTATCAAACAATAACAACATATACAACAGATATACTCGCTCCTAAAGATACAAAATTATCAAAATAAATCTGATCTGCCAATTACATAATATAAGGAGTGTGTGCAAAGGTAGAGTTTTCACATTTAATTATTACATTTGTAGATATTGGGTGCAGACCTGACCTTATATTGACGTCTCTTAATAGTTATTTTCTGTCTGTGGTATAAATATAGTTGACTGTACCTTGATTGCTGCTGTGTTTGTTGCAGTGAAGAGCTGAGTGAAGCACGAGGAGCCGAGTAAATCAGATTGTGTTCAGAGCAGCATTTTCCTGACATCAGCCTCAACTTGCTTTATTACTCTCCTTTTTATGAGACTGCTACAGAGAAATCAATGCTGCGTTTGGAGTTTCACTTTCAGTTTGTTGTTGTCGCCGGTTCTCTCTCGTGTCGGCGGTTCTCTCTCGTGTCGACGGTTTTCTCTCGTGTCGGCGGTTTTCTCTCGTGTCGGCGGTTCTCTTATGTTGATGGTTCTCTCATGTCAATTTTTTGACAGTAGGTTAAGAGAAATCAGGATATTATTATTATTATACTTATATTTATATAGCGCCTTTCCAGAGCTCAAGGACGCTTTACATATCAATTATTCATTCACTCCACAGTCACACACTGGTGGTAGTAAGCTACATCTGTAACCACAGCTGCCCCGGGGCAGACCGACAGAGACGTGGCAGCCATTCCGCGCCTACGGACTCTCACAACGACAGTATGAACTGTGGGGAGAGCGGGAATCGAACCTACTACCTTCCGGTTGAAGGACGGCCGCTCTACCACTGAGCTACTGCCGTCCCCCTTTAGGATAGAGAGGGGGACGGCATTAGGCAAATGCCTAATGCCGTCCCCACCGAGCCAGGGGCGCCCCCCTTTATTGTAATATGTCATATAATCATCATGTAATGTGTAATATGTAATATGTGTATTATGTGTTATGTATTGTGACATAAATGTTGATATTGGATATTGTTTGTCCAATTACTGTTTCTGGAACTAAATGTGCTGAACAGGTTTTGACACAAACTGGGGAGACATGGCTAATTTCCATTTGAATAGTGCTTTTGGAGATTTTTCTTGTCCCAGTGTTAAATATCTTGTCAGAATAGGTACTGTGTGTGGGTTTCTGTCACTGGTATGTTCTAAGTCTTTGTTCAAATGCTTTTGAGATGTTGCTGATTCCTGTTTTTTGTCCTGTGTGTATTTTTCCCAGAGACCAGCTTCCTTTTGGGAAACGCACAGATCGTAGAGTGGCCTGTGGTTTACAGCAATGACGGCTTCTGTAAACTGTCAGGTTTCCACAGAGCAGAGGTCATGCAGAAGAGCAGCACCTGCAGGTAACCTTTATTTGAGTTTATGTGACTCATGAGGTCTTTATAAGATTTTAGGCTCTGGCTTCAGTAACAGCTTCTAATGGTCACCTGATCTTTTTCAGATGGAAATACTGCTTTCAGTTTAAGTTTTTGTTTTATGGATAATGTAGTTCTCATCCAATGTATATTTATTTAGTTTTTGTTCAGGCCTTCTCAGTCGTTGTTTAGTCCAGCTGTAGAGTCCTGGTCCTGGTCCTGGTCCAGCTGTAGAGTCCTGGTCCTGGTCCTGGTCCAGCTGTAGAGTCCTAGTCCTGGTCCAGCTGTAGAGTCCTGGTCCTGGTCCTGGTTCTGGTCCAGCTGTAGAGTCCTAGTCCTGGTCCAGCTATAGAGTCCTAGTCCTGGTCCTGGTCCTGGTCCAGCTGTAGAGTCCTGGTCCTGGTCCTTGTCCATCTGTAGAGTCCTGGTCCTGGTCCATCTGTAGAGTCCTGGACCTGGTCCAGTTGTAGAGTCCTAGTCCTGGTCCTGCTGTAGAGTCCTGGTCCTGGTCCTGGTCCAGCTGTAGAGTCCTGGTCCTGGTCCTGCTGTAGTTCTCATTCGGTCCTAGTTTTGTCCTGGGTTTAATTCTGCTTGTGTGTAGGTCCAGACCTAATTTATTCCTGGGTTTATACCTTGGTCCTAGTTTAGTCTTGATTAGTTCTGGTTTCATTAGATCTTGTTTTGTCCATGTTTAGTCTAGATCCAGTCCTGATATTGTCCTACTTTAGTCATGGCTTTGCCCCTTCATCGCTCTAGTTTTGGAGTCAGACTGGACTTTTTAGACCAGTTTTTAACTTGGTCTTGTTAATGTTTAATAATTTAATTAATGTTAATTTGACTTGACGACACAGCAAACCATCCTGACAATTTCCTCCTTTTTGAGCCTAAATTATGCATAAACCAAATTAAAATAAGTTGGTTTTCAGATCATTTCTTGAGCAGAAGAGAGGTTTAAACCACAGACGATGGCTGTGGGCTGTTTTAGAGTGAGTTTTTATGAGTTTCACTTTAAATGGAGACATTATAAACACATAAAGCAGGAATCATCCCAGAGGCTACATAAGTGTTTTCTCACTAAATACACAAGCTGCAAATGAGAAAGTGGCTCCAGTGAGAGTGGAATCATCAAACAAGGATCATGTCTCTACACTGGTCTTTGTTTCTATAAAACCAACAATAAATCTTCAGAAAAAAGTTTAAAAGCATTCTATAAAACAGGACAGAGGTTCATGTATTGATCTTTTCTCCACAGTTTTATGTACGGAGATCTCACCGACAAAAAGACCATCGACAAAGTGAGGCAGACGTTCGACGACTACGAGTCCCACTGCTTCGAGATACTCTTGTACCGGAAAAACCGTGAGTTTATAAGCACTGTTCATTACACACCAGGATTTTCTCAACTCTGGCAGCACATCCGAGTTTTAAAAGTCCAAGTCTTAGACAATCGTAGACCTATGTTTAAATTTGATGCAAAGGGAGACATTTAAGCCTTTGTTAAAAATTAGACTTTGCCTTTCTCATGAAGATAAACAAAAGTAGCATTCTTTAGCTATTTTTGACGCTATAGATTAATTTTTAAAGCAAATTACAGACAAGCCCTTTCTTCTTTTTAAACTGTAAAATATAAAGTCAGTTTTTGTTCAGTAAGCATGACTCAGCAGAAAACAAGTGGCATCCTCCTGAGCTTATAATGTTCTCTGAGGAATATTAATTACTCAGTCATTTGTGAATATATATTTAAAACAATATACTGTATCAATGATTTCCACAGGTTTGTCCTCTCAGATGTTGGAGCCCAGCCTCTTTATTTTTGCAGCCCCAGTGTTTCTCAGTCATGCTCTGTTCTCGTTTATTGGCTCTGGCTGTAAAGGCCAGCGCTCCCGGTTTGTCAGCATATTCCTGACAATTGATCTGCTCATTTTTGCGGTGTTTCTGGCCCGAGGTGATCAGTCCCGAGGGAGCGGCGGGTTTAGGTCTTTTTTAGTCCAGGCACATTCTGCTGATGGGGCTTTAAAGTCAGCTCTGCTGCACGCACTGCTCCAACAGCAGCAGCTACAGAGATACAAGACGATGCAACAGGACAGGCTTTAAGTTATTTAAAACATTAGGGCTGGTTCACATGTTTTTTTTTCTTCTCTGTTCACGCTCAACACACTTCTGAGTGGCTGAAACAATGCTATATTATTAAATTACTCACATTTCACTGCTGGTTATATATGCTGTATATAATTTTGTATGTGACGAATAAAAATCTTGAATCTTGAATCTTAAATACTCATTGTTGTTTGGCAAAGAGTGGCCTTTTTTGTTGCATATTTATTAAAAGTGCCCGAGGTTTGGGGCTGAGCTGACAGCAACACATTTCAAGACAAATTCATGCAACACGAAATTGTGAGGGAGAAACAGCATCGCTCAGTCTTTGTGTAAAACTATAGAACGTCAAGAAGGCCTTGACGAGTCCAGGGCCCGTCGTAGACTCCACATGAACCATAATTACATTATAGTTTAGTTCAGACATGCCCAAAGTCCGGCCCGGGGCCCAATCATGGCACCAGGTGAGATTTCATGTGGCCCTCAGCATCAGAGATAAAATGTACTGTTTATGGCCCCAACAGCAGCAGCTTTATACAAAATTCAAATCCAACAAAAACCTGTTCAAATCCAACTAAAACCCATTCAAATCCAACAAAAACCCATTTCAAATCCAACTAAAACCCATTCAAACCCAACTAAAACCTGTTCAAATCCAACTAAAACCCATTCAAATCCAACTGAAACCTGTTCAAATATATCTAAAACCTGTTCAAATCCAACTAAAATCTGTTCAAATCCAACTAAAACCTGCACACACACACACACACACACACACACACACACACACACACACACACACACACACACACACACACACACACACACACACACTCTGAACAAACAAGGCAGATATAAATCCATAAAGTTGTAGCGTTAATATTTTTAAAAGATTACAGGTGGACTTTGGACATTGAGTGAAAACCCGTCAGAAAACAGACGGCACCCTACAGGGCCGTGTACTAATAAGCCAGCTAAACAAACCATCGATCGTGGCCTGCATCAAAAGAGTCAACCTTGAGTTTCTCTGCAGCTGTGTGTTCAACCAATCACATCGAGCTAATACAGACTAATTAAAAGCAAACTAAATGAGCAGCTTATGATTCTGCCTCGAAGCAAGTAAACATCCAAGACCTGACTGTATGCTAAGGTTTAGATTCACAAGTATCTTATTCTTGTAAAACCTCCATGTTTTTTGTCCTTATTTGCATGTGTTTGTGTGTTTGTGTGTGTATATCTGTGCGTGTGTGTGTGTGTTTGTGTTTGTGTGTGTGTGTATATTTGTGCGTGTGTGTGTGTGCAGGAAGTCCGGTGTGGTTCTACATGCAGGTAGCACCCATCAGAAACGAGAACGACAAAGTGGTGCTGTTCCTCTGCACGTTTAAGGACATCACAGTCTTCAAGCAGCCCATCGAGGACGAGACCACCAAAGGTTAGTGCAAAACGTTTAAGAAATGACTTTTTAATCTTCTTATGCCTCTTTAAAAATATGAGGAGACATTATGTTTTAGTTTTCTAATGAAGGAGCGTTCAGTCCTGCCAAAAGACTATGACCTTGTGCCTTCCTACATTTGACACATGCTTTTTAAGAATGTTTTTTAGGAACTAGATCCTGAGTTATGGTTGCTGTTGACTTTTAATAGAAGTTGCTCATTGGCACATATCTTCCAGGTTTATTTCTGCATTATTTGACCCCTAGAGGATAATGCAGGTCTTGTGTTGGACCTCATTCAAGTTCCTTGTGATCAGTTCTGACTAAAGGGCTCAAAGTTATTCTTTAGCCAATTACAGGATTTTAAACAAATAAGCAGTGCAACATCCAACTATTTTTGAAGTTTGAAGTGTATTTAGTATGTATCCTGTCAGCCATATACTGTTTTAGATTTTGTTTGCGCGAAAACCTTAAGTGGAAATGAGACGGAGACAAGACAGAGATAGAACAGTCCCATATCCAGTTCATGTAATACATCTTATGATGCTATTATATTTACAAAGCCTTATAATCTTGTTGTACTTTAGCGCTGCTTCACCTCTGTCACGGTAAACAGTCGGTAAACATCTGAAGTGGGGACAGGGCCCTTACAGTCCTGGAGCTGTGGTGCATTCACTGAAAAGAACATGTGCGCAGTATTATGTTCGTATTTAGAGTGTTTATCCTGGAGCTGGGGCTGTGTCGGTTCTGTGAGTTTTTTAAGAAGAGCTCAGACTCTGTAGCAGCTGCTGCAGGAGAATCACGAGACGGCTTCTTTTGACCGTAACCGAGTGACACTCTCCAGAGAAAGGCTGGATAGGTTGATAATAGTTGTAGTCAAGACTAAAACTCTTCAGAAAATGAGGCCTCTCTCATCTTTTGCTTTTCCGCAGTGAAACGAGCAAAGAGCAGTGGATTCAAGTAGATAGACTTGAGAGAAGCCCAGAGGAAAGATAAGTAAAACATTAGGAAAGTCTCTAAAATGACTTTCCTCGCAGCAACAGCAACATTTATCTGATAAACCTCCAGATGAACCTGCTGTTTAATTATACCAGCCTCGTTTATGCACAGACTCATTTTATTGCACTTCTCTGTAATGTAAGTCACATGATCTTGCAGCAGCGACCTCTGACACCAAGGTTACATGCAGCCGTCTCGGTCGACTCCAGCTTTGATTGAGAACATTTATAAAGACTTGCCTCTGGTGTAAAAAAACCTCTGTGTCTGCTCGATCTGAAGCATGTTCAGCCCGTGTTTTTCACACGTCACTGAGCACACGGGATTGATTTAAAACGACACAAGGCAACAACAAAACGGGTTTATAAAGTATATGTATATTATTTACCTTAAAAAAAACATTTATGTAGAAATTTGGAATAGTCTGTCATTAAAACCTGTGTTTACAGTGAGTTTAATGACAACAGATCGAGGGAGAGTTTTCACAAGTTCTGCTAGAGACAGGTCTGTAAATGCAACATGACAGCAAAGAGACACATGAAGCAGGGAGAGGAGCTGAGGGGAATTGACTGGTACAAGAGAGACGAGAGAGTGAACTGTGCTAAAGGAGTTCTAACCCCAAAGCCCCATCACACTCTGGGATCAGAGACCTGAGAACAACAGTCATGTGAGCCAGGAACGTTTGTTAGCTCAGTAGGTTAGATCTGTTGTTAATGGCTGATTCTATTGGACGTGTTTTGTTTTTGTTGCTTTTGTTTAATTATTAATACAAGCGCTACGGCACAAACTGACAAGAGTTACCCACAATCCTTCAGTCTCTTTCTTTAATTCTTATAGAAAGCTTGTTTGTTTCCTTGAGATGGGGTTGAAAAAAAAAAAAGTCAGTGACACGGTTTGGGTTTTACTCAAACCCTATTGGACATGTGAGGCCTGTTTCCATGACAACCGCTTGTTATTGTTGAGCGGAAAAAAGCCATCTGTTTAAGAGCCCTGTTAACTTTTCATTTGATAAAAGCTGTTTTTATTTGACACTGACAGTAATTTTCAAGAGGCCACTTAAAATAATAATGCTCCTCTTCAGACGACGACCAGAGCAGCTCCTGCAGCAGCAGAACAAACACACGAGGGCTCGGTTTAATGTCAGACTGCCATATACAACATTATTATTAAATGTTGTGGTGACCTTGGCCCTCATTTATAAAAGGTGCTTACACCAGAAAACTGGGTGTCTGCCCTTTTCTACGCCAGTGTCAAGTCAGCGCGAGGTGCACAGGGAAACGCAATACAATCCAGTGTTTTTTAATTAGTGACGAGTCCTCTGTGGCCCTCCGTAAATTAATTGTCCCTGTTATAGACAGAATAGATCGTAATGTTCAATAGATAGATAGATCAATAGATCATGAATAGTTCATAATGGTTTTATGATGATAAATTACTTATTACTTTGATATGTTAGAGTCTTTCTCCTGGAGCTGGGCCTGTGTCTGTTCTGTGAGTTTTCTAACGTCTCTGAGAGGAGCTCAGAGTCTGTAGCAGCTGCTGCAGGAAGGTCACGAGGCTTCTGGCTTTTGATGCTAATCGAGTGACACCAGCTTATTCTACAGACAAAGGCCAGATACGTTGACAGTGCAACTCAGCGCTGTTTCGTCTTTTGTTTCTTTGCAGCTGTTCAAGCAAAACATTAGCAGTTACACCTCTCTGTAAACCCGCTTTACTGAACTGTAAACATATATCACTCCATATCATTACACAGCCTGAAGCCATTAAAAACAAAAACACAACAGGAATGGAATTACCTCCAAAAGGAGCAGAGAATAACAGAATAAGAGCATATAAAGATGGCATATTACAAAAGAGCGCTTTAGAAAATGCTGTAAAATAAGGAGATGCTGTGGAATGTGACGTAATGTAAGAATGACTGCTTTGATGCTGGTTGACGTCATGCTGCAGTTTGTGGATTTGAATACAATAACAATCGTGGTACGAGCAGGTGTTTTTCTGGTGGAATAAAAAAAAAACTAAAGCAAAACTAAGCAGAAGTATACTTTGGACTAAACCCAAGACAGATTTTAGGACTAAACCAGGACTAAACCAAAACAAAACTGGACTTGTTTTGGCTCTAATTCTTGAAAAATACCACATTACAAAAAATAAACTTTGGCAGGTTACAAAATACATAAACGCTGGAGTAAAAATGAGGTGTTTCTCACACGTTCAACACTCGTCTTTAGTGTGGTTTCCCTGAATAGGCCTCAGTTGTTATTTTTAGCTCTCGACGTGTGGCTCCTGTCCCACTGTGAGAAAACATGCTGCGTTATTTTTTCCTCAGGGGCTCCATGGAGCTGTATTAGTTTCTACAAAGAGAGCCCCCTCCCTCTCTTTGCCCCGTTTGTTCTTACTTAGAGAAGCCCACAGACTAAACAGGCACAGGAAAGACTCAGGGCTAAAGACTAAGCTTTTGTTTAATGTACATTATGGAATTAAAAGGCAGTATAATGTATATGTGCTGTATATTTTTCAGTTATGTAGCGAGCGTCATGTGCACCAAGAACCAGGTGTAAACCAGGACTAAACCAGGTCTAAACCAGGTCTAAACCAGGTCTAAACCAGGTCTAAACCAGGACTAAACCGGGTCTAAACCAGGACTAAACCGGGTCTAAACCAGGTCTAAACCAGGTCTAAACCAGGAATGAACCAGGGTTACACCAGAACAAAACTCTCATCTAATCCTCGAACTAAAGTTTAGAGTCTAGTCCTGAAAACCAAATCAAAGAACTAAACCAAGACTAAATTTAGGAATAAACCATGTTCAAACCAAGACTAAAACTCATCTAAACCCAGGACTAGACCAGTGGGAACGCCAGGACCCTTTATACTGTACGTTACACAATCTTCTCTGAGCCATACTTTGCCTCAAGCCTAAAGTCTTTAACTTTACTGAGCTGTAAACATATATCACTCCATATGAAAGTCCTAATGCACCACAGAGCAGGACTAAGGCCGGACTTCCTCTGGTGGGGGGGAGTGGACTTTAATGTGTGGAGTTTTCAGATGTAGGTGAGCGTTTGAGGGCCTCAGGGTTAAAAGCCCCTTCGAAGTCCAGTTTTTTGTGGATAATGGTGGCTTCAAAGCTACTGTACGCTGCAGGGCTCACCTCTGCTGTGGCCTTTAACACAGAGAGGGGTTTTTATAGACAACACGAGCAAGGAAATAAGATAAAAATAACAGAGGGAGCAGCTAAAGATGGACAGAAGCGTTTAAGAGCTTCTGTGTTTTTCCTCAGGTCAGGTTGAGTTTGATCGGTTTTGTGTTTTGTTATTTTTTCCGGACACAGATAGAACTCTTGCACAGACCATCTGGAGGCTCCTGTTGAAAGCGTTTGTAAAGGGGCAGGTTCTTTAAATGATTAGATTCATCAACCTGGTAACGGTAAAACAGCCCAGACCTGTCAGAGCTCAACCATCATTGGACACAAGGAGCCTAAGGCCAGGGTTCAGACGAGAATACTTTGTTTGGAGCAGTTCAAGATTGATTGAGTGAGTTTGAAAGCTCACAATTCAGCTGCAGCCCAGGGTTACTGGTAACTGACTCCACAAGGCTTTTATTGTGGTTTAGAGACAAACCCAAACTGAACCAATCAGCTGTGAGCATCGATCTGACATCACAACTTAACACCTTCTGTTCTTCTGCAGAAAAAAACGTATTTTCTCCAGGTTGAATGCTTTAGGCCATTAACTGGAAATGTCTGACTTTTCTGAGCAGCACACGTAAATTAGCTCAGTGATTATTGGTTGAGGTTCCGGGTTGAACAAAACTTGATTCTGGAGTAAACTTGAGACTAAACAGAGTCTAAATTCAGTACTAAGCCATGCCTAAACTGGGACAAATCCTGGACCAAACAAGTTATAATCCCAGGACTGAACCATGATTAAAGTTAGGACTAAAACCAATGTTAGAAAAGAACAAATGGGACTTAAGCATGGACTAAACGAAGAGGACGTTCAACCACACTGTCTTTATATGAACCCCTGAATATAATGTGTCTGACTGGTGTTTGTCTCTGTGTCTCTTCAGGATGGACCAAGTTTGCTCGTTTGACCCGAGCTCTGACCAACAACCGCAACACGCTGCAGCAGCTGGCTCCTCTGGGGAAACACGAGTGCCACAAACAGAGCCGACTCGCAGAGGTACAAGCTCATTATATACATCACCAGAGCATCTTAAAATCACTTATGTCATATATATAAATGTCACTTTAGAAAATGGAGTGCGTGAGAGAGTGACTGACGGGAACAATCCATCAAACCTGTCGTCCACTCGGCAGCTCTCTGTGGACACATCAATGAGTCTCCACTGAAGCTGCTTTTTACATTATTTCTGCTCAAATAAACGTCACATCAAACATTAACCTTGGTTCTACAATCGACCAGATCCTACACATCTTCCTCTCACTGTAAGGACACGTTTTAGTTTCAAGTTTTCTTGTCTCCTTCTCAGACAAAAATTACTCAAGAATTTAAACAAAACAGCTGTTAAGACCACAGCTGTTTTGTTTGTCATTATGTGGATGAAAACCTTGAGGACATGAACTGTTCACACCCATCCACTCAGACAGAAGACTGCACATGAACTGTTCACACTCTTCCTCTCAGACAGAAGACTGCACATGAACTGTTCACACTCTTCCTCTCAGACAGAAGACTGCACAAGAACTGTTCACACTCTTCCTCTCAGACAGAAGACTGAACATGAACTGTTCACACTCTTCCACTCAGACAGAAGACTGCACATGAACTGTTCACACTCTTCCACTCAGACAGAAGACTGAACATGAACTGTTCACACTCTTCCTCTCAGACAGAAGACTGCACATGAACTGTTCACACTCTTCCTCTCAGACAGAAGACTGCACATGAACTGTTCACACTCTTCCTCTCAGACAGAAGACTGAACATGAACTGTTCACACTCTTCCTCTCAGACAGAAGACTGCACATGAACTGTTCTCACTCTTCCTCTCAGACAGAAGACTGCACATGAACTGTTCACACTCTTCCTCTCAGACAGAAGACTGCACATGAACTGTTCACACTCTTCCTCTCAGACAGAAGACTGCACATGAACTGTTCACACTCTTCCTCTCAGACAGAAGACTGCACATGAACTGTTCACACTCTTCCTCTCAGACAGAAGACTGCACATGAACTGTTCACACTCTTCCACTCAGACAGAAGACTGCACATGAACTGTTCACACTCTTCCACTCAGACAGAAGACTGCCTCAAAGCCAGAACAACAAGGATAAAATTCAATTACTTCCCAGAGTCTGTAAGAACTCTGGCCCATAACCTGCACCATACGCTACTGGACCTGAGTAACACGTTTTGTTTACTCATGTGAGACTATGAGGCTTTGACAATAAACTATGCAAACCTTGTGAACTGACCTGCCATCCTAATTCTTTTTCTATTTTGTAAAAAGTCTGGTCCCTTTTATCAGAGTTGGATTTCCAGGGGGCGGGGCAAATGGATGCAGATTAAACCAATCAGAGAAACAAACAACCTGAGGTAAGGAATGCGACAACAAGAATAGTTTCACTTCTTTTTAAGCCCGCCCCATTTTAGATAAACAATTATAATTGGTTGATGGTGTTGGGGTCAGAAGACAGGCTCCAAACCTCACTAGACTTTGTTAAGAAAGAACACAGAGACTATTTAAAAATGTTTTCTGACCATTGGCTTAAAAAAGGACGAGATCTTATTACATTAGATCTCAAATAGATTTGCTAAACCCAGTACTGACCACATTCCCAGGATGCACAGCTCTTTACTGGAGCGTAAGCCATGGTAAATACTTCACGTCGGTTGGATCGTAGGCACTTTGATTATAGATAGAGAAAGAAAGAGATGAGAACATGAGCTTGTAGAGCGAGAGATGTAAAGATGTTTTATTCATAAAGTGCAGGGGGGGCTTTAATCACACAGCACTGTTCAGCAGAAACACGGTATTCTCAGCCTAATGTAATTACAGTTGCCCCCAATACTATACTAGTATTTAGTGTTAAAGGATGGTATTTTTACTCTGAAAGAAGCAGTGTACAGCTAAGTTAAAGTCTTCAGATTTTTTTTCTTTTTCTTTTTATTGCTTATAGTAAGACCAATATAAACCTACAGGCACACATTTATTTTTGAGCTTGTTGCAGAAATTCAAATGCTTTTAGTAAGATTGTAACTTTCCTATTGTTCCACACATTCATCCATCCAGCTTTCTTTTAATTGGGTTTGTGATGGCAGTAATCCAAGACCTCCCTCTCTCCAGACACTACTCTCTTTAGTCCTGGGTAAAAACGTCATGGTGTTCCCAGGCCAACAGAGAACAGACATAGTCCTTCAATCGTGCCCTGAGTCAGTTTTCTCTCGGTGGAAGACACACCTCAACCTACACATTTGACTTATCCCCTACATTCCTTGCTCTATTGATCCCATAATTTTTCTTGCAACCTACATTTAATACCCCAGGCTGTCATGAGCCTTACATGTTTGTCACCCCCCTAATCTCACCCCAGGGGTCTTTACGCTTGGTGTCTTTTCAGCTGACTTCTAAACATCTGCCTGTAGATTTCCTGTAAAAAAATGGAGATCCTCTTCAGCAAACTTTACAACACTGGAGTTGAATGAATTTCTTCAACACTTATGGCGATTGGTGAGCCCAGAAACAGATTGACCCGTTAAATTTAGAGCTTTGTTTTGCTTCTCGTCTCCTTCACCACAACAGACTGGTACATTAACTGCATTGCTGCTAAAATGTCTCTTCTTCCATCCTTCCCTCACTTGTGAACAAGATGCTAAGATACTTACCCTCCTTCACCTGTGGCAGGAACTCCAACCTGGAGAGTGCAAGCCACCCTTTTCTGACTGAGAACCATAGCCTTGGACTTGAAGCAGCTGCTTCACACTGCAAAGCGTCTCATTACAAGTTTGTGATTATATGAAATGCAACAGGACAACCTCATCCAGAAGAAGCAGAGATGATCCTGTGGTCCCCAAACTGGAATCTCTCTGACCCCTGGCTGCTTCTAGAAAGTCTGTCCATAAAGATAATGTACGACCAGAGGCCTGCAGTAAGACAAAGCACACATGCATCTCAAAATTACTTCACTGGCTGCCTGTAGGTTACTTTTTGGCAGTTTTTCACATCTCCGCCTCAAGACTAGCCCCTTTGTCTTAATTTAATTATGAAGGTGTTTAAGTCAAGACTGTTTGATTTGTTTTTCCAGGTTCTCCAGTTGAACTCGGACATCCTGCCTCAGTACAAACAAGAGGCTCCAAAGACCCCTCCCCACATCATCCTTCACTACTGCACCTTTAAAACCACCTGGGACTGGGTCATCCTCATCCTCACCTTCTACACGGCCATCATGGTCCCGTACAACGTCTCCTTCAAAACCAAGCAGAACAACATCGTGTGGCTGGTGCTGGACAGCGTGGTGGACGTCATCTTCCTCGTCGACATCGTGCTGAACTTCCACACCACCTTCGTCGGTCCTGGAGGAGAGGTCATATCTGATCCGAAGCTGATCCGAATGAACTACCTGAAGACCTGGTTCGTGATTGACCTGCTGTCCTGTCTGCCGTACGATATCATCAACGCTTTCGAGAACGTTGATGAGGTAAGGTCCTGAGCTCTGACAGTTTAGAGTTTTTTCAATAAAGATTCAGCACATACACATACACCTACACTAAAATACATTTACATGACAGACACTGATGAGTGAGGGGAAAGTCAGTGTGAGCAAGTTTGTTGAAAATAGAGATTGCAGATGGTACAAAGCTTCTGTTAAAACAGGCCCTTCTCCATTTCAATGTCCTGCGTCCAGAGGGCAGGAGTTTGAAGTTGCTATACGTCCATTGTTTTGGCGAGGCTATTGCTCATCATTGAGTTTGATGTTGAGTGTTGAGATGTAAGCTCCCACGCTTCACGCAGTGTGCGTAGGTCACCAAGTGCTTCGAAGGGCACCGCATTGATTTTGTTGTGATTGACATGAAGCGCAGCTGTAACTGTTTCATATAAATATATGTGTAGCACAGCCTACTTGTGCTGATATATACCATTGAAAGTTTTATAGTAGTGTTCTTTTCAAACATTTAGGTCCGTGGAATTACGTCAAGGTGGTTAGTGAACGCGCGGTCTTTTTCTTTTCCAATCTCTCTTTTAAGTTAGGCTAATAACATCAGAATGAGGTATTGTCCTCCCTTTGCAACTGAGTTAATGATGAGAGCGAGAGCGATCATTCAGAAATGTGAAGAGAGTGAGAGTCAGAAGAGCAGCGAGGTGTCACAGGCCGAGCTGCGGCTCACGTCTAAACAACTAGTCTACTACTATTAATTATAATTATAGCAAACATATTTAAATTTTAAATGCATATATTTTTGGAAGTTGTCTGAGTAAAATTCTGTCAAACTGATCTCAGATCTGCCGCTCGAGTCTGACGGTTTGACAGAGAACGCGGCGTGTAAGTTTAACTGAGACGAACTGTGGAGATGTGGCCATATGTACAGTTTAATCTGAACAATGAGCTGCTGTAATAATGATCCAGAGTGAAGACATGTGTTGGACAGAGACGTTAGGGAAGTCTGAGTGTGGACATACTTCAGCCTTAATGAAGAAACTCAAAAGGGATTTAGCTCCATTTACAGAAAGTAAGATACGTTTCTAAAATAACAAGGCTAATACGGCTAATACTGAAATCTGAGACTTTTTAAGCAGCGTTGATAAAACTATTTTTTTGTCAGAGACTGAGAGCAGACAGAGGAGGAGAGACAGGTGTTTTCTCACCTGTTAGAGCCGAATGAGCAGGTTATATCCACAGTCTGTGTAAATCTGACTCTTAAACATGAGGTAGGCTCATTTTCAAATGATCAAGCTTAGAGCGTAGAGCTCTGTAGTTTTATGTTTTAACATCTTCTAAAATGCTCTAAAATACAGGAAAGTGCACCTATTTTGTTAAACACTTTCTGGGGCAGGACCCCCAGGCTCTTCTAATGTTAGGTCAAATGAACTTGCATTTGCTGCTGGCCTCATGAGGTGTTCAGCTCCTAAACCTCCTGCTGTTCAACAAAAACATCAGGAAGAAGTCAAGAGTAAATGACTGTCAATGTAAAATCTTCTATTTTAATTATCCTGATTAAATCTCACGAAATGAAACATAAATGAATGTAAATAAAATTTGAATGGGGCACCACATAGAAATTCTGCTCTCACTCAGATGGCTCGCAGCGGCCCGTCACAATTATAAACTAGACAACATGCTTTTGGACAACAACAATTAAAGCTAGTAACTTGAAATGTTTGGAATAGATTTCTGCTAAAATTCTGTCTGAAGGTTGTATTATGCAAAAAGCTGTGTATGTTTTATTAAATATCAAATGTTTGAGCTACCTCTGGCCCTAAGCGTTCACCTCTTGATCATTCAGTTTGATTTCATTAAAGCCGTTTCCCTCAGGATGCTCTCTGAACGACCGTTTTGACATCACAAATCGAGAGGTGTTATCAGCTCAGCCTGAAGTCCATTAGAGGTGATTTTCTGCTTGGTTTGTTGTTGAATTAATTGGATCTCACTCGAGTGGAGGCCCTCGACGATCGAACGGAGGAAGAGAGAAGCGCTAACAAGATCCACATCTTTGTCTCAGAATCAACCGAGTTTCTGCCGTTTTCACCAAAACGCACAAACTATTCAAAATATATTTGAGCTTGTTTTGTCAGACAGGAGTTAGGAGAGTACACATAGACTCAACCTCTTTAAGATAATGTTTTACATGCAATAAAATGATTTCAATGTAACTTAATTATAGTTTTTAAAATTACACAATAAAAAAACTTTTTTCCAAAACCTTTTTTAACTTGTGAAACTAATGTCTTTATTAGTAATAAAAAGAGACTAATCTAAAATTTTAAATAATCAGTAAAAACACTCTGAAGTAGTTTGAATTTTGTAGTTACTTCTAATATTACACCATAATAATAAAGAAAACACAAAGCCACAAAACTTTAATGCCAAGTAAAACAGACAATCATCAGTTATATGCAGTTATTGTCAGAAATCATAGATAAATCATGCAATAATCATTATTTATTCGTTTTTTTCTTAGTTTTAAAGATTTTTTTGACCCAGTGTTATCACAGCGTCCACCAAAGCCTTTATATTTTTTGTTTTTTAGTTTGTTGAAGATATGGTTAAAAACTTAAATGATGTTAACCCTGTAAAGCAAAAAGATAAGCATGAAATGTAATTATTGTCAGAATCAGAAAGTCCCCTCAACTGTTTATAGTGTTTGATTTTCTCGGTCTAGATTACATAAAGCATTTATTTCTTTTGGGCGAGCTGAGTCTGAAACAGACTGTTTTGGTTTATTGTTTAAAAAAAATTGTAGGAGGAAAATGAATGGTTTTTTTTACACAATACAAGTGTTGGAGACACAGCAGCTGAGGTTTAATTATGATTATTTACAGACTTCACACCTATCTTTGTGTTTTTATTGTGAGCAAAACAAAAACACATGTACAAAGATGGATTTAAAGATAACTCTGAGACACGTTTAGGAGTGTTATGTAAAAAAAACTCAGTCAGGACAGAACCAGGTCTTAACCAAGAATAAAGCTCAACTCAAGATAAAGAAACAGTTTGTTGTGGGACTGTTTAAGCTCAACATTTGATACAAAGCCTGCTCTGCCTTGTGCTGACAGACCTGTGACCTGCAGTGTTTGAAATAATTACACATATTTATGGAAATGAGCAGTGAGTACTTTAGATGAATATCAGATCTGCTCTAAGAATCACTGCAGAAATAGACGTCCTGCATAAACGAGGTGTCATTAAAGAGTGGCTTCTGCAGCTGGATCAGATAAAAGCTGCTGTGAAGAAAATAAGGTCATGATATTTTGGTTGATGACTTTATCCTTCTTGTGTTCTAGCTTTTATTATATATGCATGCTTTAGCCCCAGTGGTGGACGAAGTACACAAACCAAGTACTTGAGTTAAAGTACAGATACACTAGGTAAAATATTACTTCAGTAAAAGTAAAAGTACTCCCTTTTAACTTTCACTTGAGTAAAAGTACAAAAGTATTTGCCTTCAAATGTACTTAAGTATCCAAGTACTAGGCTATAATGCCCTTATAATTTTTGTCAGTCTCTTGCCCCCTTTAGGCGCCAGGAATTATTTAAAAAATACAGATTTTTGAGATCCAAATTTCAAAAGGCTGTGGTTTGAAAATGATAAGAGATAGAGTCCTACTCTGAACTAGAAAAATGTCAGGTATGACCCAAAGTATTTAAGTAAATAAATTTTAAGCATCTAATTTGCATATAATTTGCATACTATGACATTATATATTGGCGGTTATGTTTTTTCAGTACATACACACTAATGAACATATTAGGATAGTTTTTTTTTCTTTTTCTGAAATAAAGAATAACTACAACTTCTAATAAACCATAACTAGTAAAACGTATGCAAATAGTTATGAGAAATATACACATGTACTGTATGTGTGTGGTTGCAGTTGCTTTATCTTTTCTTATCCATCCATGTGGCATAGTTAGTAGTTTTTAGAGTGTGGACCTCTCATAAAGCACAGCACACAGCCATCACTTTTATTACGATCGCTGCTTTGATTAGTGCATTCTCGCTGACTATGTTTACTCTGCCTCTCCCTCCTCGACTGGGTAAAGTGTCAGGATGTCCAACACGTATTTGTCCCAAACAGCTGTCAATAGAAGCCGCATTATTCCCAAACTCCCTGTCACTATCGCGCCACGGCAGTACACCCGCCCGGCTTCTAACACCTGTGCTAAAGGTAAAGCTGCAGGTGCTAAAGGTAAAGCTGCAGGTGCTACGCGCTCACGGCTTCCCTTTCCAACATCCTTCACGACTAGTTTCCTCCCGTTTCTTTCACTGATGTTTGGTAAAATGTGGGAAAAACAGCGTGTGCTTTATGAGAGACGCTGAAAAAGGCACGAGCAGCTGCGCCGCTGTCTAAGTTACACAGGCACGCACTCGCTCATTCTCACTTTCACTCGGCTGAAAAGACTCTAAAGGTAGATGTTCTCCTCAGAATCAGAGTCAGCCATTACTAATACCAAAGCTTCATCACAGGTGTATTTTTTATTTGTTATTTTCATGTTTATCAGCTCGCGTGTAGAGAATGAGGCTTCTATTGAGCCGGTCCTGACACTCCCACTGAGACGCGTCTTTGAGGTCTTCTTCTACAAAAATATTTAACGGAAACACAAGGAACGACTAATTTTGCAAAATGTACTTGAGTAAAAAGTAAGATATTTGACGTTGAAATGTAGTGAAGTAAAGTAAAAAGTATCCCTTAATGGAAATACTTAGTAAAGTACAGATACTGGAAAAAACTACTTAAGTACAGTAACGAATTACATTTACTTCGTTACTGTCCACCACTGTTTAGCCCATATGTGTGACTGGCCTTGTGCAACTTGTTTTCTCTGTTAGACCCATGTTGTATTTCATTCACTGTTTTAGACGGTGTTTCTGACCTTATATAGCATGTGTTAGACTACTGTATTTAACTGAGCCATTTCTGAGCCGCTTTCTACACTTGGTCCATGACTCATCAGCCGCGTCTTTGTTTGATCTTTCTCTGTCTTCTGAGCTCAGAATGAACTTTATTGAACGCTACTCGCCTCTGATAACTCCTGACATTAGAAAGTAACCTTAGTGACTTTGCCAATGTTTGGTTAATCCTTCAGCATCTTTCCTCTGTCTCTGTTTGTTTCCACCGCTCGTGTCAGTGCAGATAAACTAAAGATGAGACAGCGCTGGTTTTCTGCAGAGTTGTAGCATTGACTGCCGCTATTAACAACTTTTCTAGCCTTTCTCTGAAGAATAACCGCTAAAGTGTCACTCTCTCTCGTGACCCTCCTGCAGCAGCTGCTACAGAGTCTGGGCTCTTCTCAGAAACGTTAGAAAACTCACAGAACAGACTCAGGCCCAGCTCCATGCTAAAGACTCTAACATAATGAACATAATTAATCATCACAAAATCGATTATTTTGGTGCCTATGAAATCACGATTATTTTACACAATTTGGAAATATATTGGATTTATTGAACAAAACATTTAAATAATTAATTATTTCAAACGTATAAATAAAAAAATAGAAAAATAGACAGAAATAATCAATAAGATAAATAAATAAGATCAACAATGTAGAGCACTTTCTCAATCTGGTGGAAAACATAATGTTGTTGTTTTTTTCTCATTCATTCATTCATTGAATGAATGTTTTTTTCTCGATTACTCGATCTCAGCATCTTCTCTAAAGCCTGTGAACAGCAATGGTTGCCCTGTAGGGACATGTCTTTGTCTGTGATCAAAGACAATAAACATGGACCAGAAATCAGTTCACTTTAAACATTCAGAAATAAAATCATGCATTTGACCAAATCCACATTTATACTTCATCCAGAATCTGTCTCTGTTGCACTTCAGTCTAAAGGCCTTTTAACTGAGCTGCCATTTATAACAATACAAAAATCTTTATTAATTCAACAGTAGAAAACCACAAACGCTGATTAAACAGAAAAATCTTTATCTAATAAACTTCAAAGCATCAAACACTCAAATACCAGACCTGTTCCTTTGGGAATAAACAAACACATGTCCAATTTGGCTCAGACTTGAATCATTTATTCAGTTTCTATTCCTGAACACATTTATATTGACAAAATAAAGACTAAACTAGGGTAAATCTAGAATATTTCTGTTTCTGTTTTAGTCTTGGGTTTAAAACTGTCCTTTGTATGTTTTGGTGCAGTTTTTTTGCAGCAGAAGTCGTGTTTTTTTGCTGACTTTCTGGCTCTGTGTGGTTCAGATTCCCTGAGTGCATGAGTTGGCAGCTCCTGTAAATGGCACCAGCTTTGGCAGCGTCTTGAAGCCCTCCTTAAAAAGCTCCTAAAAATACCTCCTCCAGCCGCCTGCTTCTGAAACGAGGCTCTAACACACTCTCCACACCTCTGCCTCGTCAGAACAACACTGTCATCCTGATGAGCCCCAAACATTACACTTTATGTTGGATGAAATGTATTTGTGGCCCTGTGGCAGGTGATTAAAAAATTTAAAGGGGGGTTAAAGTCAGTCTCTCTGGCTGTATTTGAGAATGAGCACAGTGTAACGTGGGATCTGTGACTGAATAAAGCACAAGATGAATAATATGGACAATTCTTTGCAGTTTTCTTTCTCTAGTGGAATTTAGAGTTATCCTGTGGCACCAAACTTTGATTTAATTGTACTTAAACTAAAGCCTAAGTGTAGACTGGGATCGTATGAATATAGTCTTAGGCCCTGGCTACACGTGGCTCTCGTCCACACAAACACCGATGTTACGCCTGTTGATGTGTGCATCGTCTGTAACAGTGGCAACAACCACACAAGCTGTGAACCAGGTTTTATTTTATTAGAACTTGCCAAAGCAAAACAAACTCACTGCACATGCTCTGAATGTTCCTCCGCGGTTTGTGTTTATCATCATCTTGTGCTGTAGTAACATTAAACACATTAATCTGGATGTGGCCTTCGTTTAAAGGAGCTATTCATTTTTAGTGATATTTTCAATATATATAAACTGTTGATTCCTTGTGTTCTCTCTCTCCTCAGGGCATGAGCAGTCTGTTCAGCTCGCTAAAGGTGGTGCGTCTGCTGCGTCTCGGCCGCGTGGCTCGTAAACTGGACCATTATCTGGAGTATGGAGCGGCCGTGCTGGTGCTGCTGGTCTGTGTGTTCGGGCTGGTGGCTCACTGGCTCGCCTGCATCTGGTAAACACTGCAGCTACACTTCAACATGTTTTCATCGTATACTGTCCAAAGTCCTTGTGTCGTTGTGACACTTAACCTAGATTGCCTCGAGTGAGTGTTCTGTAACACTGGTAAATAGCTTAATCTGTGTAAAGCGCTTTGAGTGCCTACTACAGTAGGTGGAAAAGCGATATATACAAATAAAGATTATTATTATTATCAAAAGCTACACTCGATGCTGCGTAGCATTACGCTATGGGGAACAAGAATACCAACGCTGCCGCGCTGTAAGTGTCTGGACCCCCCGAAGAAGAAGTGTGCACAAACACAAAAGAGGTCTCAAACACGATTTTGGGATGATGACTCAAGGACATGCGAGCCCGGAGTAGCATGAACATCCAAACTATAGAATCTGATGAATGTGTGCAGGGAGGACCAGCCTGCCGCGTCACAAAGTTGCTGCAGAGGGGCACCTTTTACTAGAACTGTTGAAGCTGCAACCCCCCAAGTGGAATGAGCCCTTACACCTATGGGCAAAGTTTGACCGCGCGCCTGTCGCTGATGAGCTGCGTCACCAACAGAGGTTATATGAGCCAATTCTTGGCGTGTTTGACACACGTGCTTCACAACCGGTCACACAAAGAATGTTCTCCATAGTGTAATGCTACGCAGCATCTCAGGGAACAGGGTTACATTCAAGTAACCCGAGACATTCCCTCTCGAAAACAAACAACACAGACAGTCTGTAGAGGGACCTAACTTAATATTAGTCTTCTGTTAAAATGACTCAAAAGGACTTGAAACCTTGAAGTGTAGGACTTTGGACTTATGAGCCTTGACTTGGGACTTGCCTCAGGACCCGAGGACAAAGACTTGAGACTTACCTGTGACTCTGTTCTACCTCTCACACCTGCACTAGTCCTACTGTTGATCCACAAACACTTTCAATAACAGCTGAGACATGTACATGTATCTGTATTTTTTTTTTTATGTAATTAGTGTTAACAAATATTGCCCTTTGAGAATTTAATTTTCACATTGATACAGAAAAGATGTTCATTTAATCTTATTTTGAAAGGACTCAGTGAACTCTCGAGACAGAGTGGGCTCCTTATTCCAGTGTAGAGCTCTTTAAATCATTCCTAAATGTTGCTAATGGTTTTCTAAAAGTGTCCTGAACATCTGAACACGATGAACCATCTGCTGCTGCTCTGTTCCCTGTTCTACAGTTTCAGCGTTATGCTAATGCACCGAGCACCACCACCGTCTCAGGACTGTTCCAAATAAAGGTGTTCCCTTTCACACTCCTTCAGATGCAACATCATAAATCAAGGTTGTTTTTAGCGACAGCAAAGCCACTAGCCACTACTTAACACGAAACACAGCGCAGTGGAGTTTTTGACAAAAACTGTCTATTATTCACTGGAAAAACATTGCACCATCTGACGAGCACATGAAGGGAATATGAGCTGTGATAGATGAAGCCTTTTAGTCCAGTTTAATAGAACAAGTCTTGTTTATGAGAAGACAGCAGCTGGATCTACAGTCATCCTAAAAGGACCCAATTAAACGCATTAAAATGTATAAAGTTTACACAAACTGACAATACTTTACAGGTACTTTTTTGATGTAAGCGCTGGACCGACTAGGGTCATTTATTTACAGATTGCTGTTCCGTCTTTGCTGAACAGAGGCTTACTTTAGCCCCAGTAAGAACTGTATTATCCTCTTGTAATGACTCTGGTTAGTCTTTAATAGTTGATATTTTTAGTCAGACAGAGGCAATAATTCAGATTTTGTTTGTTTGCTTCATTTTCAACCACTGCCTTAAAAAAACACTCAAGTTCCCCCTTTAACATTTTAAAACTAAATAAAGGTTACATTTACCATGCTCTTTTCTTATTATCTTTATCTTATTTCACCCATGATGTTCAGGTTTAAAGAGTTACATTTTTAAAAGAAAAAGGCTCCACTTGGACCAGCTTTGGGACTTCATTTCTAAATAAGAGATGTAACTCACTAAAGGAATGGGTTAGAGTCAGACTTTCTTTGGGCCAAAAAAAATTCTATCAGTTCGAAATGTTTGTGGATGTTTTTACGCATTCAATGAAAAACAAATGTGTTTTAGAAAAGTCAAGATAAAAATAAAAATTACTATTAAAGAGAAAAGGCTAAAAATCATCAAAAAGACACAAAACCATTACATAAATGAACAGAAATAGCATTAAAAGTGGGAAGACGTGGATGAAAATAACATCAAATCACTAAAAAGTGTCTCTAAACCTTTCTTAAAAAATTAAATCCACTTTGAAGCAGACCAGACAACACAAAACAGATCAGGAAGTTGGGCCATGTTTCCTTTGACCTTTTCAAAGATGGGTCCCATGATGGAAAAGTTTATGAAACACTATAAAGCAAAAAGAAAAAGAGCGTAAACTGTTTTTCAGGTACAGTATCGGAGACTACGAGGTGATCGACGAGGCCACCAACACTATAAAGATGGACAGTTGGTTGTACCAGTTGGCCCTCAGTATCGGCTCTCCGTATCGGTACAACGCCAGCGGCTCGGGCCGATGGGAGGGCGGCCCTGGGAAGGACTCGCTCTACATCACGTCTCTGTATTTCACCATGACCAGCCTGACCACCATTGGCTTCGGGAACATCGCCCCCACCACCGACGGAGAGAAGATCTTCTCCGTGGTCATGATGATGGTCGGATGTGAGTAGAGTCTGTGATGGGCTGGACTTTAGCATTTATCCCTGAATATTGGTGGAACATAATGGGACTGCACTGTTGGTTATGGCGTTGGCTTTGGCAGGGTGAATGAAAATGAGTTTTTTTTCATCTTTACCGTATTTCAATGTGTTTGTTATGTGTCCAGGTGCATCAACAAATGCATGCATTTAAATCTAAATGTGTTATGCCTCGTGACAGCCCGATAAAAGATCCATTGTCCGAAACAACGGAGGAACTGAAGTGCATTTGGTTTTGTAGGGTTGTGAGGGCTCCTTGACTTTTATCCAGAGCTCTGTTCCTTTTATGGAAGAGTAAATACGACTGGAGGAGACCTGACAGGTGGATGTGGGAGACTACGGAGGGCTGTCAGTGTTAATTAGTACAATCCCAGAGTCATTTCTGGACCGGGTTAAGAGCGAACAGAAGAGAAAAGGTTGAGAGTGTCTGTGCTGCTGTGGGCTGTGAGTGACGGACGGAGGCGGCTGAGGTTACGGAGGAGGTGATGTTGGTGAAAGGTTGATGGCAAATCTGTGAAAGAAAGGCACTTAAGGCACTGGAATCTAAAACAGAGCAGCCAGATTAGTTATTGACTGTTCTTTTTATAACAAAGTGCCACGTCTAAGAACTAGAGATGCACATTTTGGACATTTTCTTGAACCAATAGTTGGACTCAATAATCAATAATCATTAACCACTTGGATGACGTCACCTTAATGTTTTATAAATTAATGCACCGTTAATTAATGAGCCGTTAATTAGTCTCGCAGTTTCTTCTCTGTTTTTGTTTGTATTTTTCCTACAGAGCTCTTATATAGCAGCCTACATTAAACTATGAAACCATCGCTGTGTCTCTGAGTAAAACAGACACTCGAGACG
The DNA here is from genome assembly GCA_024416835.2 of Perccottus glenii. Classification (NCBI taxonomy): domain Eukaryota; kingdom Metazoa; phylum Chordata; class Actinopteri; order Gobiiformes; family Odontobutidae; genus Perccottus; species Perccottus glenii. The sequence continues at coordinate 25,237,394 of CM044565.2, read as the reverse complement.
CAGCGGAGGTGAGGTGGGGGCACACTCTGCAGAAACAGATGCAGGTTACACATGAACACATGCTGCAGCTCTGTTTAGACCCATCCCTGAGTCAAGGTCTCCATAACAATCTGAAGGAGATAATGCGTCTTAATTCTGCCTTTTTTTCAGCACCTCCTGCTACAGAGGCACGTCTGCCCTGTTTCAGAACAATATATCTGCATTGTAATTACTTTAAGAGGAAACTTTATTATATTAGATGATCCAGTTTAACCTCAGGAGGATTTTTAACACTGGACTTTGAAAGGTTTTCAATGGCTGGACCTTGACAGTTGTCTTTTTAGACTTATTTGGTCAAAGGACATTAATGCTTCTTTACTTAGACTTTCATTGCCTCAGGTGGTTTTAGGCTTTTATTTTAACAAAATAAAGTGGATGAACACAATAGGCTCTCCCTCTGGTGGACGGTAAAAGAATTGATTTCCAGGTTCTGTTTTTAACTTCATCTTCAGTGACTTCTTAAGTATCTCCAAAGACGTGCCACAGTTTGAGAACCGGTGCTCTAGAGTTTAGTTTTAAATCTCCTTCATATTTTGACATCTTTGCTTTATTAAATACTTCTTTTCTGATCGTATTTCTCTGAGCAATGGTAGACTCTTCTTTTTGGATCTGCTCATCTTTTAACGTCGGTTTGTTGGTGATAAATTCCACTTTATTCGTCCTTTTCTCTGTTGGCGTTTGTTCCCGCCGTTTGAAAGGAGTTGTGTAACGACGTCGATGTCCTGGAGGAACAGCAACTTTCACAGCATTCATTATTAACCACATTCACAGTCTGCAGCCCTGCAGCCGCTTTCCCTCAAACCACAGCCTCTCGAGACGAACCAGCTCCAATTAGAAACAGAGCTGCGCAAATACAGCTGTTTAAATGATTTCTGAGGCTGACTTTGGCCGTTTGTTCAGACAAAATGGATAATGAATGAATTTATTGATATTTTCCTTTTTTTTTTAAGAAATAAGTTAAAAAAGTATAAGTTGGATTACGTTGGAGTGAAAAAGTATTAAAAGAATAGTTCTTTATTTTAGTAAATGTGCTTCAGGACACAGAGAGGAGCTTGTTCTGGGACGAAACACAGTCAAAATAAAGTCATGTAACACGCACTTCACGGAAGATAGCTCTAGAAGTTCGAGAGGCTTTGTTAGTTTGTGTTAAAAGTGTGTTTTCAGAGGTATTCAGGACAGTATGTTACATATACATACTGTCGTTGTCACACCTGCAGAGGTAGGACGCCACTCTAGTCTGACTTTCTGAGGACAGGTTTGAGACATGCACACGAAAACCTAAAGTCTGTAGACCACTGTAAGAGAGAGAACGTTCAAAAACAAGCCCCATGAACGATGACCCAGGACGGGGGGCGTTTCAGGTAGAACGACAAAACCTGTATAAATCAGCAACAAGAGGAAGACTGCAGGAGGTTTAGCATCGAAACATGTCGAGGTAAAAACAAAAAGCACTGAGTATAAGAAAAACATAAAGTTAAAAACGGGACATTTCTATTTTCAGCTCATTACTTTCACTGGTTTCTCAGATTTTGACAAATAGAAAACATTACTGTAGTTTAATCCATGTTACTGATATTTCAAATGTTGATATTAAATTTTACAGATATTTTTAGAAGAGGTCATTTGCAGATTGTTCTTTTTTTTTTACACTGTACCAATTAACTTTAACTCAATCAAGATGAATCATCACTAAACACTGCTATTATCAAGAATTACATTTATGAGTTTTAGTAAAGTCATGTGCCTCGTCGTAGGCTCAGATAAGAGCAGAAGGACGATATGGACTTGGGACAGCTTCAAATGTTGAAGAAGATGATGTTGGGGCTTAGCTTCTGATCCACATCTCGCCACAAAAGAAGATTGTAGATATAATATTGAAAATTGTGACTGTGCAAGATCTTTTAAAACAAAAAAGTCTATGAAAAGTGAGTCAGGGGTTTGTCATTTAAACGTCTAGAAGGGAATTTAAAGCCACAAAGTGAGAGCTCCATTATAAAGTTTAAATCTAAAACGCATTTATTCTCTGCGTCATTTATTTTCAAAAACCACTAAGATCAATATAAATATCACAATATTCACAGATAATGCTGAACCAATGTCAGAGAACGTCTTCTACTTAAAAAAAGAGAAATGTCTTGTTACAGTCTCCATAAATTACACTTCTTTTTTTTCTTTTCCTGCAGTTATTTCCATTCCTCTTCATCGTCCTGTGTCTGTTCATTAGTCTCAACCCTCGTATTTGACCAGAGTTAAGCGTTTTGCTCCGTCCAAAGATAGATTTCCTCGGTCCTTCCCGTCAGCGGCGGCAAAGTGGCCCTACATTATTCATGATATTTTTGATGCTTGAGCGGCTGCTGAGTGCTGCCTCTGTTATATCATCAGACTAATATGTTGAACACAGCTCGCAGATGTGTTGATACAGAGCCCACACTCACTCAGTTCAATTTAAAACCTTAAACTTAAAACACAGCTGAGGGGATGTGAGGATGAATCTGTTTAAACCTGTCTTTCTCCAACAGTCTTAAACCTTTCATGGTTAGTTCTGTTTGTTCTTGTCCTTGTTTCTTTATAAACTCACCTCGGGACAGAGACCCATTCTGGACGAGGTTTAAATGTGGATTGTGTCGGACTGATGGGTACTTTGATTTTGTTTCTGAAGGTTTAAAGTGGTCTGTGTTCATTGTGATCACAGACAAGGGCATGTCTCTGCAGGGCCACCGTAGCTGTTCACAGGCAGTATTTGTAACAGTGATGACTACAACGTGGACATAAATAAGAGTGTGATAATTACATTTTCTGGCTCCGTGTCCAAATAAACTGTAATATGATGCGAGCGCAGAGAGCTCTCCTCTGTTTATCTCACATATTATCACATTTCATCTGATGTTTACTTAATACACTTGAATGAGACAGGACTCTCAGGTGTTACACATTCAGTCATTCAATTCAGTGAGGATTTATTTCTTTTGACAGATGAGATATTTATATTACATACAATATTTGTCTGTATTTCACTTCACATTTCATTCCTTTTCTCTCTGTTTTGTTCTTTTTCTTTGTCTAAAAAACGTTCTGTTTTATCAGCCGGGGGTTGGAATGGGTGGAGACAAGTGTCAGGTGTGTTGTGTAATAACAGAGTAACAGCAAGAATGAAAGGAAAGGTTTACAGGACACAAGTGAGAGCAGAGATGCTGTATGGTTTGGAGACAGTTGCTCTGAGGAAAAGACAGAAGGAAGCGCAGAGCTGAAGATGTTGAGGTCCTCTTGGGGAGTGACTCACTGGATAGGATCAGGACTGATATATATCGGTCAAAGGAGGCTGAGGTTTGAGCTGCAGGAGGCCAAGAAGAGAAGAGAGGAGGTTTATGGATGTTGTGAAGGAGAGAAGAGGATGCAGGAGATAAGGACAGATGGAGGAAGAGGATTCACTGTGAAGACCCCTGAAGGTCACAGCCCAAACGAAAAGAAGACTTTCTAATTGACATTAGTGTTGATAACTGAATAACGGACTGAAAATTCTCATCTTTTAATATAATAATATTAGTCTTGATGACGTTTTAAACTCTTTCACAAACAATTCCTGTAACAATAAGCTTTTAGAAAAAAAGGTTGAAGTATCTGGACTCAGTTTTCAGATGATCTTACTTCAACCTTTTTTTCAAGATGTCCTGGAGAACCTTCACAGACAATAAGCTTTTAAGTGATTAAACTGTTTTAAATGCAAGAAAAACCCAGCTCACTTCTGGAACAAAGAGCTCTGACACTGATAAAAATAAGGACGTAATGCCTAACAGAGAAAGTATTTATTTAGCTCTGGATACGTCTTTTTTACAAAAACAGCAGAAAAAAGGAAAAACAGAAACAGAAAAGGGAGGCAACGTGAAACAGAGATAAATACTGGCTTCAGTCACGTGATGTTTAACGAGGAGGTCGTTCTGACGCTGAAAGCAGAAGCTAAAACGTTAGTGGCAGCTCTAAACTTCAGTTTGGTGGAATGTATTAGTATTTTGTGAGAGATTTGTTTAAGTCCCTCTTGTATCTGATTATTAACTGAATATTAAAAAAGAAGAAGCTTTATTGAACGTGACACAGTAAAACTCTCACTGAAAGGGCCTCAGTTGGCTCAGCCCCGGTGTCGTCTCGTTGTTTCTGTGATAGATGTCTTCTTGTTTCGGAGCTCTCTGGGCGTTGACACTGTACTCTGCTCTGACGACTCCTGAACCTGACACGTCTTTGGCCTGTGGCTCATTCGCTTCGACAAAACCAGCCTCGACTAAAACCAGCTCAGACTCCTCCAGGAGCAGTTTCCAGGAGGAGAGAGTGCAGTTGTGAGGAATTAAAAAACAAGATTTAATCTTGGTGGTTTCTTCCCAGTTTAGGTTGGATTTCTTGTTGCCTTCTGGGCTTACATAGTTCTAGTTCAGTGTTAAGTCCTTGGTTTAGTGGGAATTTAGTTGGGTTCATATTTATGTTCTGTTCCATAAAGTGAGCTAAACCCGATAAGTCTGACTCATTTTGTTGTGATTTCTGTTCATTAAGCAGGAAGTCAGTCAGTCACAGGACTGAACATTGAATGAATTAGCACAAATTAAGTGCTTAGGTTCTCTCTCAGAAAATAAAAGGCTGTAGACCTTTCCTATCAGAGCACTCTACGCAAATCCTAGTCCAGGCTCTTGTCCTGTCCAAACTGGATTATTGCAATGCTCTACTGGCTGGACTCCCTGCTGCACAACCAAACCTCTGCAGCTGATCCAGAATGCAGCGGCAAGAGTGGTCTTTAATGAACCGAAGAGAGCACATGTAACTCCTCTATTCATTAGGCTACACTGGCTCCTGTTGACGCCCGCATCAAGTTCAAAGCTCTGCTCTTGGCCTACAAGACCACCACTGGCTCCGCCCCCTCATATCTCCACTCACTAATACAGACCTACGTTCCTACCAGATCCCTGCGCTCTGCAAATGAACAACGTCTGGTGGTACCGTCCCAAAAAGGTAAAAAAATCACTCTCACGTACCTTCTCTGGATCTGTTCCACATTGGTGGAATGATCTACTGCTGCTACAAGATCCGTCAACACCTGACTGACAAACACTGAGATCTACTTCCTTTCTATCTCTACATTTTCTTTTATAAAAAATACTTCCTATCCTTAGCTGTGTAAACCTGTTCTTGAATGTGTCCTGGAGATCCTCCGCAGACACACACACGAGTCTGAAACAGTCTCTTTACTATTAACAAATTAACTTTACAATTACAAACTTTTTATTGTGCAACTTAAGGGGGAAAAAAGTTTCAGTCGCAGAACATTGTTTTGCTCTATCTCCTCGACCTGTGGAGTCGGTCTCAAAACTAGGAACAGTCTCTAACCCATACGTTTGTAGAAGTCCACCTTTAAAAGGCACAGAGTTGTTCGTTGTTTCTGTGTCTCATTACAAAAGTAATGCGTCTGCGATCACTGCTCAGTGTTGACTTTGTGGAGTCTGTTTTGATGAAGATTATCAGTCGCAGAAACTCTCTGTGTTTGGCCGTTAATGTGGATAAACAGCTTGGACACTTGGACAGACCACTTTGTTCTTTCAGTTTGACGGTCCGTATTGATAAAGGATATTACTGGATGTTTCTCTTAAGCTCACACCCACTGCCTGTTCTTTTGGTAATCCATGTTTCTCTAAAGACTTTTCACAAAAGACTCTCTGTTCTCAGACATTTCAACGGTTCTCCTTTATTGAAGTTTATTAATGTGAAAAAATAATCTCTATTCTGATCTATTTATATATTCAAAATTATATTTTTCAAACCTTGGTTTTCAACTAAGCTTGAAATCTTCCTCAGAGGCAAACTGTAGTTGGTTTTTGAGGCATGTTTTTTTCCTCCACTACACAGATATTTTTAGACTCAGGTACTTTTGTACTTGTGCTCTTTGGGAATCCTGTGTTTGATCACGCAGTCACGTTTTCTCTTTCTTCAGGATTACCCCAAAATCACTTTCTTTTAAACACACGTCTTGGTTCAGGTCCAGTTCTTACTCCCACAGAGGGAGGATAGTTCTGCAGAAGAACCTGAGGCGAGGCGGACTCAGGGCCGCTCTCAAATCCAGTAAGGTGCACTGAGTAGGTTTAAGGGGAACTATTTGCAGAAAAGAAATCCAATTTTAACATTTTCTTCCTTCCAGCTCAGTCTATAAACAACAGAATATTGTGTTTCTGAGAATGTGCATTATAGAATAGGCCAAAGTCGTTCTGTGCCTCATAATGAGCTCATTACATCCTTTAGTTTCACAGTGTGTACTTTCAGCTCCGTTTTGGGGAAAAGCAAAACAGTTTAGTTTCTGCACGTTTCACAAAGTAAAGTCTGTTTGCTTTCCAGAGTAAAGCAGCACAGAAATTAAAACTGTAAACACAGAAGAAAGCATCAAAAGATCAAATTCATCTTCCTTCTTTGTCCTGAGGCATTGTGGGTAATTGAGTCTGGCTTATTGAACTTTATTTATAAAAATCCAAACACCAAAAGTGAAATAAGACAAGCATTATTACTGAAGACAGAGGTGATGATGTGAGCAAAGAAATAAAAAACAATAGACATTGGCTCATTGTCTCAAGGAGCGGCAGATTACGAGGACAAACCAGACTAAACAAAATATTTAAATGAAAATAAATACATAACTGCAACACCCAAAACTAAACCCAAACCAAATGAAGAAAGTGGAAAAACTCCAATGTGCGGTGGATTATGAGAGCATTAGGAGCTGGTCTTTGTCCTGGTTTGGACCTGATCCTGAGAAACTGTGGAACTGTGGGATTGAAGCTGTAAGATCTGAAGCTGGCGGTTGAGTTGTATGTCTCTGTCGAAGAGCTGTCCATTTTGAGATTTAACAAGCACTGACTCCAGATCAGTCGCTCGTATATATCCGTCTTCACTCTGTCAGAAGTACTTTGAAACACAAAGCCTTTCTAAAGCATTCCTTCACTCGACAGTGGAGGATTGACAGCTCGCCTCAGGTTTGTTCTGTAATAATATCCTCGTCTGGTCTCTGTCACTTCACTGACTCCAGAACAGCTCTGTGGCCACAAGCACAGGCTAATTCAACCAACGAAGCCACTGGGGACAATATACTTTTATTCATTTAGCAGACGCTTTTATCCAAAGCGACTTACATTACATTACATTACCAGTGTTACAGTCACTGGAGGCAAGGTGGGTTAAGTGTCTTGCCCAAGGACACAACGACAGTATGAACTGTGGGGAGAGTGGGAATCGAACCGCCTACCTTCCGGTTGAAAGACGACCGCTCTACCCACTGAGCTACTGCCGCCCTCATATACTTTTAACAAAACAAGACATTAGAGACAGTTTTAATTGGAGCAGAACAGAAAAGTCTGTAGATGCTTCTGTTTCTCACACCTTCTAATTACCACATCTGATGGTTTACGGCGTTTTCTAAGGTTTGATATATTTTACGTCTCACCTCGATTGAACTGCAGCAGCGGACTTAGACCTATGTTTTCAGGAGGACCTGCGTCAGCTTGTTTTGGTGTTTGATTGAACATTGACACAAACCAGACTTTTTGAGAAGAAGTAGAATTTGATTAAAGTGAACACAACCTCCCAGGTCTGATTGTGGCTCACAGTATGTCTAGGACTGAAACTCTTCATAACCTTTTGAATCACAAACAAATTATTTATTTAAATTTAAATTTATTTAAATTTAAATTACATTTTTATATATATATATATATATATATGTTTATTTATATAGCAATAGTAGAATTAAAAAAAACTCCCTTCAAAGAACACACTATAGTGTTACTTTTCAAAATCTGAAAAATGTGATCCAGAGCAAAAAAACATATTTAGAAATGAATCATTATATTTTGTATTTGACATTTGAGCTCTGTCATTTAACTGCAAATAAAAGCTATAAACACACCAGAAAATAGTTAATGCTTCCTTTCTGACCAAACACTAGTCAGAGCCGGTAGAAGCATGTTTTGTAATTCTTTCCAATTTTTATCCAACATATTTCCTTTCATTGGTTTTAGTTTCACGTTGCACTTTTTCCACTTTGTCCATTTCTTTTGGCCAGTTGCTTGTGTGGCATGTACAGCATAAAAGGAGCTGTGTCACTGGTGGAGCATAAATGGGGCTCACTGAGATGAGTGATGAGTGAGATAAATTCCCATCATTATCACTTTACTCTCTACAGTCACAGACCCTTGAATAAAAAAGCTGTATTTCACAGATTTCTCTCTAAAACCCGCCGGAGTTGACTCATAAACAACACGGCTCCTAAATGAGGCTCATCTGTTTTAAACCCGTCTAACACCCAGAGATGAATGGTGCGTTTAACTCTGAAAAATCCTGCTTTTACTGCGACAGGATTCAAAATGGCCAAAGCATCACAAAAGTAAAAATAGTCTTTTGTTCCCTGAGCCATTCATTTTCTTCTTCTACTCTCATGAAACTGGCAGCGTGATGGACTTTTCTGCCGTCACATTCAGCTCTGGCACAGGCAGATAGTTAAAAAAAAGCCAGACTTTGTTTGAAATGCTGCCCCACTCTGAGACAGGGCTATTGAATATTCAGAAATTATGGTGGATTAGTAAAAAATAGGAACACAAACAGGCAAAACAAGGAAGTGGAAGGTACAAATGTTTCAGTTTTTTGGAGGAGAGACTTTAATTATAGTGTAAGACCAAATCTAGACTTAATCAAGACAAAAGCTATAAATAAAACCAAGGCTAAAACCAGGTCTAAACCAGGGCATATGCTACTTTGCAGCTACAGGTTTCCACTCAGGGCCTGGTGTTGCTTTGTGAAAGAAAAGACTAGGACTGAACTCAAGTCATCACGGTTTTAATTTAAAATATAAATAATTTTTTTCTGAAAGATTTGAACAGAAGAAGAATACAGAGCAAAAAGAAGACTGGTGTTAGCTTTTGTTTAGCGGCTTATTCTGTTATAAGATCTGAAAAGTGACAAGTGAGCTGTAAACGGATTTTAATAGAGATTAATGTCTACAGTCATGCATTATGCATATAATGTTTGGTTTAATGCATATGCATTAAACCAAACAAAGTCTTGATTGAGTAAAAAAATGGATAAAAACAGCTTTGAAAGCAAAGACCACCGGCTAATTAGCATAAACTAATACAGCGAACACTGGGGTTACACACTATTATTGTTAAACATGAAGCTAATGAGTCTTCTGTGACATTAGAGACAGTTTTTAGCGTGTTACTCAAAACTATATAAACAGATAAATGAAAAAGAAGTGATTGGATCCTACTGTTACTCCACTGTGTGACCTCTTCAGACTCAGGTAACTTTATAAAATACAACTCCTTTTGTTCGTATCTCTTTATTTTACGTTTACAGAGCTACAGCCTCAGAAATGTGCTGCTTCAGTGACTCTGGAGAGAAGCAGCTGCAGGTAAAGAGCTGGACAGAGCTGAGAGTTCATGTCTGTGCCTGGTGCAGGATAAGGCTCAGGGAAATGGATTTAATGAAGTTTAACTCAATGACTGTGGAATTAAAGTGCTTAGTCATGTGACGTCTGGAGCTCTATTAAGTGTACTGCACAATTCCACTTTGGTCACGCAATTATCTGCTTCAACCCGTCCTGCACTGCTCACTAAAGCTGAAATCAACTGAGAAGTAAATGGTACATGCTTTTGCTCAGATTAAAGACCAGATGAGTGCGTCTGGTATTGTCTCTGTCCTCTGCAGACTATTCTCTTTCCTCCAGTTCGTTTAGAGGAACCCGACTCTAAACCTGCGGCTCACGGGCACCTCGGCCTTGAATAATACATGCAGCAGATGACAGTAATCTGCTGTTTGTACCACAAGGTCCCCGCATCGTGTCACAACGACGCCACCAGAAAAGCAAACACAGGCGGAAACAGGATTTTTATCACAACACCTGGAAAAACAACAAACCGCCTGGAGCCTCGCCTCAGAGAACAAACTAACAGGACAGAAAGTGCTTCTTTTACTAAAAAGAACGGGAGAAAGAAGACTTTACTATGAACCAGCTGTTTTTATTTAATATAATCCAAATACCACAGCCTTAAACTAATCTGATCACCTTTGAAAGACCAGTCCGAGTCCAGTCCAAGTCTCCAAAGACCAGTCCGAGTCCAGTCCAAGTCTCCGAAGACCAGTCCGTCCAGTCCAAGTCACCAAAGACCAGTCCAAGTCTCCAAAGACCAGTCCGAGTCCAGTCCAAGTCTCCGAAGACCAGTCCGAGTCCAGTCCAAGTCTCCAAAGACCAGTCCGAGTCCAGTCCAAGTCTCCGAAGACCAGAGGAAATACAAGTCTGAGTCTGAGTTTATTTAACATGTACATGTATCTTTGTTCACAAATGTCAGACATAATGAGATAAACAGCGTCACAAAGACTTGTAGAAGCTACAGTAACAGTGGTCAGTCATGCTGTGTAATGTGATTAATGTAATAGTCATTATGTTTGTGTAAAATGTTATTTTTTCAGTCTTTTTTTTCCCCCATTCATTTCAAGTCCACATTTTTCTTTCAGATTTTGGGAACCTACATTAAAACTATCCTTATTCAGTTTGGGCGCTTTGACTTTTTCTCAAAACTTTATGTATTTCCTTCTGCTTAATCAGGACCAGGTCAGATAGAGGCCGCAGTGTAAACAGTAGATGCCCTAAACCTCCTTCTCCCCAGCCTCTTCCTCCTGTAAATCTTTTCCTTGACTGCTGTGAACACTTGCTCTGTAGTGCTCTGAACTCTGCACCGGTGTTATTTTAACGGCTCACATGTGTCTTTATAATGAGACGGGGGGGCTGTGGTTGGACTTCTCTGTGCTCTGTGTCAGCCTGACATTACCTACAAGTGTAATTAGTCCCACATCATGTCACGGTTTAAAACTGCAACAGTCAAGTGGGATCTGAGCTAAAGAGGCTAAAGTGTGCTTTTCCCGTATTAGCATCAAATTACAACAAAGAATCTGTTTTTATCCAATAATCAGAGCCTTCAATAGTCTGTGTGCAAATAAAAGTGGAGCAGGTGGAAACAGAGCTGGATTTGACTCGACAGCAGACAAATGGATGTTTGATGGCTCACTAGGTTGGATTGTCGTCACTATGTTTCAGTTTGGTTTTGTTTTTAATGCCTGCATTTTAAACCAGTGCCTTGTGTTTGAGAAAGTGTCAGCTTCAAAAACATAGATGTCTAACCAGTGTCAGTCAGACAAGTATAAATCTATTTATTTTGATATGATATTTATTTTGATATGATATTGTAAAGAGGTAAAAACTGCAGTGTGTCTAATTGTGGCTCTCATCAGAATTCACTTACAGCTCTTAAATATAATCAAGCTTTATGCTTTTATTTGTTTGTTTCTCAGGTTTTTTTGGCCTGGTCTTAGTCGTTAGTGTGGCTTTAAACACGATTGTTGAATACATAAAAGAAAAGTCACTGCTTTAAAAACAGAAGTTTATTTTGAACCATGATAAGAACAAACAGAAGTGATAATGCTTTTGTGGATTTGTACAAGTTGGATCCGGACTTTGGTGAGTCCTTGGGGCCTGGTCCGGTCTTGTTACGGTTCAGAAACCGTCAGGTGACACCAGCAGAGACAGACTTCGTCCTTCAGCCTGACTTTCACTCTACACGAGGATCTGGCAAAAGTTCAGAGAGAGTCTCGAGTCGCACTGAAACCAGTTCAACTTACATTTCACATTTTCAGTGTTTAACTTTGTATTTGGTGTAGTCCTCGGACGTGTTGTAGTGTTTTTGAGCACGTTGACTGAGATTAGAGCAATTTCAATTCATGTTTCCAGTTGAACTGGAGAAATGCAATAATCAGACTGGAGTAGGGCCTCCACATGTTATTATTAATATAGAGTTAATACAGACAGGAGCTTTCACACCTGAAGGTTTGGTTCAGTTCTAAAGTCCAAAGACCAAACTGTGCAGCTGTGAAAGGGCCCTCAGTCTAACTCATGATGAACAGGTTTTATGAAAGAAAATCCTCAAAAAGAGCCTGACCTTTTGCGTTTAAGAAGTGGCCTCAAGATCAACCTCCAATAGTACAGCACATTTAAACCAGAAGATTTGACTGACACGATTAAAACGGTTAAACTCACTCTTAAACTCGATCTGATTGGCCGGTTCTAAAGCCTTTCTGTGAGACTCAGCTCCGAGCCTCAAGCGTCGCTACAGTAATTATGGAAATTGGGTTCGGATCAGTAAAAAGCCTTCAGCGATCGGCGCGGCTCACGTAAAACAGATGCAAGTGATATTAATTATTTATGTGTTATCTGCTGTAACGCTGTGAAAGCCAGAGCTGATCATCCGTCGAGCATTAGTCCGTTCTGTTCGAGGCCTGAATGGGAAGATGCACATGAGATGTTAATGAATTTACAAGCTTTAAACACTGGAGCCAAATTCAATTAAACAGAATCCAGAAGAGGGTGGTCTGTTTTGTAGCAAAGCATTTCAATCAATTGTATTCAGTGAGAAAGACCAGTTTTATTGTTTTTTATGTAATGAGGGACAAAAGAAACCGACTAATAGAGTTGGTCATTCCTGGTCTAAACTGTCTCTAAGCAGTGTCTTCCATCGACAGAGAAAAAGGAGGCAACGTGAAACAGGGATAAATATTGTCTTCAGTCACTCAATGTTTAACGACATTCTGACGCTGAAGTCGGAGATAAAAGTTTACTCTCTGTTCTAAACTTCAGTTTGGTGGATAGTGTTTTGGAGAAAACATTTGTCCAGTTTGACTTTTTAAGAGAAAAGCAGGAGAGGTCCCTCTGCTGCTGTTGGAGGAGAGAGTCTCTGAGACAGGGACAGGAAAAGCTTTAATCTGGTTTTTAATGTGATATAAACCGATGAGGCACAAAGTGTGTGTGGGCAGTCAACATGAGCTGCTGCTGCCCAACGCTAAGACTGAGCAGAAACAATATGTTTTAGTCAAAGGCAGGAGTTGTTAGAGAGTCTTGAGGAGAATAGAACATGAAAACGGACCGGTCCCTGCAGCACCACCAGGTCGTACTGTTCTAACTCTCGCTCTGTGACTGTGTCATCAATCATAGACATGCAGCAGGACATGGAGAGAAGAAAATCATATGAAAATATATTCCAGCAGCTTAAAAAAGGGAGTATAGGTGAATAAAAACAAAGCTGTAAGTGCTGCTGCTGTTCTGCAAAAGTGGCTCTAAACTCTGAAGACTTAAACCAGACTTAAACCAGACTTAAACCAGGACTAAACCAGGACCTGAACCCACAGTTAAAGTATGACTAGATCAAAATTACAACTGAACTAGGACTTATTCAGAACAAAACTAGGATTACACCCAGGACTAACATATTTCTATTTAAATTGTACATCTGCTCTCCTTCATCTCTTCCTCTGGATCCTGCACTGGTCTTGGTCCTGATTTAGTCTGGTTCCCTAAAGGTCCTGGTCTTTTCTTGACCTCAGTACAGGCCGGTCTTAAGAGCGTCGTTTGAAAACAGTAACAGCCTGACTCGTGTTTTGTCATGTTGCTCTGCACTAATGGGATTAAGCCCAGTCTAAATAAACTCGCTCTGAGGGGTTTGAGCTCTGAAGGTAACGAGACCTCAAGGGACTGGGCCCTGGGCTCTGGAGGTCCCCCCAGAGGCCCCTGAGCCGGCCTTCGCTGGAGTAATGAAGTCAGGGAGGACCACAGCCATCGAACACAGCGCTGATAAACAATGGGATGTTTTTATGAAGCGCAACCCGGAGCTTTTTTATTCTCAGTACGGAACAGATATCGGCAGAAATGATTGTTCGATGAAGCAGCGAGTGGAGGTCAGAGTTTAAGACGGACAGATAAAAGGGGAAAGGGTAAGAGTTGTTTACTCAGGCGTCTTTTAAAGATTTAAAAGATATCTGCTCCCAATGTTTGATCTGTGTACACACATTAGCTGCTCGAGATCACAGGCTTGTATTTATATTGTATATCCAATATTAACAATAATATTATAACGTCAACTCAATGTTTACAGACTTCAGGTTGTTTGGACATTCATTTAAACAGGTATTACTCCTTATGTTCATTTGCGTTTAAGAAAAAGTGTTTAACAGCATATTGGAATTGGAATGCAGCGGCAGTAGCTCAGTGGGTCGAGCGGTCGTCTTTCAACCGGAAGGTAGGTGGTTCGATTCCTGCTCTCCCCACAGTTCATACTGTCGTTGTGTCCTTGGGCAAGACACTTAACCCACCTTGCCTCCAGTGGCTGTAACACTGGTAATTACATTAGAACAATGTAAGTCGCTTTGGATAAAAGCGTCAGCTAAATGAATAAATGTAAATGTAAATGGAATGATTTGTGAAATAATAAAACCTTGATGTCATTGGGGAACGCTCACGGCTTCATCTTTATTTAATTTCCATCTTTGACCCTTGACCCTCTGAGCGTTATGTGTTGGATCTTTATGACGCTACAGGAACGAACGCTCACAGAAATATAATTAGCAGGTTTTAGTTTAACAAGAGCTTTACTGTTTTAATTACAAATTTAATTAATTTAAATATATTTGCTTGGGACAGTGCATATTAATGAACAATGAACACAGCCACATGAATGTAAACATGCCAGATCATAGTTTTTAGGCTAATTTCCTTCCGTTGTCCCAACATTCTCACACATTCACACACCAGAGCTGTGTCACTGGAGGCAAGGACGGTTAAGTGTCTTGCCCAAGGAATCAAACCGGCAACCTTCCGGTAATTAGACAACCCCTCAATCACTGTGTCCCAACAATTAAAGGAAAAGGCTTCTGTGGTGAGAGGCACTAACTATACAAAGGAAAATGAGACGTGCATGAATCAAATAAAGAAAAATGGATCAGCTGTTGTTTCACTTTTGACAAATATTTAGTGTGAAATGAAAAGCATTAGTGAAATATTATGTAACTGTGGTTCTATTAGATCTATTTTGGAGTTGATTTATTTCGTACAGTAGACAGAAGTGAGCACCAGTTTGGAGAAGCAGACAGGTGCAACACGACAGAGACTAAACCTAATGGACTTAAACACTGCAGTTATTGTTCCATCACAAACATATACTCTCTTTCGTCTCGTGTTTAAAGAGTTTAAAGCTTCGTGTTCCTGACTCCTGCTGATGAGACAAATCACCGGCTCCTGTCTTTAATCGCTCACAGAAATCAAGATTAAAGGAATATGTCAGCGGAAAGGCGTGGAGTTTTCCTGAGTCAGTGAAGTGCTCATTAACAGAGATCAGGAGGCAGCGTCACTCTGACAGAATGATAGCTATGATTAGGCCCTGGGTTAAAAGTGGGGCATTATAGACAACACTTATAGTTCATCATGTTTAGTGTATTACTGTGGCATTAAACCAGAGTGTGTTATTTCTTTATTTATTAGATTTTAGCCAATGGGAATCCTTGATCCTATTATCAAGGATTTTAATGGATGAGTCTGTTCAGAACAAACTGGGTCTTCAGCCAATCAGTGCTTGTTTCTGAAAAGTGGAGTTCCCTCATTGGCTGATGAAGAAAGTAATGGCTAAAGATCAAACAGAAAGTGTACAGTATATTCAGCTTTGGACATGTCTTTTTACAAAGAAACAGTGGACAGATGGGAATAAAGCAGGAACTCTTTACTGCAGCAGTATACATCTGTACCTCCAGCGTCACAGCACCCCTAAGACCGGACTAACTCTGTCTCCTTCAAACACTGACCTCCGTGAGTCTGGACCTGGTCTAAGTCCGGACTAACTCTGTCTCCTTCAAACACTGACCTCCATGAGTCTGGACCTGGTCTAAGTCTGGACTAACTCTGTCTCCTTCAAACATTGACCTCATGAGTCTGGACCTGGTCTAAGTCCGGACTAACTCTGTCTCCTTCAAACACTGACCTCCATGAGTCTGGACCTGGTCTAAGTCTGGACTAACTCTGTCTCCTTCAAACACTGACCTCCATGAGTCTGGACCTGGTCTAAGTCTGGACTAACTCTGTCTCCTTCAAACATTGACCTCATGAGTCTGGACCTGGTCTAAGTCTGGACCTGGTCTAAGACTGGATTTGGACAGTGTATTGTGCACTGTCTCTGGTCTTGATTTGGTTTTGACTTGGTCTGGTGGATGTGCTCTTGACTACAGCACTAATACAATCCTCCTGGAACATGATAAAGTGTACTGTGTGTGTTTTTTCTTCTTCTATAACAGCTCTATGGGGTTCTTCTGTCGCTCCATTAACGGGCTCAGTGTAATATCACTTACCGCTGAGAGGTCACAGACATTTGTCACACGTTTCTCTTTATTTCAAAACCCATTTTCACTCGGCTCTCTCGTCCATGAACAATTTGTTTAACCTAATGCGGGGATAATAGTGTAATTCAAGAGTTAAGTGTACTATTTACCGCTAAAGGACCCAACGACTGTTGCAGACTGTTCGGCCTGAGTTGGACTGAAGCATGAAATCTCTGTGGATTTTAGTCAATATTTATTTATAGATAAATGTTACTGTCGCGAGGGTCAGCGAGGGAAGATTGTGGTTTGATAGGACACAAATCTCTGGGTTTAGGAGACGTCTGAAGAGGTTTAGTTTCACGTCAGTGTGAAAATGTGGTCTAGACCTGATCAGTGACGAGTAAATGGACTGGACTCTGTCAGACTTGTGTTGTGGGCTGTTTGTGTGTCACTGAAGTGGTTTGTTCTGACTCAGAAATGAGCATATTATTAAATCTTCTGCCAGGACTAAACCAGGACTTACCCTGGACTAGACTCAGGACAAAGCCAAAGAATAAACCAAGATTAGAGCTCGACAAAACTCAAAAAACAGATTTCAAAGAAGATTTCTAAATCCAGACCCTTCCTGAAAGTCACCTTTAGCCAAAAATACACACAGGAAATCTTCATAATGGCTCTCTTGGCTCAGAGTTTCTACCTTTCCCTGAACTTACAGCACAGTTTGTATGCGTCACGCTCAGAGACAGCACTGTCAAGTCGTTCCCATGACGACAGGAATGGAAATAGTGCTACCCTTTTCCCCTTCACGTCCTCAGCTTTTCTAACAAAACAATAGAAACCCTCAGTAGTGTTTCTGGAAAATATAAAGTGAATTTTATTAAGTCAGTTTTGGATACTGTGATTTTTAGGTTTTTATCTTGAGCTTGTTTTTATGTAATTTTGGAATTTAGTCTTAATTTAGTTTTAATCTTTGCTTGAAGTGTTTTGTTTTGTTTCTGGTTCAATCTTGGTTTAGCCCTGGATTATGAGTTAATAGAGACTTAAGCACTTAAGCAAGACTGGGTTTGATCTTGGGTTTGGTCCAAGTTAAATCCTAGTTTGGATGTTTGTTTAGTTCTGGTTTGCTTTATTGACCACACAACAGGGAAATGCATTTGTTAAGGCAGCTCAGGTACTAAACAAAGTCAAAAATAAAAATGTTGCACATAGAAGGTGTGGTACAGGTAAAATGACAGTGTACATGTGAGTCGTAGAGTCTGACAGCAGGAGGTAAAAAAGACCTGCGGCAGAGCTGCTTCCTGCACTGGGGGGGTCTCAGTTCTCACTTCTCTCTTTCTCGCAGCGCTGCTTTACGCCACCATCTTTGGAAACGTGACAACCATCTTCCAGCAGATGTACGCCAACACCAACCGTTACCACGAGATGCTCAACAACGTCCGAGACTTCCTGAAGCTGTACCAGGTTCCCAAAGGCCTGAGCGAGCGCGTCATGGACTACATCGTGTCCACGTGGTCCATGTCCAAAGGCATCGACACCGAGAAGGTACAGACTTTCTCAAATCAGCGATAGTTGTTCTAAGGTACTGTCATGTTCATGTGTTATAAATGAAGGCTAATCCAGGCCTGAACAAAAACTAAACCTGGACTAAAACCAGGCCTAAAGTAGGAACAAACTAAGTGGTAAGCTAGGAAGCTCAATGGTAAGCGGAGATAAAAGTAGGACTAACAGGAGCTAAAGTGAGTCTGCTGTATGGAACAGAAATAAGCCAGGCTTATCCTAATAGTTTTTTGATGCCAGCAACATAATCAACAATATGTTTAGTCTTAGTTTAGAACTAGTTTAGCTCTTGTTTGTTTCCATTTTAGTCTTAGGTTTCATTCATAGACCTAGGTTTAGGGCTTGTTTAATACTGGTTTCTTTCTAAAAGTCTCTTTTGGTGAAGTAAGGAGTTCTTAAATTAACAAACAGTTCTGTGCAAATATCTCAGGGTTAATTAATTACTTTACTGCTTAAGTCTCTATTAACTCATATTGTTGCCTCATATCCGTCTTATTAGCTCACATCTGACCCTTTCCCTTTGCTTTCCTGCCTCTGATTCTGTTTTCTAAGAAAATTGGAATGTAAATATCTCACAGTTGGAGCTGAGATCATTTAGTGAATATATTTCATCACTTTGGGAGTCATTACCGAAAGCAGCCAGCTGTTTATGCTTTAAAAAAAAAAACACTACAGTTTCCCCAAAAGTCTCTTCTACAAATATCCCACAGTTTAAACCAAGCTGCAAAGGGTTTTAGATGATTTATTATCTCCTGTTCGGTCCATTTGGTTTGGATTTTAATAAGGACGAGTTTAGAAAATGGTATAATTTAATGTTTGTAATGGTTTGAAACTCAAAGCTGGGGTTAATTAGGCTGGGTTTGGGAAGGTGCAAATAGACCAGGTCCAGACTCATGGAGGTCAGTGTTTGGTGAAGGAGAATATAAAATGTGTTGAATGAATGAAAAAAAATGATTTAATCCCAAGAATAGACAAATATAGGCAACCATTTGTGGACTTGGTTGGTTTTGACGTTCAAGACAAGATGGTGTACAAATTTGTTTGAGACCAAAACTTTCCAACACAGGCACTACACCAGAAATAAATCAAAGCCAAGTTTTTTCATGACACTTTACAAATACAGCAGGTTCAGATTTTTGTTGCAATAAAAACATGCAGATATAAATAGATATAAAGTTACCATCATGTATATCAAAACTAAACGGAGCCAGGATTGAACCCTGTGGAACTCCAAAGATACTGCATTTAGAGTTTATCTTCCAAACAGGAGGAGAAATCCATGTCCTTAGTAAATATAATCTCTGTTTCTGTTTTTCTTGCTTTGCAGGTTTTATCCATCTGTCCCAAAGACATGAGAGCGGACATCTGTGTTCACCTCAACCGTAAGGTAAGACCAGGCTTTCCTTGTCAAATACATTTTATATGGTTGACTTTAACCATCTGTTCTTTTGAAATCCTGTAGAAAACCATGCAATATTTTTTTACAATAGAAATGTTTCAATGAATAAAGCTTGTATTTACAATTCAACTATTAACTTTGCAATTGAACCAGAAGTCAGCTGATCTTTGCTTTGGACCGTGTCACACAATAGTCTCCTCTGAAAGTCCCGCCGTCCCAGGACTAAACCCAGTCTCTGTTTCTGCTGAAGAGGCACTAAACAAAGAACACACAGCGCTCTGTTGTGTAACAAAAGTCTCCAATGACGGCTAATGACAAGACGCCTAAATTTATCCCTGTCATTAACACAACACTCTGTCTATAATGTCTTTCTAACATTGTGGTTAGGGCATTTTAAATAAGCCCATAGTCTCCCCCTGAATATGTTGTTTTAGCAGTGAATTGATTTAACTGTATTGCTTATTGTCAGTTCTGAGAAAGTCAGTGTCATATTTTTTATTGAAACGTTGTACTGTATAAAAGTATTTAGTTCTTTAAATAGGAAATGTATCTAAGGTGTGGGAAATTCTGTTCTAAAAGATTCAAAGTCCCTCAAATATATATAAAAAAGAGAAAGCACTCATCGCACATATGGGAACATTTTAACAGTGTTAGGTTTGCTGTGGTTTTTGTCCCGTTCATTGAATCCTGATGCTATCGTTTGTCAAACGAACTCAATGAGGATGGGATGAGTAGAACTTTAAAAAGTTGGCGGAAATGTAGTTATAGGAAAGTTATTGTAGTAAAGTAACTGCCACGTGAACCCTTAAAGAAGATAAAGAGATTTTATATATTTTTTATTATTATTATTTATTATTTTTTCAAAGATTTTACTTAGAACTTCAGATTTGTTTGGTACAACTCCTCAAAACGGTTTCACATTTTTGCAACATAACATTTACCATCAATAAAAAAATAATCTTTGACATCACGTGTAAAATGTTGTAATAATCGAGTTAATTGCACTTTAAAAGGTATTTTGACTCAGCAGCCTGATAATTTATTATAAACACTTGATATTAAACTATACTGTGTGTCTTTCTGTGTGCTCAGGTGTTCAATGAGCATCCTGCGTTCCGATTGGCCAGTGACGGCTGCCTTCGTTCTCTGGCTGTGGAGTTTCAGACCATCCACTGCGCTCCCGGCGATCTGATCTTCCACGCTGGAGAGAGCGTCGACACTCTCTGTTTTGTTGTGTCAGGGTCACTGGAGGTCATTCAGGACGACGAGGTCATTGCCATCTTGGGTAGGTCACATCAAGCATTGATCTATCTTCAAGCTGTAGTTTGAGTTCTGACCCTCTGAAACTGCTGTAGTTTGAGTTCTGACCCTCTAAAGCTGCTGTAGTTTGAGTTCTGACTCTCTAAAGCTGCTGTAGTTAGAGTTCTGACTCTCTAAAGCTGCTGTAGTTTGAGTTCTGACCCTCTAAAGCTGCTGTAGTTTGAGTTCTGACTCTCTAAAGCTGCTGTAGTTTGAGTTCTGACCCTCTAAAGCTGCTGTAGTTTGAGTTCTGACTCTCTAAAGCTGTTGTAGTTTGAGTTCTGACTCTCTAAAACTACTGTAGTTTGAGTTCTGACTCTCTAAAGCTGTTGTAGTTTGAGTTCTGACTCTCTAAAGCTGCTGTAGTTTGTGACAAGACAAGACATTTATTTTTGTATAGCCCAATATCACAACAACAGTCGCCTCAAAGGGCTTAGACCACATCCCCTGTCCTTAGACCCTCCATCAGGGTCAGAGGAAAAACTCCCAAAAAATCCCAGCCGGGAAAAAATCACGTCACCCAGCAGGTCAGAGGTTTGCGTCCACCCTAGGAGGAGGGAGAAAAGAGAGAAAAAAAAAAACTGTAATAGGTAGATGTGATAATAGTATGAGCGGTTTAGTGTGTACCTACAGCTACAACCAGTGTAAACGTGTATCTACAGCTACAACCAGTGTAAACGTGTATCTACAGCTACAACCAGTGTAAACGTGTACCTATGATCAATTAATCTCCATACGTTTGGTGAAATAAGTATGTTTTGAGTTTGCTTTTGAAAACTTCAACAGAGTCAGCTCGCCGCACTTCCACCGGGAGCCCATTCCATAAAAATGGGGCTCTATAAGAAAAGGCTCTGTAGCCAGCAGACTTCTTCTTTACTCGAGGAAGTTGAAGGAGGCCAGCGTCCTGAGAGCGAAGGGTACGAGCTGGAGTATACCGGGTGATGAGGTCAGATAGGTAAGAGGGCGCGCGTCCACAAAGGATTTTATATGTTAACAGGAGAACTTTGAAATCTGCTCTAACATGAATAGGAAGCCAATGTAATGAAGCCAGGACCGGAGTAATGTGATCGAACTTTCTTGTCTTTGTTAAAAGTCTGGCGGCTGTATTTTGGACCATTTGTAGTCTGTGAGTACTTTTCCTCGGCAGTCCAGAGAATAACGCATTGCAGTAGTCCAGCCTGGATGTGACAAATGCATGAATGAGAATTTCAGCATCAGCTAAAGAGAGGCAGGAGCGAATTTTTATGATATTCCTCAAGTGAAAAAAGCCTAGTTTAGTGACCTCACTAATGTGCTGCTGCAGTGATAGTGTGGAGTCAAAAATGACACCAAGGTTCCTCACAGTGTTGCCGTGCTCCAACACACAGTTGTTGATCGAGACACTAAGATTGTTGAACTTGTGCCGATGACCTGCAGGACCAATTAACAAGAGCTCTGTTTTATCCGAGTTCAAATGGAGGAAGTTTTGAGACATCCATGTTTTAATTGAAACGAGGCAGGCCTCTAGACGCTTGATGTCAGTAGTATTATTCGCTTTTATTGGTAGATACAGCTGTGTATCATCGACATAACAGTGGAAGTTTACTCCATAACTTCTGATGATTTGTCCCAATGGTGTAACATATAGTGAAAAAAGTATGGGACCAAGCACAGACCCTTGTGGCACATCGAATATCACTGGTGCCGTGGAGGAGAAGGATTTATTAAAGGAGACAAAATGAGACCTATCACACAGATAGGATTCTAACCAAGCAAGAGCAGAGCCAGAGATGCCAAACACATTCTTTAGTCTGTTGATTAGCACTGCATGATTAATCGTATCAAATGCAGCGCTGAGATCTAGCAATAACAGTAGAGCCGATGAGTCCTCGTCAATCTGAAGGAGGAGATCGTTAGTCACTTTAACTAAAGCTGTTTCAGTGGAATAAGAGGCCCTAAATGCAGACTGAAACGGCTCGAGGAGGTCATTTTCCCATAGATATAGAGTAAGTTGTTTTAACACAACTTTTTCCAGGACTATAGATAGAAAGGTAAATTGGAGACGGGACGGAAATTATTTAGGCATCCAGGATCCAGAGTAGGTTTTTTGAGCAGGGGTTTGACCACAGCACTGCCAGTAGACAGGGACAAGTTTGTGGTAAAGTATAGTTTAAACTGAAGTATGGAGAAATAGTTCAGCATAATTTACAAACTTATCCTGGTCTTACACTTTGGGATCTGATTAATTTCCTCAGACATTGCTCTAAGTATTTTTTTTCTTAAGCTGTTTATTAATGTTTTCCAGCTTCTGAGTGAAAAAGTTTTTGGGACTCACTATGGAGTCTGACTTATGCACACCGGCATACTTTTCTCTGCGCTTGTGTCTTTTGTCCACACATAAACGTTTTCAGGCAAAACTGATATTTTTTTTCCAAAGTGAAGATTTTTGAAAAAGTGGTGTTGTGTGGACAGACTAAACAGAGATTTTAATATCTGCACGGACGTTACGGCTGGTGATGTGTGTATTGACCATGTGCGTTTCCATGGAAACAATGACAACAACAGCAGCTGTGAACCTTGATTGATTGAACTGGGCAGAGTGGTTAGCACTCCGGCCTCACAGCAAGAAGGTCTTGGGTTCAACTCCCATCCAGGGCAGGGCCTTTCTGTGTGGAAGTGTTCTCTCTGTGTCTGTGTGGGTTTCCTCCGGGTACTCGTGTTTTTCCCACCACCAAAGACATGTACAATAGCCCCCCCTCACACATGGGGCCATGACTCTCCTGCAAAAGAGAATTTTAATCTCAGTGGGACCATCCAGGATAAAGGTTAAATAAATAAAAAAACTGCTGAGCACTTAAAGGCAGAGTTGGAGTTAGGTCAGACATTTTATAGTATACGTATTTCATTAGTTCTTATAGAGCCATGGCCAATATATAAAACCCAGGTCACAGCTGCTTTAGTTGTGGCTGTTACCATGGATACACTCAAGGCGTTTTAAAATTTTGGTTGTGTGTCGACGAGCGGGACAAACGCAGAGAAAATTGCGCTTTTATAAAAATACCTGTGTATGTGTAACCGGGGCCTGAGTCTTTAAACACAACTCCTGAGACAAGTAAAGAGTTCTAAAAATGAACCCAGTGACTCAAATCCAATTCCCGGACTCGAGGACTTTTCCTGTAGTTCGTCTGCTGCAAATGACCTTGTGTCACAAGCCCAGACCTCTCCACTGTTTGAGTTTTGAAGTCTGCAGTACTTACATGAAGCCTGTGCGTTGTTTACACTGAAGCAGTAAAAATAGCTCCTCCTGTGAGCGCCGTGTGGTGGAGCAGCCCTTACCTCCAGCTGCTTTCCCGTCGAACCCTCTGCCGCTTGCCTCGATGTGTCACGATATCCCACAGCGAGAAAAAAACCTGCGCCAACCCCGGAGCTAAAGGTCGTCAGTGTGTCACAGCCTTCAGAAACACCAACACATTCACCATCAGAGCTGCTGACATTTACCAAACCAGCACCAAACTGGAACTAGGAGTGTCAGGGTCACACATTCACTTTGACATGCTTCTTTTGAATAAAGTAAAGTGCACTATCTGTGACTGTAGATGTGATTTTTTTGTGTTTTGAAGCAGAGAGCAGTGATGGATCCAGTCGAGCACAAACTGGAGTCAAACAGCTGCAGGTTCAGCTGAGAGCACGAGAGGCGGAGCAGGACTCTTAGCCTAAAACAGAGGTCTACTGCCCAAATCCTTACCAACAGGCATTTATACAGTTGTGCTCAAAAGTTTACATATTTTTATTATTACAGAATTTGTGATTTATTTATTTTTTGGCCATTTTTTAGAGATTATGAATGATAACACAAAATCCTTTTTTTCACTCATAGTTAGTGTTTGGTGAAGCCATTTACTGTAAAACAACTGTGTTTTAATCTTAAATCATAAAGACAACAGAAACTACCCACATGACCCTGATATAAAGTTTACATACCCCAGTTCTTATTACTGTGTAATGACACCTTTAACATCAATTACAGCTTAAAGTCTTTTGTGGTAGTTGTGGATGAGGCTCTTTATTTTCTCAGATGGTAAAGCTGACCATTCTTTTTGGCAAAAAGCCTCCAGTTCCTGTAAATTCTTGGTCTGTCTTGTATGAACTGCACGTTTGAGATCTCCCCAGAGTGGTTCAATGATACTGAGGTCAGGAGACTGAGGCCAGTCCAGAACCTTCTCTTTATGTGGCTGTAGCCAATGACAGGTCGACTTGTCCTTGTGCTTTGGATCGTTGTCACGTTGGAACGTCCAAGTACGTCCCATGTGCAGCTTCTGGTCTGATGAGTGCAAATCTTCCTCCAGTATTTTCTGATAACATGCTACATTCATCTTTTCCTGTGCCTTTGTAGCTCACACATCCTTAAAACATCAGATCCACCTCCATGTTTCACAGAAGGACTGTGTACCTTTCATCAAAGGCCTTGTTTCCTCCAAATGTAACATTTATGGTTGTGGCCAAAAAGTTTAATTTTGGTCTCATCACTCCAAATGACTTTGTTCCAGAAGTTCTGAGACTTGTCTCTGTGCAGTTAGACGTATTGTAAGTGGGACACAAAATGCTTTATGGCATTTGTGTAGTAATGGCTTTCTTCTGTTGACTCAACCATGCAGTCCATTTTACTTCAAGTGCCTCCTTATTGTGCATCTACTGAACTTATTTGTTGTTTTTTCTTTGCATCCCAAACAACTTTCCTGCAGTTGTGGCTGAAATTCTTGTTGGTCTACCTGACCTTGGTTTGGTTTCAACAGAATCCCTCATTTTCCACTTCTTTATTAGAGTTTGAACACTTCTGATTAACATTCTCAATTCCTTGGATATCCTTTTATATCCCTTTCCTGTTTTATACAGTTGTTACCTTTTCCTGCAGAACCTTTGACAATTCTTTTGCTTTTCCCATGATTCAGACAGAAACGAGATGCAAGGGTTTGTCAGGAGTGACCTTTTATACAAACACACTGATTACAATTAAACAGATCTCAGGTGAGGATGGTTACCTTTAGTAGCCATTCAAACCTGTTTGTGTTGTCTTATGTTCATGTTCTCAGGCCCAAATCACCAGAGTATGTAAACTTTTGATCAGGGTCATTTGGGTAGTTTCTGTTGTCATTATGATTTAAAAAGAGTAAACACGGTTGTTTGACAATAAATGGCTTCACCAAACCATTAACTCTGAGTGAAAGGAAGGTTTTGGTGTTATCATTCATATTCTCTGAAAAATAAGCAAAAGATCACACATTTTGCTGTTATCACAACTGTTTATGTCAATTGTTTTATAAAAGTAGAGGCTTTAGTCCTGACTTTAACAATTATTTTTATCAAGAGTGAGCAGAATCCAAGACTAAACCCTTATTAAACCAGGTGAAGAAGCCCATAGCTGTATTGAGTGCTTCACCGGATCATCCGCGAAGGGAAATCTAATCCGCAGAGCTTAACCCGCCAGGCGAGCTAGATTTTTTGAAGAACAAGCACCAAAACACTGGGGGTTTTACAGGAGCTCCAGGACGTGGTTCAGACCAAACAGCTGCTCTTTGGTCTTGATCCGGACCAAACTGAGCCATCTGTTTTATTTGTGAAAGAGAGTTAAGACTTTAGACCAAATGCAGGAAGTCACGACTGATTAGACTCATGAAGAAGAGAGAACGAAGGAAAACAGAGATTAGTCGGGTTTTAAAACACATAACACAGAATCTTACTGAATGACTGATAATCCAAGCGTTTTCTAAAGAGTGTTACAGTGATTTAAGACATGTATTAACTCTATATTACTAAAAACATGTCTCTTTAGGTCCTACCTCAGTCTGATTATTGTATTTCTCTAGTTTAACTGTAAAATGAGCCTCTGCAGAGACATATTCACAGTAAACACCGTCTACAGGAGGCACGCCCCTCGTTGTCACGACGACAGTGAACACAGCGTCAGGGAAAGTGTGATAGTCTGCTTTTAAAAACTGTAGACAGAAACCAAAAGTTACTGAACCAAACGAACACTGCGTAACAGTCTGGGTTTTTAGTGCAGACTTTCAGGAAAGAAAACCCACTAAATTAGATCTTAACAGAAATAAAACACAGGACTACACCTGGACCTGGTTTGATCTTCAACCAAAAAAATAAATAAATCTAGGACAATATTGTATTGTTCAACAAAAGCTAAGAACAAATTCACTTTTTTCTCATTCTTTAACCCATTGTGCTACTTATCTACATCACTCTGTAACAAAAACATGAGTCAGCTGTTTTCAGGAGCTCCATCTGACTCGGGCCTGTAGCCTGACGTCCTTTAAAACCCATTAAGCCTCTGGGCGGCCATCTTGATTTAACTGTGTCAGTAATTGGCCTGAGATGTTCGAGAAGAGCAGCCAAAGGCTAGCCTCAGGTTTTGGTGTTGGATGAGGACTTTGCCGGCATTTTAAATTCAGCAGATTCACACAGTGACTTGGAGACATTAGAGATTGACAGAACTTTTTGCAGTTGATGGTAAACTGGTGTTTTGCATGATTTATGTTTGCTCTAGGTGTGATTTTGTTCTGGTCATAGAAATACAGACATAATTGATCTATCTAAAAAGTTGTTTCTTATCTCTGTTTGTGTCTGGATCCAAACACAAAGCTGGAGTGAGTGGCTTTATTTTTCCTCTATTTCGACTTCTGTCTTTGCTCCAGTGTAGTTTATTTATTAGTCCTCTCTAATGTCTCTGCTAATGGCCTTTTCTTACCAACATTAAACTGTACAAGGCAATACACAAACAGATCAGTTCAGGCTCCATTTCCCATCATCCTCTTGGGTTTTTTGGCTCAAGTCTGGGTTAAGTGACATTTGTCTAAATTAAAGGGAGTTTTAAAGTGCTTTAGGAAAACCGTGAGTGGAGCAGCAGACTCAAACTTCTGCTGCTCTGCTGTTAAATCGAGGAATTCAAATACATTCAAACAAAATTCAACAGCAAACAAATCTTATAGTATGGATCCCTAAAGGCCTGTGATAATACTATCCCTGTCTTTCTTAGTGAATCTCATGAAAAAGAGCAAATGGAGGGAGACGGTAAAACTGAAATGTGTCACATTTAAAAACACATAAAGACATATTGCTGAACCAAACTTGTGCAGCCCTTAAGGAAAGCCCAGTGGACCGAGTTACAAGGAAGTGGAAAAAAATGGCAACACGATACAATACTTCAGTTGAACTGGAGAAATGCAATAATCAGACTGGAGCAGGGCCTAGAGAGACATGTTATTATTAATATAGAGTTAATGCAGGCGTGTTTTGTATCACTGTAACACTCTTTAGGAAACATTATCTACCGTGTAATAATGCACAAAACTAATAAACACATTACATTTTTTAATAATATCACACAACGTTCTATTTTCTGTTTAATAAAGCAGTGTGTTATTAGATCAGCTTTGTAATAAGACACAATGCTTCTTTCTATCATTCTTTATATAGAAGCTTTTATTCTGAAAATTTCAAACAAATCAATAAATGTGATTTGGATTTTTTTGTCCGCTGCTGCTTATTCAAGACAAGAATACAAACATTTCAATCTCAAATCTGAAAAGTCTTTGCACATAAAGGAAGATGATTAAATAAAAAGCCAATAAAAAAGCAGCTGGAGTGTAATCTGGATTAATCGGGCGGTGGAGAAGCGCTGCTGAGTTAACGCTGAGGCAAAGTGAAGGAGCTGCAGCTGGAGTTTGTGAGGCTGACATTAAAGCAGCGGGACGTCCCGGGTCACTGCTGACGGCACGCGGTGTTACTGCTGCAGCGTTATGTAATCACGTTTGGAGCGTTTAAAGTCACCTGCGAGTTCAGAGGAGTCAAGTCGAGCCGAGAGTCTGTGGAAGGGAGATGAAAAAAGGTTTAAGCCTTTTTCATCCTGACATACCCCTGACCCCTGAAAATATAGAAACATAAGTCATAAGATGAGACGTTTTAAAAAGAAACATTAAAAATGTGCTGTTCACTGTTTCTTACACGTTTGAGTGAATATGAGCTCAGGGTTTTCATCTAAAGAGAAACACAAATTGTTAGATGTAATAATTTAGTTTTTTCATGTTGCTTTTTCACCTGGATGTGGTTTGGTTTTAATTATTATTATTATTATTATTATTATTATTATTATTATATTATTAACTTCATCAAGTCATTGACACAGAACTATTCTTTGAAACTTTTACAAAGATCTGAGGAGTTTTAACAAAACATTGAACAGTTGAAACAAACAAACTTTTACTTTATTGAAATGGAGAACTGTTTGAAAAAATAAGCCAGTGAGATTTGTACTTTTTATTTTTTGTTAAAGCAGTTGTCATCTTTATCCTCTATTTACATTTACATTGAGTCATTTAGCAGACGCTTTTATCCAAAGCGACAAATGAGGAAAACAATGGAAGCAATTTTAACACCACAAGGAAACAAAAAGCATAAGTGCAACAAAAACTATTCAGTTAAAACCCAGCACAGTATACAAAGGATAGATCTGCTGATTTGTAGGAGCAGGTATATTATTCCACCAACCTTTAAAAAATAGTGTATTGTTTGATCACTGTATTCAGCTTTATAAACTACCTTAATTGTTGTTATTTAATATTTTATTTTTTAATGTTCACAGCGGCTGTAGGGTGGCTTTGTAGGTATCTCCTCATATTTCCAACATTTACTTAAATACGGTTAAACCAATGAACAATACAAAGTGAGAAACGTGTTACAATCCAGATCCAGAATGTGCTGTATTTCCTTCAGTTCTGCTCCTGGCAATCACAGTTTGTGTGGTTTTATTTAGTCTCACCGCACTAACATTTCCACCTGTCTCTGACTAAACTCTCCCAGTCCTCGGGGGGTTGGTTCCACCTGCAGGACACAGTGGCTTTTATAAAATAATGGTCATCTGTGAGCGATGGGACAGTGCTGTCATAGAGACGGAAGTGTGAGCTCAGCGTTTTAAAGAGGTCGTCCACAGCTGTCACACACCAGCCGTAACAGATGGATAATGCTTCTGAGGCGCCTTCACCAAATGCCAGCGGAGCCCGAGTGTTCAGAGTGTGAGAGTGTTGAGAGTGCCTCGAGGCTCACGTCCTGCACACGCCGCGGCTGAAATGAGCTCCCAGGGGACGCTCAGCTCTGTCCAATTATCTGAGGCTGAAGTGACCACTGTGCAGCCGCCGTGACAGGGTTTAGAGAGGATATCCGCCGTGACAGGGTTTAGAGAGGACAGAGGATTGCCGCCGTGACAGGGTTTAGAGAGGACAGAAGATTGCCGCCGTGACAGGGTTTAGAGAGCACAGAGGATTGCCGCCGTGACAGGGTTTAGAGAGGACAGAGGATTGCCGCCGTGACAGGGTTTAGAGAGGACAGAGGATTGCCGCCGTGACAGGGTTTAGAGAGGACAGAGGAGGTGTACATTATAAACTCCTCAAAGGCATCACAAGCACATATTTTTGTGAAAGGATCTTGGGTGGGTTTTCTCCAGGTACTCAGGTTTCTCCCACCAACATAAAAACATGCTATAGTCTCTGGTCAGTGACATGTACCTGTGTGCCTTCATGTTCTCACAGGGAAGATATAAATGAAAAACTAATTCTTGTTAATATTCAGTTAAAGTGAGTGTAAGTTTAGTTTCACATTAACAGCAGAATAACTGGATCAGATTTCGGAGCTCGTGTTGATACGAGCCTCTTTCTTTAATTACTTTAATAGAAGATGCACTTGTTTTTGACATAAGCCTCAGAAAATGTTGAAGTGAAGCAGAGGCAGTCAGTAATAAATCCATCAATTATCTTAATGGCTGCTCTCGTTAGAATAAGTGGTTTTAATTGATCTCACACAGCGTCAGTGTTTGGGCTCAGACCCATCCAGTCCCTGGTGTTTACATTAACACAGGCTTCATTAAACGGCCGTACTGCTTTTCTACAGTGAACATATGGACTCATTCATCAGTGTAGGTCCGAGAACGTAGAGCTAATGCATCACAGGAACAAGCACAGAAAGACTTAGCATCTATTTTCTTTTACATTTGGACATTTTAAGCTTCTTTTAGTGACATTTGAAATAATTTGTGTCTGATTTACGCTAAGCAAGTGCCACAGTGAGGTGGAATTGAGCAGGTTTTAGTTGGATTTGAACAGGATTTATTTGGACTTGATTAGGTTTCGATTGTATTTAAACAAGTTTTATTTGGTTTTGTTTAGAGTTTTGTTGGATTTATTTGACATGGACTGGATTAGTCCAGCATGCTGCTTCCATTTGCAAACGGGTTTGGAGAAGGTGTGGGATCCTTCTCTCTGAATAGATATATATTCCATCTGTGTAGAATTCTGTAGTATTTCTGATGCCCTGATGGTGTTGGAGCCGGTGCTGGAGCTGGTGTCCACCCCCTCCATCTGCAGATAATAGTCCGCAGCATCAGCAGAAGGAGATAACGCTCTCCGCCCAAACCCCGGCCCACAGCCCGTCTCTGTTTCTGCTGATGGAGACAGTTCGGGTGGACAGCCGCCACAATCTGCCACAAAATAGTCCATTTAAATCTCCTTCTATAAATAATCTGAAATATTATTTTTACGATTGGTGCAGGGTTGGCCACGTTTTACACCTTTTTTAGTTCAGCTAAAGTTACAGCACTAATGTAGTTTTGGTTTGGTTTCTCTTTGACGCTGCACTTTTATGGGATAATGTATTGAATAATCGGATATTTTGTAATTGTCCTTCCAAATAAATGGATAAAATAAACACGTAAACGGAAAATGCCAAATCACTTTTCAAAAACACAGATGTGTCACAGTCAAAGTTATCAGGCCAGGGTTTAATTTAGTGACACTTTATTTTAGTTTCATTTGGTTTGGTTTTATCCTGCACCGTTTCAGATCAAATCCCTTCTCTCAGTGATTTTGTGGACGGACCAATCACAAGGTGTTTGCCTGCAGGAGGGCGTAACTCATGCGGCTGGTCCAAAACATTCCACATGGCGGACGCTGCTATTTAGAGGCTGTTTATTTCTGCTCTCAACTCGGTTGTGAATAACCAGCAAAATATAAAAACAATGAAAACGCTCTGGTGTCCGCTCTACTGCTGGACAACTTTAACGTGGCTTCCTTGTTGACAAACAACTGTGGTTGTTCTTCTTTTTTTTTGCGTCATTTCGTTTCTCTGATTGGTTAATATTCATCTTGTAAACACTGCCTTTGAAATTGTCATCTGTCATCCAGGACATCTTGACTTTATAAAGTCTCTTGGATTTAGAGACGAAAAGCCTTCACCTTGAAAACTGAGTCCAGATGCTTTTACTTCAACCTTTTTTCTTTGTATAGTAGGAAAGAGTCAGGGTAGCACCAGCATATATTATACTGTTTTTTATCAGATACATAGTACATTCACACACACAAACACACACACACACACACACACACACACACACACACACACACACACACACACACACACACACACACACACATACACACACAGTGTTGTGAAGCTTTAAAGCCTTCATCAAGTTTTGAATATGGAGTTCTTCTTTCCAACAAATGCTGTGAACGTTCAAAATATAGATATTTGTTTTTGTAGACCCTGAGGGAGTCTTAAAAGCCATTCCTGATTTTTAAAGAAGGCTGTGACGGGAAGGGCCGAATGAGGAAGTTGTTTACGCTTAACGTCTGCTGATACTTAGATAAAATTAATATTGATTTAGACTGTTTCTAAATGAAAATGGCGCCAACTTCAGAAATCTTTTTTTAGAAGAGTGTGTGGATAATTTTCTTAAATGTTAAATGTTAATGTTGTGAATAAGACATCTCACTTTTAATTTATCATAGTGTTTTATGATGTGGACGGCAGAAATTCTATAGACCAGGGATTCTCACTTTTCTCAACATCTCATAATATATTTGTTTCTCCAAGTACCAGCTCCATATACAGGTCTATCAGGTCTAAACTGATTTTAGTTCAGTTTAAATACAGTCTACGTGGTTGTTGCTGGACTTGAACAGGTCTAAAGCGGTTTTAGTTTGATTTGAACAAGCTTTAATGAGTTTTGATAATCTTTGAAAGATTTTAAATGGTTTTAGTGTGACCAATTATCAAGTTTTAAATAGATTTTAGTTGGACTTTAACAGGTCTAAATGGTTACAGGCGGACATTACCAGATTTTAAGATATTTTTGTTGGACTTTTAATTACCTCAAGTAGTTGTAATTGATTTCTATTTAGACAAAATAAAATACATATATCTCTCTCTTTCGGAGGATAATGGAGCTGCACTTAAAATGTTTAGTTTCAGTCAAAATCTCTGAGTACTACAGAAATCCAAAGTAGCACCTGTGGTCCTTGCACCTGAGCTCGAGAATATAACTGCTCCTGTTGAAAGTAATGAGGATGTGTTTGTTTGGACCTCTGTCGCTCTGAGTCAAAGTTCTGTTCAGATATTATCCTCAGATGGGCTCCACTGACGTCTCTCTCTTTGGTAATACCTGCTGTTGCTAAGGACTTGTCCAGGTGAAACGGTTGCTAAGGAAACGAACGACCAGTGGGATATTTTTAATGTGTCAGATGCAGCCAAAGTCTCTGCGGTTCAATCGGAGAAGTCATTAATACCTCAATAACATTAGGCTTTGTGTAACAGAAACCAACCGAGAAAAAAACAGAAGCCACTCTTGGATTAAACAAGATCAATCAAAAATCAATTTAGTCCTTATTTAGACATGGTTTAGTCCTGAGTTTATTCCCAGATTAGCCAGGACTTAACACCTAAATTTCATCCTGGTTTGGTCTTGGCAGTTTTTTATTCAGCCCAGATAAAGCATTCTGGTTTTAACCTCGGTTTCAGTTGATTGTATAAACCTTGATTTATTCCTGGTTTAATCCTAGTCTAGTATTTGGTTCAGTCCAGGTTTTATCCTACTTTAGTCTTTCTGTAAATCAAAGTCTCAAGTTCAGCCCAGGTTTTAGCCCCAGGTTCAGTCCTAATCCCAGTCTACAGGTTAAGTGCTGCTTCAGTTCTTGTTTAGCTCGACCCAGGGTCGTCTCTAAGGCTGTGTTTGTTGTGGTTAAATCTCTCTCTGATGGTTGTTCTGAGAGTGTTCCAGTGTTGGATCAGTCTGAACGCACCAAACAAGCCTCAGTGCGGAATAAACTTGTTCCGAGACCCACTTCCTCCTGAACTCTGGTACGGTTCATTCAAGTGTGAACTACCGCAGACGTCTAAACCTGGCTGAACAAAAACAGTAGTGTCCATAAACAAAATCACTCTCAGAGGTAAACAAAGGAGCACTAAGAAGGGACATCTGGCTCGACAGCACCTTTAGTCTTTTATTGAGAAAGGCCTTGTTTTTTGTTGTTTAGTGCAGTTTAAAATGGACCAAGGCTTTTTGCTCAGGTGAGCTAAACGAGTACAAGTGAACCCAGACTAAAGCAGTAACATATGAGCTTTTTAAATACACATGTAATTGGAGTTTGAGTAGAGTTTGTAACATTATTGAACTGTTGGCTATAAACTTCAATGGAAGTGCTCAAATTGTACTAAAGTTTTCAGGTTCAGATCAAAATATACCATAAACAGTTTATAAAAAGACTTAAAAAAGTAAAAACCTAATGAATGAATGTGTCTGTGTTTCCAGGTAAAGGGGATGTGTTCGGGGACGTGTTCTGGAAGGAGACGTCTCTGGCTCACGCCTGCGCTAACGTCCGAGCGCTGACCTACTGCGACCTCCACATCATCAAACGAGAGGCGCTGCTCAAAGTCCTGGAGTTTTACACGGCCTTCGCTCACTCTTTCTCCAGGAACCTCATCCTCACCTGCAACCTGCGCAAACGGGTACTTCCTGCTCACGGCTCCTCAGCGGTTACTCACGACTAATGACATAAACACCTCCAGTTATCCATGAAGACCATTAGAGGCAGATCCTTCAGAGTAAAGATTATTCTGCTGAGACTGAGTGAGAGGCAAAGGAAAAAGTTTGGGATGAGGTTTAATGTGGAAGTGAGAACAGGGCACAGGGAGTTATCACAGGACTGGCTCGAGCGGGAGCCGAGAGGTTTGTAAAGTTACAGTTTCCTCTAAACAAAGATTAATTAGGTTTTTTAGGGTCGTAGCTTTACGTGACGTCACACTCACAGTTTTAGTTGGATTTGAACAGGTTTTAGTTGGATTTGAACAGGTTTTAGTTGGATTTGAACAGGTTTTAGTTGGATTTGAACAGGTTTTAGTTGGATTTGAACAGGTTTTAGTTAGATTTGAACAGGTTTTTGTTGGATTTGAACATGTTTTAGTTAGATTTGAACAGGTTTGTATAAAGCTGCTGCTTTCGGGTTCATAAACAATACATAATTATCTCTGAAGCTGAGGGCCACATTAAATCTCACCTGGGGCCACGATTGGCCCCTGGGCTGGACTTTGGACATGCCTGCTCTTGATGCTCAGGGTCTAAACTGTAAAGTGAGTGGTGTAAGGACAGGTCCAAACGCTGGTGCAAAGGCTGGACTTGGCTCAAAGAACACAAACTAAAGAGAGCGTGGCAGATGAAGTTATGTTTTCAGTGGCTTTAAACAGATTTGCATAAATTACAGGTCGTTTAATAAGAAGAATAACAAGGCGGCGCTCTAAAGGTAAAGGTAAACACAGCTTGGTCTCGCTTTTTCATAAAACCTCCACGGAGCTGACGTGAAGGACAGGTTACGGTCGGTCAACAGGGATTAATAATTAAAAAGCAGTGAACTTCAGCGACAAACAGGAAGCAGAGGGCCGTAATGAGGCAACTGCTGTGCGTTTGTATAATTCATAGAGTTTAATCTGACCCGCGGAGCTCAGAGGAAGAAGGTAAACACAGAGAGAAAACGTTAGGGAGAACCACAGTCAGTGTTCAGAGCCAGGTTTTCTAATGGTCTCTTAACTGGGAAAAATAATATCCCTGGTTTAGTCCTGGGTTTATCCTGGGTTTGTCTCCCTGACTGAGGTTTAAACACTGGGCAGAGATAACCTCGCGCTGCAGCTGGATTCTTCTGGATTTGAGAAACTGGTCTGAACCCTGGCCTTAGGCTCGTTGTGTGCAGTGATGGTTCAGCTCTGACAGGTCTGTTTTAGTTTTGAAGATGTAGACACCGTTTAACTGTTAACAACATAAACAACTGTTCTGATTGGATAAAACTGAGGCTGATAAATCCAGTCACCTCCAGGTTTCATTTAAAGAACTTGCCCTTTTACAAACTCTTCCAACAGGAGCCTCCAGATGGTCTGTGGAGCAGATCTGTAAGAGTCAGGTTAAAGATTAGAACCAAGTTAGTCTTCTTTGTGCAACAGAGGTTTAACTCTGTTTTGTTTTGCTTCTGTCCTTGTCTTTGGTCTGTTTGAGTTTAGTCCTATTTAAGGTCTTATTCAGGCAGATGTTTAGGTAGTAAAGTCTTAGTCTTTTGATTTATTTAGTGATT
Organism: Perccottus glenii; assembly: GCA_024416835.2. Taxonomy (NCBI): domain Eukaryota; kingdom Metazoa; phylum Chordata; class Actinopteri; order Gobiiformes; family Odontobutidae; genus Perccottus; species Perccottus glenii. The sequence goes on along the minus strand of CM044565.2, from coordinate 25,201,463 downwards.
ATCTGACCAAACCAGATACTAAACCACTGACACTTAAAGTAAGGACTAAGAAAGTAAAAAGAACTTTACATATTCTTCAAAATCTGTCGACTCACTGAAACCAAATGCTATTGTTGGAGTGTGTTGCCAATTCCCTTTATTCCAACTATTCCTTGTATCTTATTCTATATATTCTTTAATAATTCAGATATATTCACAAAGGGCACACATTTTTCAAAGTGACAAAGACCAGAGTCAGGAGTGAACTTTTGTGGCTCTGTTTGTGTAAAAGTTGTGCGTGTTTTTGAGCAACTCAGCGGTTTTCAGCGTAAGCTCAGTGGAAAATGAGAATCTGTTGAATATGCAACGTACTTATAATAATTCAGCTCTGGTTTTGTTGGATCGGTCTAAAGCTATTGTTTTAGAGAATCACAGAAAAGCATGGGTGCATGTTCATTTCTTAAGGTTTCCCTTTGTCTGCTCCAAAAAAAAAAACAACAGCTTTGGACAGGTTTGGTCTTAGTTGGACTATAACAGGTTTGAACTGGTTTTAGATAATTTCTATAAAACATTAACTGGTTTTAAAATGGTTTGGACAAGTTTTTAGCTGTTTTAGTTACACTTTAAAAGCTCCACTCCTGGTTTTCTTTTCCTGTCCCTGTCTCAGAGCCACTATCCTGCTTTTCTTTCATTAAAAAGTCAAACTGGACAAATGTTTCCACTGAAATACTAATTAATCCAAACTGAAGTTTAGAGCTGACAGTAAACTTTTAGCTCTGACTTCAGCGTCAGAACAGACCTGGTTAAACATCGTGTGACTGGAGACAGTATTCATCCATATTTTTGTTTCTGTTTTTCTTTTTTGTGTTGTTTCTCTGTAAAAAGACCTACTTTCTCTGTTTTATTGTCAGACATTCATTCCTTATTGACATTAGTGTTGACCAATAGCTTTGGACAGGCTTTAAAAAAAACTGGTTTGAATGGGTTTGAAGTGATTTTCTGTGGTTTTAAAACAGCTTTGGGCAGGTTTAAAATCATTTTAATAAAATGTTAAAGGGCTCTAAAGCGCTTTAGTTACAGGTTTAGTTTAAAACAGTGTTTCCTGTCCACTGTTTTCTGTGATAAGTAAGTTGTTGAGTGTGTGGCTCGCCTCAGTGAAACTCCTCATTAGTCTCTTCTCATTTCAGGCCAAAGCGAACGTGACTGAGCTGAACAGTCATTAGTGAAAAACAGGAAACCGCCGGACAAATGCTAACAAGGCGCCTTCTGTGGGTAATACATCTCTGTCCGACAGGTGAAGAGCCGTTTAAGGGCCTCTGGGGACGTGGTAAAAAGGAGCGCCGCACTTACAAGGTGCTTATGTAATCAGCGCAGAGGCGGCCGGGGGTTCGCTCTGGGACTGTTTTGGCTCGAGCTACGTGTTCTCAGTAAATCTGTCACAAACACAACCTCTGCTATTGTGAGACTAAAGCATGAGTAAGCAGATTTTAATCCATGAAAAACTGAGGAAAGCAGAATCTGTTTCGTAATTCAGCAAAATTAGGAGCTGTTGGCCACAAAGTTTAATTCAGGTCAAGCAGTTTCTAAACTAAACTAAGATGAAACAAGTCTAGAGTCCTTTCTGTTGGACTTTGGGAAGATTTCTTCAGCTCCAGAGCGAGCTCGCTGGAGTCGCACCAAGATTTTACAGATTTTGTTAGATGACTCCAGACCAGAACATTATTGGGCCATTTTGGAATGCACTAAGAAAAAAACATATTTTTTCCTTTTTAAATAAAGAATTCCTGTTATGTTAGTTTCCCTCAAATATCAGAAAGATATTCCAGTGGCACTAATTACAGCCTCAAGTCTTTTGAAGTCTTTTGAAGTTTTGAAGGCACGCCTTCTTAGGCAGTTTCTCCCATTCTTCTTTGCAGAACCTCTCAAGCTCCATTAGGTTGGATGGTGAGCATTTTTAGATCTCTCCAGAGATGTTTAATTGAGTGGCTCTGGCTGGAACATTCAAGGACATTCACAGAGTTGTCCTGTTGCCACTCCTGTTATCTTGGCCGTGTGCTAGAGTTGTTGTCCTGTTGGAAGATGAACATATGTTCCAGTCTAAGGTCCAGAGCCTTACTGCATTCATCTTTCCATTGATCCTGACTAGTCTCCCAGTTCCTGCCACTGAAAAACACCCCCACAGCCACCACCATGCTTCACTGTAGGAATGGTATTGTCCAGGTGGCGGTGCCTGGTTTCCTTCAGACATGACTTTTGCTATTCAAGCCAAGAGTTCAATCTTTGTTTCATCAGACCAGAGAATTTTGTTTCTCATGGTCCTTCAGGACGGGTTATGTGCCTTTTCCTGACGAATGGCTTCTGTCTGGCCACTCTACCACACAGGCCTGATGGGTGGAGTGCTGCAGAGGTGGTTGTTCTTCTGGAAGGTTCTCCTCTCTCCACAGAGACACGCTGGAGCTCTGTCAGAGAGACCATCGGATTCCTGGTCACCTCCCTGACTAAGGCCCTTCTCCCCTGATTGCTCAGTTTGGGCGGGCGTCAACCTCTAGAAAGAGTCTTGGTGGTTCCAAGGACAATGGAGGCCACTGGGCTCATAGGAACCTTCATTCATTAATTTTCTACTGCTTAGTCCCGTTAGGGGTCGCGGGTGACTGGAGACTATCCCAGCAGCTTTGGGCCTGAGGCGGGGTTCACCCTGGACAGTGGCCAGTTAGTCGCAGGGCTAACATATAGAGACAGACAGTGACAGACAACCATTCACTCTCATGGGACACTTTAGGTTATAGGTTAATTGTCAACTCTTCTGTACCCTTCCCCAGATCTGTGCCTCAATACAGTATAATTAGAGTAGAATTTTGAGGCAAATAATCAATTTAATCCATTTTGAAATAAGGCTGTAACATAACAAAATGTGAAAAAAAATGTACATGACTAAGGCTGCTTCACTGAGACATATAGGTCATAAAGGTTTTGGATTTTAATCTAGTTTTGAGGGTCATCAGTTCCAGACAGGGTTAGAGCTAACATAAAGTCTTTTCTTCGAGGTTCTTTTAAATGGGACTTTGCGTGACTGTGCTGTGGAGCACAGTGGGACATTGAACAGAGCAGTCCCTCCGTGTCCTGACGTCTGCTCAATAATGAATCGCTGCGTTTTAACTTTTACAGGAACCCATTTCTTCCTGTGCTTCCTAAAGCCACTACTCCTCTGCAGACGTCCTGTCACAGATGAGGAATACCGACTCTCCTAATCTGTTTAAAAAGCAATAACGACCTGTTTTTAACGCTCACATCTCACTGTTAGTGGTTAGCTGGAGTTTGTCTTGTGATAAATGACTGCTGCTTTGGACACAGCTGAGTTATTTTTGGGTCAGATTCATTAAAATGCTGATTACAGTTCATTATTTGGGATTTGTGGCAGAGATACAGCAGCTTCTATGCTCTTTTCATGGCGTTGCATCACGAGGTTATGATGATTTTATGGTTATTTGACACCATTCTCACATCTCAGGTTTAAAACATAAGCACAGTGTCATTGGTTTTGTTGTTATTAAAACAATCTTACACTTTTATTTGATTCAGACTTGTCAAACTCAAAGCTCTGAGGCCCCATACAACTCCTCACAAGTGTTATTTGGTATTTAAACACACACAAGACTGAAATAAAACCAAACTCTGTTTCACAAATGAACCGGACCTTGCTTCAGTTTGGCTCTTATTGTGCTGTCAGATCTACAGCAGAGTGGGTTTAAACTCGTTGCAACAGTTTAATCCCGGAGCCGCAGCAGTAGTTTTAATGTGAGACTTGATTAAAGCCAGCGTTGGGTCCTGTGCAGCGCTGAGCGGAGCCTCAATGATGAATGGACGGAAGATTGACTCCAACAACAGAAACAGGGACCAATAAAAAACAGGCTCTAACTGAGCTCTGAGTCTCTCTGTCGACGAAGAATGGAGAAACAATAATGAGAGAAGTGCAGACCTAAAAATAGAAGCAGGAGAGTAGACGGAGGGAAAGTGCTGACAGGATTTTAAGGATTTGCTAATGCACCGAAGCCACATCCCACTCAGTCCAGTGGAGTCTACACCTCAGGACAACTATGCAAACTATTGCCTCAGTTTTATTTAAACCCGTCTGCCTGAAATCACAGTTGTTTTTCTGAGTCAACCTAACACAAACATAAATGTCTTTAGTATAAATATTTTTTTCTTTCATTTAGCTTTAAAACAACTAACTGCACACAAAAGATATAATGTAGAAAGCACACAAGTATACAAGACAACATTACGTCTTCACATTCAGAACTGAAACTGGATTTACAGGAATCCATCTTCTGGACGGACAGTCTGTACTGAAATATATACAAATCAATAAGACAAAAAACATATTGCAGTAATTTAGGCTTTGTTTACAGTGACACAATGAAGATATGTTGATTAAACAATATCTAGCTGGTTTAAACCATAGAGGCTTTCCTAAACTCTAAAAAATGGCTTAATGAACCTGACTTCCGAACACAAAACAAAAAACAATGGCCACCAATTCTAGAAATATTACACAATGAAAAAAATAAGATTTGTAAACACAGTCGATGTTATGCACAAAAGTCCCAAAGGTAAACTTATTATTTCTTAGATTAGCCAAAACAATTAAGAGCGTATGTATATAAATACTTCTGTACCATTAAAGTCTTGGGGGAGTTTATTACAGAAGTCCGTTATTAGCAGAGTTCAGCTGACTTTTTTACATTTACGCCAGAGCCACATGAGTAATGGTGACAGATAAACATGTGGTGTCCATAACTGCTCACTCTATAGTCCTCTTGTCAGTGCTGCACCATGAAGAGATGATGGACAAGGGACGTGGAACCCACCTTTGTCTCCTCACTGTTTCTAAAACTCTGCCTGAGGGCTTTGTCCAGGACTGAGCTGATGCTTTATGAGCTCACCTCTCTGTCCGATAGCATTAGCATCAGGAGCTAACTACAGCTTTGCTCTTATTATTAATTTAATAACTTCTGGTTCATTTAACATTCGTTTAGAGGATGATCCTTGAAGGCAGCATCAACAAAATAGAGCATAAACCTTTACTTATTTTGCTTTGTGTAGACCTTGTTTTATTTTGAAATCCTCGAATTGTGTAGTTGCTCCTTGATATTGACCATCCTTTTCTTCTCTCTGCCTTGAACTAAGCTCCTCTTGTATTCGTCTTCTTGCTCCTAAGCTGTTTAAATCCCATGAAAGCATCACGTCGTAGCTTGTTTTACTTGGAGTGTTTTCCATATTTTGTTGTTGGACGTGTGTTTGGCAGCTGCCGGACACTGAGCTGGCTGTGATTACACCAGAGTCTGCAGCTTCAGGTGAAATAAAGCCTTTTCATCACAGCCTTTTTTTGTAATGAGTCACGTTTAAAGTACTAAAGTACTGCTCCCGGCCTCCATCAATGAACTGTCATTCCCACAATGCACAGCTTTTGGTTATGGGTTTAAGCTTGCTTCACCTACATTTTCTCAACCAGTATTTTGTTAAAAAGCAGAGAGAGACTTTTTTATTGAGCTCCTACTTTGGTGGCACTAAATCAGAAGAACCTGAAACTTAAGGTCCAACTAACAACATTATTTTCTCATCTTCTATTAATTTATCTTTCTCTGAAATGCGTGGAAAATTAGTCTAAATGGGAATTTATCTTAAACCCATTTATGATCTTCACATGTATTGATTTCTGGATTTTGAAGCATGTAATGAAGAAAAGTCAGTCTGTCCCAGTCCCTTCTCTTTATTTAAACAAACACAGAATCCATTCTCTAATATTAAACTTTAATTTCCATTGAGCGGAGTTTCAGACCAGAGACTATTGAGATCGAGTCAAGACCAAGACCGTGTCTTATAAAACCAGATCAAAACCGAATCAAGCCATTATATCATACACTGTAAAAGATACAAGGAACACGTCGTCTCCCGTACCTCGTCTCCCGTACCTCGTCTCCCGTACGTCGTCTCCCGTACGTCGTCTCCCGTAAGTCGTTTCCCGTAAGTCGTCTCCCGTAAGTCGTTTCCCGTAAGTCGTCTCCCGTACGTCGTCTCCCGTAAGTCGTTTCCCGTAAGTCGTCTCCCGTACGTCGTCTCCCGTAAGTCGTCTCCCGTAAGTTGTCTCCCGTACGTCGTCTCCCGTAAGTCGTTTACCGTAAGTCGTCTCCCGTACGTCGTCTCCCGTAAGTCGTTTCCCGTACGTCGTCTCCCGTAAGTCGTCTCCCGTACGTCGTCTCCCGTAAGTCGTCTCCTGTACATATTGATGTTCTACTGTATATTGGATTGAAATGTTTGGTGCAGAAGCTGCTCTTCCTGCAGCTCAGTGTGGACACACACACACACGAGGCAGATGACTTTGGGAGCAGTGCAGAAACAGATAATGTCTTCATCTTCTTATCGTCCAAACTCAATCTCAAACGAGGCCTGGAGGAATGTGCCGCAGTGCATCGTGGGTAGTGATTACCTCCAGCCTATTTCCCAACAGCACACTTACCTTTCGGCCGAGGTGCTGTTTTTATTCACACAGCTCGTTCTCCTCCGTCACAGAAACACAATGGCCATCCAAACTTTTCGCGGACGTGTCTTTGGTCATAGTATTATACTGAGCTTTAAATATTTACCTGCTGCTACTTTTCACCTGCTCCACCGTTGTTTGAGTCAGTACACGGCCTATTTAAGGCTCTGACCGAGGGCACTGGTACACAGGCTGTTTTAGATAGATTGGAACAGGTTTTACCTGGATTTGAACAGGTTTCAGTTGGCTTTAAATAGGTTTTAGATGGATTTGAACAGGTTTTAGATGGATTTGAACAGGTTTTAGTTGGATTTGAACAGGTTTTAGATGGATTTGAACAGGTTTTAGTTGGATTTGAACTGTTTAATTTGTAGAGTGTATTTATATTTCTGGTTCAGAGCCTCGTTTCTGTCTCAGCTCCAGATGATGAGCCACTGTCCACAGCTCGGTCCCATTATCGACTAAAACCATCCAAAAACCGGACACATGCCACTGGTTTGAACAAAGACCGGCTCAGAATCAGACTCAGGGAACGACTCAGCGCTGACGAGAAGGAGATTACTGACAGAACAGAAAGATTAATGCTGCCTTCACAAGTTTAGTCCGGGTTTTGTGGTCTTGATTTATGGTCTTGATTTATTCCATAAAAATCAGCACCATAAAACAAACAAAACATTTTATATATTTGGTTGGTTCAGTAGTTTCTGGTTTTACACTGTTAGTTTTTAAACCCCACCAATGACAATGTGGGGCCTGTTTCCAGTGTGTTGTCACTTCAGCAGTTCATTTTAATGAACCTTCAATTAAAGCTGAATCTTCCTCTACTCCAATAGACAGCATTGTTTTAGATGGATTTGAACAGGTTTTAGTTGGATTTTAACAGGTTTTAGTAGGATTTGAACACAGCAGATAAAAATACTGAGGCTGTGTGAAACTTGGGAAAACTACATTGTCACTGCAATTGAGCAGAACAAAAGAAATAGAGAAAATCTTATTAAACCGATGCCTATAATCTTCACACAAACAAATGCACGGACTTTGCCCTTTTTTAATCACCTTCTGTTGGAGAGAAGTGAAGACCTCTATCTCGAATGATTAATGTGGAACTCTACGGGAAACGTTTATTATTCATAGTTTTCATAAGAAATGATGAGTGCCCTGATACCAGCCTTGTTTTTCCTCTTTTGTGTTTACCGTAGATCATTTTCCGCAAGATCAGTGACGTGAAGAAGGAGGAGGAGGAGAGACAGCGGGCCAAAAACGAGGTGCAGCTGACAATACCGCAGGACCATCCCGTTCGGAAGCTGTTCCAGAAATTCAAACAACAGAAGGAGCTGCGTAACCAGGGCGCCGTCTCCGCCTCACAGATCGACCTGGAGAAGAACCAGCTCCAGGTGGAACAGCAGCATCTACACCCGCACGGCCTCCAGCTGGGACACTCCAGTCTCCAACATTCGCTCCCTCTCAGCTTGTCTCTGCAAAACGGCGCGCCTCTGAGCAGCAGTGTTCTGACCGTGTCCCAGGTGACGCCCATGCAGAGCTCGCTATTGTTCGGCGAACACGCACCTAAGCAGAACAACTGCAACGTCATGGAGTTACAGCCCAATGCGTCGAACGGCGAGCAAACGGTTCGAGTTAAAGTCAGTACAAGCCCGGCGTTAGCGAAAACGGCGGCTAAAGCTACCGGCTGGATGAGGTTGAAGAACAACATGGCTGCCCCGGAAGCGAGAAAAGACGGGTTGAACAACAAAGCGGCGTCGGCAGAGATGCTTTTACAAGAAGGGAGTAAAAAACAGGAAGTGAGCGTGGACGTGGAGAACAGCAACAACCCGCTGAGAAAAACTGACTCGTGCGACAGCGGGATCACAAAAAGCGAGTTGAGAATCGACCGCGCAGTGACGCCGCTCCTCCACAGCCCCGTCCCGAGCACAGCCGGGTCTCCGCAGCCGTTCTGTCCCGTTTCGGAGCAGGTCATCCAGGCAGCGCTGCAGGAGACGCGACTGGAGCTGCGAGGAGACATCCAGACGCTCGGAGGGAGGCTGGGCGCGCTCGAGACGCAGGTAGCGGAGATTATTAAACTTTTATCGGACAAAAGACGGCTGTCGTGTGGAACTGAAACGCAGTCCGTAACCGCAGCAGCTGCTGTCAGCACCGAGCCAACACCGAAAACCAAAATAACACAACGGCAAGACATCTTCACCGTCTCCAGGCCGGTTTCTCCAGACTCAGAGAAGGACGAGGGGCTCTGAACGAGGCTCAAACCATGGCCTGAGCCTGTGTCCACGTGCACAGGGGTATTTTAGAAAGGGAGGAGGATAAACAGTACGTCAGCAACAGATTAAGTTAATTAATTAATTAAGATTAAGAGATTATATTGTTTTAAACTGATTTAAGTAGTAATCTGGTAAAAATATGTTTCTAAAGCCTCTTTCACACAAGCAGACTCTCCCGGCAATGTTCCTGCATTTTTCCAAAACCGGGTCAATTGTAAAAAGAACCAGAACTAATTTAACAGAAAAGGATCAAGACCTACTGATGTGTGAATGACAACAAGAAAATTACCAGCACATTCTCTTTGCCTTCTCAATTATCACATTGACTTGTATAATATTTATAAACCTACCCCAACAAGCTGTCCGCCTCACCACTCTCCTGGTTTTGGGGTCAAGTGTGAACAGGGCCTGGGAATGTTCTGGCATTTCTCTTCAGTGTGGACAGTGAAAAACACAAGTGCTGCTGGGAATGTGTTCCTAGTCATTTCCTGGGAACTGTGTGAAAGGGGCTTTGATGTTTTTACTCTGGAAAAACTTTTTTGTGAAATTGAAACCCCATTTGTGCTTGAACAGAAAAAATCTACAGAAAACAGCAATGTTTACGTGAACACAGGCTTCAGCTGGTTTTGAGCCTCTGTCGTCTCTCTGGCCTCTCCATTTGCACATGGACTCTTACCTGGTCACATGACCTCGCTCTGATTGTACATACCTCTCTATGCATGTCCAGCTGGATTCTGGCCTGCCAAAGAATTCCCACTGACCGTACTTTTGCCTGTATCTGATGCAGTTGACTGCATGCCCCAGAGGTTTTCTCCTGATCCACTGTACAAAGGAATATTTTTATGTGGACATTCAGGTTTTGCATACAGTAGCACTGTTTTAATGTAACGGCGGGATAATTACCTGCAAAAGGAGCTGCATGGTTTATTTACTCCAAAGATACTCTATGAAGGGTTTGGAATACTTTGTCCTGTTTGAATCTGTTCTTATATTTTAATAAGCTTTCCCCTTTTCCACCAAAGCAGTTTGAATGCATTTCTATAAAATATGATGCACATTTTATTCAAGATTTCCAATGAAATACAAAGCAGGAAAAGTTATTGTTGTGGTAAGTTCTGCCATAAAAGAGTTTTTCTTCAGAAATTCTGCAATATTTCCCTAACCCTAACCCTAGTCATGCCTAATTTGTCAAATATTAAGTTACAAAAAGCGATGCAGCAACAAAAAAAGAACCGGATAAAACATAGGGCCATGACTTGTGAAGTTTAGCTGATCATCAATTACCACTCCCAGATTTCTGGCAGTGCTGGACGGTGTAATGATTGATGAGTCTAGTTGAATGGAGAGGTTGTGGTGGGTCTTTGGATTGGGGAATCACAAGCAGTTCTGTTTTTGCAAGGTTCAGCTACAGGTGATGGTCCTTCATCCAAAGTGAGATGTCACTCAGACATGTCATGTATATGGAAAAGAGTAGCGGTCCAAGCACTGAGCCCTGTGGCACCCCTGTATTGAGATGTTGGGACTCAGAGACCTCGTTTCTCCAGGATACTCTGAATGACCTATCCGAGAGGTAAGACTTGAACCATTGCAACGCCATTCCAGAGACACCCATCGCCCTGAGAGAAGACAGGAGGATGTGATGATTAACAGTGTCAAAAGCAGCAGACAGATCCAGTAAGATGAGTACAGATGACTTGGATGTTGCTTTTGCCAGTCTCAGAGCTTCGATGACTGAGAGCAGGGCAGTTTCGGTGGAATGTCCGCTCTTGAACCCAGACTGGTTCTGGTCCAGGAGGTTGTTCCGTGTGAGAAAGGATGAGAGCTGAGTAAACACAACTCGCTCCAGAGCTTTGGCAATGAAGGGAAGGAGGGAAACCGGTCTGTAGTTTTCTAGCAGAGTAGGGTTAAGAGTGGGTTTCTTCAGTAGTGGTGTGATGCGGGCCTCTTTGAAAGCTGTGGGGAAGGACCCAGTGGAAAGAGATGAGTTGATTTAGCACCCGTTTTGACGAGTGGAAACTATTTCCATATATTTTCTAATTCAATTAATTAAACAGTTCTATGTAAGTCCATTAAAATATCATATATATACAGCTCATATGGTTTACAACATGTTTTTCTGATATCTGCGGCCCTAGGGCTGTATTTAAATACTCCCCTCCTGAGTTTTTGTGAAATGGAAATGAAGCTGGCCTAAAATTCAACCTGGCCTAAACCTCTCACTAAATCTAATTAAATCTGACCCACGCATCGGTAAATCTGGCTTTAGAGGAAAGTAGCTACACAGGTTATTCATCAGAAGAACACTACCTAATCCCCTTCTTTCTGGCTTCCTTCCAGCTGCACAAGTTTTCTTTTGCTTTTTTGGTGGAAAATGGTGCCAGAACAGATTCCTTTATATTAAATTTCCCTCAATGTGGAGAAAATGTACAGTTTGAGGTAAATTGTTTTGTATCAGTTAGTTTTGCTTCTTGATATTTTATATTTTTGATTACTGAAATGGAGTTTTAATGTTAATAAGTTATTCCTTATGTCTATGCATTGTTAAAGCTAGAAACTTGATCTGCTGTAGTCAAGCTGTGGTACGATGTTGGAGGAGTTTTTGCATGATTCAGGGATCGCACTTTGGTTAAAACTGCGAGAATTTACTAAAAACAAACTTGTCTTGAAGAGATTTTGCTGTTTTTCTTAATGTTTCTGCAAATCCCAGAAAACGTGGAGTAATGATCACAAAACACAGAATATCTATATAAAAAAAAAACAATATACCACATTTTCTTAGCCAGGTTGAGGCGAGGATGGGATATTTAATCCAGGACCTCATCTTTAGCAGCTCATAAAGTCATGATTACAATTTATTATTCTATAGTTTTTATTTTCTATCTAAAATGAAATATAGACTACGCTCGGACTAACGCTGCATAAAGTGAGCTTTCAGCCTTTTATCAAAAAGAGAGTGAAAGTTAAACTTATACAAGCATATACACACATGGACAAAATTGTTGGTACCCTTCGGTCAATGAAAGAAAAACTCACAATGGTCACAGAAAAAACTTTATTCTGACAAAAGTAATAATAAATAAAAATTCTATGAATGTTAACCAATGAAACTCAGACATTGCTTTTCAACCATGCTTCAACGGAATTATTTTAAAAAATAAACTCATGGAACAGGCCTGGACAAAATTGATGGTACCCCTAGAAAAGACTGTACATAGGACATGTTAATTCAAGGTGTGTGCACTAATTAGCATCACAGGTGTGTACAATCTTGTAATCAGTCAGTGGGCCTATTTATAGGGCTTCCGGTAGTCACTGTGTTGTCTGGTGACATGGTGTGTACCACACTCAACATGGACCAGAGGAAGCAAAGGAAAGAGTTGTCGCAGGAGAATAGAAATAAAATTATAGACAAGCATGATAAAGGTAAAGGCTATAAGACCATCTCCAAGCAGCTAGATGTTCCTGTGACTACAGTTGCACATATTATTCAGAAATTTAAGATCCATGGGACTGTAGCCAACCTCCCTGGACATGGCCGCAGGAGGAAAATTGATGACAAATCAAAGAGACGGATAATCCGAATGGTAACAAAAGAGCCCAGAAAGACTTCTAAAGAGATCCAAGGTGAACTCCATGCTCAAGGAACATCAGTGTCAGATCGCACCATCCGTCGTTGTTTGAGCCAAAGTGGACTACATGGGAGACGACCAAGGAGGACACCATTGTTGAAAACAAATCATAAAAAAGCTTGACTGGAATATGCCAAACTACACGTTGATAAGCCACAAAGCTTCTGGGAGAATGTCCTATGGACAGATGAGACAAAAATGGAACTTTTTGCCAAGGCACATCAGCTCTATGTTCACAGACGGAAAAATGAAGCATATCAAGAAAAGAACACTGTCCCTACTGTCAAACATAATTCCGTTGAAGCATGGTCAATAAGCAATGTCTGACTTTCATTGGTTAACATTCATAGAATTTTTATTTATTACTTTTGTCAGAATAAAGTTTTTTCTGTGACCGTTGGGAGTTTTTCTTTCATTGACCGAAGGGTACCAACAATTTTGTCCACGTGTGTAAATACAACAGTCAATAGTAATACTTAAAGTTAAAGAAAAGAGCACTACACTGGGTCAGCAATGGTTTAGTAAAAATAAGGCTTACGTAACAGGTGCTCATCAGAAATGTCAGGCAGTAGTCTTTAATAAAGAGGAACTTAATGCAACCAACGCGTTTCAGCAATAGTCTTCATCAGGCTTAGGTACAGCAACAGGTGTGCACCACATTTAAAGTGAGAGGCAGTCATGTGACCAATACCACATTACCAACCAAAAGACATTAACATAATATTACAATGGAGAGAGAAGTGCACTGAAAAACAGTCTGAACTGGGCAGTAAACCGGCAGCGTGTACATTTACATGAACAGTATGGAATATATCATGTACTCACAGAATAGATGAGAACTTCCTTACTCTAACCTTGATCATGAACTTTTTACTTTGAAACATTTATGTCGTGACCAGGGCTTGACATTAACACCTTTGGAAGGTTAAAGTATAACTGAGCATGCTCCAGAGTCCGGAGTAACACACAAAAACAGAAAAACATGAAGAACCTCAGATAAACTGTTGAATGTATGTCAGGGTTACATGAGTAAAATAAATCGTGATCCTGTTGAACCTGACACTGAGACGTCTGGGGGGGATTGGACTGGGCTCGATGTTGAGATGTTCATCTACTCATCTTAATATATTTGTGTCTATCTGGTCAAAATCTTTACTGTCTGCATTTTGAATGCCTTTAATAACATCATAGACTCTAGGTGGCCTTTTTTTTTATTTTATTTATATAAAAAAAATAATTTTAAACAAAGAGACTCACAAACAGAAAAAAAATAACCCAAGCACTTAAAAATACAAAAACACATGCACATTAGTCACCTTCTTTTTCGTTCATTAAACCAAATATTAAAACAAATCCTTAGATCATTCATACATCTTTAAAGTGCTTAATAAGGCTAGACCAAGTATTGTTTAGCTCTTGTTGTGACCAAGCCACTCCCTAAACCAATATCTGAGCGTCAGTCTAAACAACAACACAATTCCTGTACATAATATTTTAAACTCTAGACCTAACTTTTGTCACAGAGGAAAGGAGATCTTGGAGATCTTGGCAGTGAGGTCCCAAGGTCCTTTTCCAAACAGCGGCTGTATTCAGGACAATCCCACAGAGCACCTCCAGCTCATACTGTCCTTGTCCAGACAGGTGGCCTTCTGAAATTCAAACACAAAAAATACTCTCAATGTGAATTAATCCTTTGGAACTTAGACAAAAAGAAGAAGCATTTGCACAACACGGTCATCTATTGATTGTTTATTGCCTTCTGTTGTTCACCTGTTGCCCAGACTAATGGGCTCTCTCCAGGACATTAACACCTTTACTTCATGCAGCATCAGCCTCATCTATAGATCATACTAGTCATAGAAACAAATCTGAAAGGCATTTTATTTACATAAATCTTGATTTTTTTCTAAATAAAAAGGTCTAATTACAAATTCAATCAGACAAAGGCAGCGCCAGGTCAAACAATAGGACTTTTTAATCATTCTGGACACTTTTGTTTTTGCCCTATTTTTAATGAACTGAACACAAAAGGCCTATTTCTTTCAAATAATTTTTACAAAACTGTCGACGCCATCGAATGTGAGCATTTACCCACTCAAGTTGGTTACGACGACAAACTACAGTCAGGTCGAGATCCCGATGAGGACGAAGAGCTTCTCTGAGACAGTTCCTGACAGTTTGTGCAGAAATTCTTTTACTATGCAAATGGATTGTTGCAGCAGCTGTCCGAGTGAATGGTCTCAGAGGATGTTGGAGTTGAAGATGCTGGAGGTGGAGGTCCTGGGCTGATGTGGTTTGTGGTTGTGAGGCCACTTTGATGTACTGCCAAATTCTCTGAAACGCCTTTGGAGACGGCTTATGGCAGAGAAATGAACATTCCATATCATGGGCAACAACTCTGGTGGACATTCCTGCAGTCAGCCAACTGCACGTTGCACAGCCTAAGGCACACCTGTGTCATGATCTCTAATCAGCGTCTTGATATGCCACACCTGTGATGGGTGATGG